>OZ004585.1:6492555-7017555 GCA_963924555.1 Crambe crambe
CCTACATATACGTCAGGTAACTTCAGATTATAGTGTAGTAATGTGTGTATATGTAGGGATTGTTGGCTGGATATACAGAACAAAGATTGATCCCATTTCCATCCTTCTTGTTTCCTTACTTTTTTGAGCAGTGGTCATCCCTACATCTTTTTTTCATTTCACGAAATGCTTTTTCCCTTATTATTATTATTATTCTTATTATTATTCTTCTTAGACAACCATATCTCTCGAACCACTCAAGCTACAGCTATGATTTCTGGACAAATCCACTCCAAATTCTACGAACTACGATCTTTTCTACTCGTTGATCCTCGAAAGAGTCGATGAAAAAGGAGACACTAAGGAGCACAGCACTCGACTAATTCAATTAGGAAGCCATCTTTTCTATAATACGCATGCGCATGTATTTGATATCCAATTATTCGAAATTATAATATTACTCAGCTGCCTCTAGCTAGCTAGGTCCTAGGTATAGGTATATGTAGCTAGAATAATGATGATGATGATAGACTACTGTATCGACTCGGGGATTTAGATTCAACAAGGTAGACTCTATTTCAGCATCTTCTACCTCCACCTTGACTCGTTGATAATGATTGGGCTGGTATGCTATTGGAGAACTATTCTTCTTTCATCTGTCCCTGCATACACATAGAAGAATGAACTCTATACATAGCTGAAACCATAAAAGAGAGGAAAAAAGACCAGGAATAAGTAAGGGAAAAAGCATTTCGTGAAATGAAAAAAGATGTAGGGATGACCACTGCTCAAAAAAGTAAGGAAACAAGAAGGATGGAAATGGGATCAATCTTTGTTCTGTATATCCAGCCAACAATCCCTACATATACGTCAGGTAACTTCAGATTATAGTGTAGTAATGTGTGTATATGTAGGGATTGTTGGCTGGATATACAGAACAAAGATTGATCCCATTTCCATCCTTCTTGTTTCCTTACTTTTTTGAGCAGTGGTCATCCCTACATCTTTTTTCATTTCACGAAATGCTTTTTCCCTTACTTGTGTAATCTGAAGTGTTCTGGATTGCACTAATCACAAGGATTTGTCATAAAAAATGCAGGCTATGCTGTAGCTAAAATGCAGGCTATAATTATTCTGTAGCTAATATAGGGCTGAAATTGAAGCCAATTGTCAATTTCTGATCATTGACATTTCCCAGTTTATCATAATTATAATAATAACAGCCAGCTAGCTAGCTACATAGTCAGAAGTTTGATTATGACAATAGTCATTACTTGGGGGGGAGTAGCTATAGCTAGCTAAGCATATGCAGTGATCTTGCAACATGCAATCCAGAACAGCAAAACCAAAATTTATACATAGCCTCCTTCCAAGTACGTAGCACAACTCTGAAGCCAGTTATATTAACTGCATGCATGGGTTTTGCTGTTCTACCATCCTGAAATCTACAGTATAACTAACTTCATTTCTGATAGAGTCCATAAGTCCAATGATTGCAAACTTTGCTGATGAATAAGAAGAACGACAACTCATTCCAGCTATGCCACAAACAGATGATATGTTGATGATGTGCCCAAAACCTTCCTCCATCATTCCTATACAGTACAGAATTGACTACAACTAATTATTCTGCACTAAATCGTCTTTTTTTTTTTTTTTTTTTTGGGGGGGGGGGGGGGGGGGGGGGGGGGGGCATGCAATTACATGATGACATAGAGTTGCAAGAGGTATAGCCATGCATGAATAGCAGTCTAAGCTACGTAGCCATTGACTATTATCTATAATAATTATTGTCCCATAAAATTTTATTTACTGGACCATACCAGCCTCACCTGGAATTGTGTCATGAGTGAGTATCCATGGAGCAAAGAAATCAACCTCCATCACCTTACGATGAACATGCTCCTGAAAATCGACAAAGAGAGACCTGGTGGATATACCTAAATAGTTTTCATGTAGGAAAAACCAAATATTTACATTCTAGGGCATTGAAGATCATGATACTACGTAGTTCTCTAAAGGGTGTTCACTATAACATTATGGTCTCTCCTCCCATGGTAGTAATGGAATAACTCCGATACCTCTCTCACAAACTTCAGGGTTCTCCCCAGTGAAACTGATCATAGCGGTGCTTGAATACCACATTTAAGGATTTTGATATTCTTGTGGCTATTAAATACATTGTTTTAACCACTTGAAAGAAAGCCCCATCAGAGTGGTGCTGCACCTCATTAACACCGTTTTGGGAGACCCCTGAACTTATAATTTGCAGTGGGACTCACATAAAGTAATACTACGTAGCTAGCGAGTTAGTTCATCCACAATTCACCTGCATTATTGACTAAAATGTCTATTTTTCCAAATAGTTTTCTGGCCTTTTCTGTGGCTGCTCTAGTCATTTCGGGATCAGAAAGATCAACAGGAAGTATCCTGATATTATAGATAAATGGTTTGATAGAGTCACAAAACTATGCAACTCCCATGATAGTGTAATACAGTGGATGCCATATATGGGAAGCTTATGCCTTGTTTTTAATATAAATGTATGTACACACAAAGCATACACTTCCCATGTACTGCATATGGAATATTTGAACGGAGTGTAAATCCACTGTAGCTACTGTAAATTCAGGAGTGTTGTCCATAAGGAATGAGAAATATAGTAGCATATACAAGGATCTAATCCTTTCATGTCCTATACAATCTATACATTGTGTAAACCATAGGACTAATCGTATCCACCAATTTTCCAAACCTTCCTGTAAACCTGCAATGGACACGCAGTAGATACATATATACCACCAGAAATACTATATAGAGTAAAACTCAAAGAATTATACACTACCATAATATCATTGCACATGGTATATACACCATAATTACACTCTCTTATAAAACTGCTACATGCACAACCTGGCATTTTCTGGATGGGCCAGACTCTTCCTCACTTCTTCTAGCTTCTCTTCATTTCTTGAAGTGAGAATAACCTTGGCTCCCATCTTTGATAGCTGGCGACACATTTCTTCACCAACTGTATGATGAAAATATTAATATAAATTAATCAGAAATCATAATCAATGGATACCACATACAGTACATGGACTAGTTTCTAACTACCCGACAAGTTGAACCGTAGCTAACATACTAACACTACCTGAACTGCTAATATGACACTGACAGTACTAGACAAACAAGTTGAACTGTAACATATAATTAACAGATACAGAAATCAGAGAGTACGATAGTACTCTCTATCAGAGAGTGCGCTAGCACTCTCTAAGTAGGGATGGCAGGTCAAAGGTCATAGGACTGTATAAACTAAAACTCTTCTTTCTCTTCTACCCTTGCTCTACAGGTTCTCAGAAGGCTACAGTGAGATACTACTTCTACAAAGAAGAGAGGAGAGTGTTCAAAAATCAAAAATTCATTCGCTAACATAAGAAAAAAACGAGTTCTAAAATTGACTTTTGTTCATTTTCTTTATAATAATAAAAATAATAATAATAATAAGGATAATAAATATCAGATCAACGCCCCGACTTACTGGCTATAGTCATCAAAATTCTGCTTTGGCCATCTGTTAGAGCAGCACCTAGAGGCTGATCTTTTGCTATTAGTTTTGACCAAGGCTCTACTTCACTATTCGATAGCACTCGGCACTAGCTAATCTTTCTACGCCATTTTGAAGCACACGTCGGTATGGGGCGTGGCCTATGGGCGGAGCCACGAAAACTTCAGTAGCTCTGCTAGCTAGGCTTAGGTCTTCAGTTTAATCGTTTAGCTAGCTATTTATTCTTATCTGATGATGTTCCAGTCACTCCTTACTGAATTACAGTACAGATGCTCATCCTATAGTAGTAGGCCAGTACTTGGCTGTAGTGTAGTCACCATGCTCAGTTACATTGCTATTGCTGATATTAAATAGTTAATAGACAAAACTGAATAGCTAAACAAATTCTTTAACCAGTGAAGAAAAAGATAAGGTTTATGTAGAGCTGGCTTTGTACTGTACTGTAGCTTCATCACTGCATACTCTCAGTTGAAGTGACGGTCAATGCAAGCACTAAGAAAAAGGATGGAAACAAGTGAGCACAAAAAATTTCTTCTAAATAAAAAGGTTAAGTAGGGATAGCCTAAAATCTAGCTGGGCTATATAATGTACTGCAGCCTCGTATGAAAACAATCCCTACTTTTACAACTGCCGTAGCTAGCTATAGGTAGTGGATATAAATGTAGGGATTGTTTTCATACGAGCTAGGCTGCAGTACATTATATAGCACAGCTAGATTTTAGGCTATCCCTACTTAACCTTTTTATTTAGAAGAAATTTTTTGTGCTCATATAAGTATAGGGATGGCACGGATTGCCCTATTGCACCAATACAAAGCATTTTTTCATTATGCAGGAATGCTTCTCTTCTACTATCAGCAACTCCTGTCTTGAAGACAGAACACCTTCAATATGCTAGGACTCAAGTATGAAGAGCAGAAGATTCATTTTACAGCAATTTCTGGTCGTATTTTCACTCAAATACTATAATTCTTATACAAATCTACTCAGAAATGACTGCACTATAATCCTTTACTTTTAGCCAAAAATAAGTCTTAATTTTCCAACCTGCTAGCTTTCAACCTACAACGTGGCAGACATTTTTATATAATATGCCCCACCCCCCCCCCCCCCCCCCCCATGCAGGTAATTCTTGGCCCCCGTGCACATGATTCTTGGACCTTGACCTCGCATCTGACTGGCACTGGTCTGGTTATGAATCAAGCCTTGATGCAACTCTGATCAAGTTTATAAGGTACAACACCAGCAAAAAGGCCTTAAAAATGACATAGTCTCAGAGATACTTACTACTTTGTAACTACTGTTTATTTTATTATAGGCAACTGGATGCTGTGATCCTCCTATCCATTCCAGACATGTGTTTTAGCTATGCAGTTCATCAGAGGTTTCAGCCAAAAGGAAGGATAAATGCTCGTATTTATAGAGTCGAGATACATGCACCATATTTTCATTATGGCTAGCTATCTGCATTACATCAAAAAAGGTGATGAACAAATAAAGGAAAAAAATATCTATTCTGAGAAGTAGGGATGGCTACATGTGTGCAGTTCAAAAAAGGGAGTGAACTTCAGTCAAGTAACCCCTTACCCATCACCAAAACTACGAGCTAACTATTCCTACTTCACTCCCTTTATACCATCTTGGCCTATCATGGGAGTGAAGTAGCTCGTAGTTTGGTAATATTGGTGATGGTAAGGGGTTACTTGACTGAAGTTCACTCCCCTTATTGCTAAATTTTTTTGAACCGCACACAGCCATCCCTACTTCTCCTTTGAATAAATAATTTTCTTTTACTGATGGACACCACATACATGGACTACTAACTAGTACGTAATTATGACACCGATAAAGACGATTGCTAAGAAACAAGTTGAACTGTAACATATTAATAGATGCAGAAATCATTGTCAAATCGATGGACACCACATACATGGACCAGTTTTAGCTACTGAACTGCTAATATGACACTGACAGTGCTAGACAATTGCTAAGAAACAAGTTGAACTGTAACATAAGGTAAACTGGGGTAATTTCAGACGCGGTGTAATCCCAGACACAGGCTCCTTACTCCAAAGAGAAGAAAGCTAACGGGCTTTAACCTGGAACTTAAAAAAACAGTAACCTCTCCACCAACTCTTGAAAGCTGGGTGCTGGCTCTACATAGTTCTAAACCACTGATCTCCTACAAACCAACCTTTTCTCGTACCGCGACTTTTCCAGAGACTGCAGAGTGGTGAAAATAAAGGTTATACGTAGTTAGCACTAAGACTAAAGTTTCACTCTAAGGTATATAGCAACCCTGCATTGTTCTATGTTGTGGGTGAGCAGTGTGCCGAGTGTCCAGAATTACCCCACCCACAAAATTTGACACCACTTGGATGTTTTTTTTAAATATTGCAACAAAACTACATAAGTTTGGTGTTCCAGAGTTGCTTCGTAAGTGGAGGAGAGAATTAGCTTTCCAATGTACTTTGTTGCAGCCTTGTAGCCAGGAATAAGAGCAACTTTTGTAAAAAAAAGTCCGGAATTATCCCATTTTACCTTATTAACAGATGCAGAAATCAAAAATCGATGGATACCACATACATGAACTAGTTTTTAGCTACTAACTTCCCGAGCTGCTTCCAGTGACCCAAGCCACTCTTCCTTCAAAATAACTCTGGTTCATTTTGCTGGCAAGCACCACGAGGTCACAGTCAGCCCTGCACAACTGCAGCAGCTTGTAGAGTAGATAGCCTAGGGAAGCACAAGATAGAATCACCAGCCACATCACGATCACCACAGCACTAGCACAGCACAATAGTCTTCAGAAAATTCAGTAGGTAAAGGGTCGACCGGCAAGCTTGCGCGCGCTCGCTAGCGCGCATGCGCATATATATATATGCAGGCTAGGCGCCGCGCCAGGCTCCTCCCCGGCTCCTCCCCCTGCCCCTTCCTGATCCGAGCTGAGAGCCTGGCGCGAACCCAAGGGAAGGCCATGGATCCCCGAAAAGAATCTCTGTACTACTACCGTAAGTCGTAAACAGTAGACTAGCTGTATTATTAGCTCTCTGAGGCTAGATAGGTGGCCCATCAGCTCGCTAAAGATTTATGGGATGGAGAATCTGACTAAATAGTTGGAGGGTCTCTAAATTTAAACACATATATATATAGCTAGCTATGAGTTTGAGGATCTAGACTAATGAAATGGTAGCTAGCTAACCAGTCATTTCAGAACTTAATAGGATTTAAACATGCCTGTTCCTATAATTTTTTATCCTCATTGTATATTAACCATGTGAAGAAGATACTCCAGGAAATGGAGACAAGGAAACACTGATCTTGAATTCTTCACAAAAAGGTGTATACTGTTATGCATGCAGTTACCTACATGGGTAATACATATCAATGTCACAGTAAACATGGTTACTATGGAGTATTAGCTATAAAAAGAACATTATTTCTTTGTCATGCAATACATGTGTCTGTCAGTCTCAAAGCCTCCTACGTAAGTCACCTGAAAATGATAGGTCTAGACAACACAGTAAAAAGAGCACAGATTGTTTTGGCACAGACATGCATTCTGATTTCATTATCAGGAAGAACAGTACATATTTGGTGTGACAGTCCAGCTGGTATTATTGATACAGTATGATAAACTTAAATTATCTCCACACCCTTTTAAATCTGCTACATATTACGGAGAGCAGCTCAAGTATGAAAAAGTGGGCCTCCCAATTTTAAGTTTTCTTGGACTGTTAATACCCTGTGCATGCATACATAGCAAAGGACTAAGGGTTAAATAATCAGCTATGTCCGTGAGTGTTCATAATAAAAAAACTTTCATCACTACAACTGCCTGGACATCTATAACAAAGCTTACTTCAATGAATCAAAAGACGAATGTTTTGCTATGATTATGACATGCTGAGCTGGCAGTATACATTATGCTGACAATATGCAATGAAAATAATTATTGTTTTGTGCTGTGAATTTGAGAACAATATATGTCATGTTAATCTAGCTGCTAGACCCTTTCATTTCAAGGGGGAAAGGTCTAGCAGCTAGACCAGTGATCTTCAGGTATGTACCCATAAGTGTAGTACATACTTATCAGTTCTCCCACTCATGTGCTTAGATTATTCATCAATGCTTACCAATATTCATGACTATAATACACTGAATGTACATGTACCATTGACCTAATTGAAGTATAAATATATTCACAAATTAATGCATTCTGCAAGGCTGCATGTACATAACACAGAGGCAACTTTATTGTTTCCCCAGGGATGAATCGTGTGGTTTTCAAAGTTTATTCATTGTGGTCAGCTAGCTATGTAATACTTGTACTTCTGCAATTCAGTTCCAAACCACTATAATTATGTGACCAAAAAGGGACTCTACTTATAATGGTGTATTCGTTGTGGCAATGTAATAATAATATACTTGTGTTTATGCAATTCCTTTTTAGGCAAAGAAGAACAAAGATTGAATAGAAACGTATATTTCTTTATTTCCGTAATACCTGGATTAGTTATAACAATCATAGCAAGTGTCTTCGTTATGTTAGCTCTTCGACCTTTGAATTTATATCCTCACAATAACATTCTTGGAATCGCCAGTGATGTTATTGACTGTGCATTTTTGGACGGGCCTCAATCTCTGAGTTATTCCACTGTTAACATCACGCAAGTCAACAGTGACAAACAAAATGATAACCATATCGGAATTCCTGTAGACGTATTTTCCGTCAGAAGAAGTGCGATAAAGTATCATACTTACGTGGACAATCATAAAGATTTCGAACTTACTCTTTCTCGCTCAGGAGTGAACAGGTTTATTGTCCCTTATAACTACTTTAATAGGCCATGGTATATGAGAAAAAACTCCAAGATATCCCTACAGTTTTTCATAGACTTCATAGAGAAACCAACTGAAGCATATGCTTACATTCTTAAAGGTGAAGATATTATCATTGACTTTCTTACAGATCTTAAATCAGAACCAAATTATGAACACAAACTAAATGTATTCGATAACATTCGCAATTTTAGGGTCTCTGAAATTCAGCATAATGATTATTACTATGTCGGTATGCATATCAATGGCAAGAAAGGAACGAAATTTTCCTGTAATATTACCTTCAACTTCATGTATATCGATGCTGATGATTACGACATGAGTGATTCCAAGCACATGAGTAGGATCGGAGATTCTGTACTTTATCCTATCGATAGCTTGAATAGAAATGCCACACTGTGTTACATCCATCCATTGGGTGCAAATTCATTTGAGTCCCCTAGCATCCACTTCAATGTAGTCTACATTCGTAGCTTGCTAGTTTTAGTCCCTCTTCTGCTAATTCCTTTTATGTTGTTTATGGTGTATGTAGGGATTGTACTGGCTACCATCATGCTACTCTGAGTCTAGTAGCTAACACTCGATCCACATGTATCAATTTAGCTATTATTGAGGCCAGTATGTAGCTGGCTGTCAAAAAAAATTTTTTTTTTTTTTGCTTACATGTATAACATTTTTTTTATTCATTATGATTGTTAAAATAAGCTTGTCCCTGATGGCATGAATTCCCTTGAGGCTATAATGTATATAATCATAATCATCACTATTGAGTATATCAACCAAGTCACTCTGGTATTATAATAAGCTACGTAAGTCACTTCAAAATTCCTAGCAGTGAAATCATTATGCTTTACTCAGTAAGAAGAGATGTTGCATGCTTTTACATGCATGCATATTTCAGGCTTTGCAACTATAAGAGTTATGGCTAGCTACCAATGTTGTGATTTCCAAGACACCTAGCTACCTATGACAATGCATGCATAATATAGCTACTTTTGAATTATATAATAGGCTAAAATTTGCACTCAATTATTATTGCACAATCGAATGGCCTTACCTCAAAATCTCAATAGAGAATGTATTATATAATACATAAAATAGCTACATTAAAGTAGTATGGTCCAATCACTCAATATTGCTCTCTCTTATATCATTGTTCTTCTTTCTTTTTCCAAGTTTTTGTTGGAGTTGGAGTTAGACTTCTTGTAATAGGAGCATTAGTTGCTGTTGGAAGAATTAAGTTATAGTCAGTGGTGATGGTTATTGAATGATCTTCGCCAGCAGTAAAGTAAGCTGTTATCCATTCACACAGTTGGCTGATAGATGATGGTGCACTGTGTTTCAAAACTGTTACTCTGTATCAAACATTAATTTTAATGGCTTTAAAACAACAACAACAACAACAACAACAACAAAATGACCAGCAGATTTGAAATCACAAATTGACACCCCAACTAGCTAGCTGGACTTAATTAGCTAAATGGCATGCTGCCTCCTGATTAGAGTACAGCTATAGTTACAGTATTAAAGTTATCATAGTTGGGTTAAAGTTATGATAGTTGCTATTAGTTACGAACTCTTGTCATTGAAGAGGTGCTGATGTCATTATTCAGCATGATTCTATTTTTTATAGCTGTATTAAATCTCAGAATTATGATTTGAACTTTATTAAATCATGTGCCAAGTTCACTGCTATAAGGTGACCATGCCTAAATAATTCACATGACTTTTGTCAGTTTAGCTACTTATGAAATTCTAGCCATACACAATTATCATGGTTATTCTATTTTCTACATGAAAATAAACTCACTTGTAGTTAGGACTGTTAGTGATATTCAAAGCACCCTCTACAAAATGAACAATTCCGTGTTCCAATTTATCTAATGTCTCCAAAGCTGTGCCAGGATCTGGAAATTTGATCTGATACCACATGTTGATGAGAACAGTTTCTTGAATGTGGAGATCGGGAGAGATGGTTAAAGAAATGAATTCCATTCCTCCTCTGCCATCACCAGTGATCCGTGTCTGGAGATATTTTTCAATTATGTCATTTATATCATCTTCACTCCATTTTCTCTTCATCTGCTTGGTTGTTTCAGACTTTGGACTTGAATCAATCTCATCATGAAAGTTGGCACTAGCTGCAATATGAGACTCAGGGTCTTCTTTTTTGCCCAATGCTCCCACAAAACTCCACTCAATTGTCTTCCACTGTATGTCGCTAGCAGCTGGCAAGGGATATTTAGTATCCTGTAATTCAACATAATATTCATTACTATTATCATTTTTGGCTATTGCTATAGCTACATTTTAAGATCTTACTACCATCAAGTTCTTTTCTCTAACTGGACAGGCTTATTTAATAGTTAGCCTACTTACCCCAGTTTGTGTCATAGTTAGGAGGAGTTGCTTGATTTCCTCTTCAGAGAGAGCCTTTATGCTTGCTGGATAGGTCATTTGTAGCACTATCTTAGGTGTAAAGTCCACTGGCGGACCACAAGTCTTTGAAATCAGCAAAGATCCCCTCTCCAGAGCGAATGCTGAACTGAGCAAAGTAAGCAGTAAGACTCTCATTATTCACATTAAAAATACGCCTTAAAAAAATAATTCATACGCTCTGTGCAGTACAATAAAAGCACCAATGGCAATGCATGGCGAACATCTTGGCCTGGAAGCAAAACTCAAATTTTAAAATGTCATGTATGTAATAATGAAGGATTAGATATGTTAGTCTAGCAGCGACCCTTCTCATGGATCGCGTGGCCAGACCTGGCGTGAGATCATGGGTTGCTTGGTAAGGATCGTCACCACTACCAAATTGCAACGGTACTTTTCTCGCGCATGCGCACGCTTGATAAGGGTGTGGCACCCCCTCTCTCCCTCTATAGCCAGACGGCTTTCTTTTTTTTCTTTTTTTCTTTTTTTTTTCCGCAGATCGGAAGCGCGCGACTACTTACGCTAGCTGGAGTGTGACCAATCTCTTTCTTTAATGGACAAAGAAGAACTAGAGAAAACACAAAAGGTTATTTAGTTGCAGTATTAAAGCATGAAGGTATTTGCCCAGTAACCATTTCATTTCCTTACAGAAAAAGGAGCACCAGGAGTGCATAAAATACCTGTTGAAGGTAAGTAATTTATAGCCAATAGCTAATGAGTTAGCTAAGGCCACTTTTTTTCTCTCATCAGATGGTTTTGCTCTGCAGGCAGGCAGCCATTATTTTTGATAGCTAGTTCTATTCAGTCATTTTCACAAGTCCTGTAGGTAGAGTAAATTGATGGGGAGGGGGGAGACACTAATAATCAAAAAAAAATATTATAGCTAGTGGCCTAATCAAAGCAGGAAGGGATCAGTTTTATTGTAATGTGTAACATCTGACAGTGAGTGAATGAGAAATCATTCTATGAGTATCTGATACTTTTATTTTTCTATAATAGAACTGATAGGCTCCAAGTTTGCTTTTTTGGCAAGGCAGCAGCATTATGTGTAGGAAGCTTTAAATCATGCAATCATGAGTTTGCCTATTGCAATTACAATCTAGCTAGCACTGGTTGTGAAACTGTGCCATTAATTATGATGATCGTGTAGTGGAAATATCCTATGCGCAAACAGTGGATACACCAGGCTCTCTTTTTCCCCACCCCTCACCCCGCCCAAAAAGGAGGCTGGGTTTGAGGTTAAGTTGTCAGCATGTGGAGTGCTAGTGATGCATAGTGAACACAATGACCTTCCTGACATTCTAATCAATTTTCCTTCTGTGATAGATGAATTGCTAATTCAGAATTGTTGAGTCGATCTAGAATCAACATTAGCAATTCATAAATGAACACTATTCATGTTCAGTTGCTTCAAAAAGACAAGAAACATCGAAAACCCATCAACTATACAGTTATTATAATTATACACTCTCCTGAGGGTTTTGTGGGGGTTAACTAGTGGATTGTACATCCTCATTATTTCCCTGATTGCCTCATATCAAAATATCAATGGCTGTGGTTTAGGGCACAGCCATGAAAAACTTTTCTGCACACAAGTGCACAAGCCACCCCTTTTCTAATATCCTGGCTACAGCCCTGCTGACAGCAATATCTTAGCCTAATAAAATTAATATAAAATACGAATGACTTTCACCAACTGCTTTGCTTGCCAATTGAATATGTTACACAAGCATACCCTAGTATACGTAGGGCACTATACTAATCACTACATGTGGGGCATTTTTGGCTAGCTGTTATACTTAATGAACTATGATGAGCTAAATTGTCCCAATAGGTGATCAATTATCAGACAGACATGCGTTGAATAATCATGTGCATGCTCTTTCCTTTCTTTTTACGTGAATAAAATTTCAGTGATTCCTATTCATTAATAGCTATATACTATAAGCCTCGAAAATTTTCAGCTATACGGTATTAATTTTTGCAGTACTGTAGCATACATGCATTTAAAAGCCATGACTCTTCTGCCAATCTTTTTGTTGTTGTTGCTGTTGTTATTTTTACTTTTCTTTATAATTATGGCTATATTATAATAAGAAATGATGCAATGATGCTTTGTATTGTTGTAATGTTGAAACCAAGGCCAAGGTCTGCTTGAAACTTTCAAAAAAATAAATTATGATCATTCGTTCACCTTATCTCCACAGTATAAGGCCACAGGTCAGAGTGAAATAGAGCTCTATGAACAAGTAAGTGATAAGTTTAGCAATAATGTTCAGCAGATATAGAGGGGTTAGAAAATTAGCTAGTTACAACTATTAGCTCATTCATGGAAGGAATAAAAAATTAAATAACTCCTGTAGCACTTCATTTCAGTAGTGATGCAGTTACAACCATCCACTTTTCATGAATACACACTTATATGTAATAACCTGGCCAAGCCATACTTGCCGACCCCTGGTGGATTATACCAGTTATAGCATATACTGATGATAATGATTACTGTAGACTCGATACCAGTCACTTTAGCTATTGGTATAACCACCAACCACAATAATAACTTGGCCATAAAAATTAATGAGCAAAATCCCTGGACAAATACCCTAGACACCTAAGCATTATGGTCAAATCCCTAGATAATCCATGGATGGTTGATAGCTACCAAGCCTGCTCAGACTCTTAAACCTTGTAGGCAATGACTTCATTTCAGCTAATTGATCATCAACTTATTGATGGTGATGTTTAAGCTACAGTGGGTATGGCCTAGAAAGTTCGAAATGTGCTAAAACTCAGGCAAGCGAGTGAGCATAATCTTTCCTATAGCTTTTAATATCTCCAACTAGTTTGTGCTTCTTCAAGTCCTTATATCTAAGATTTTGCTGTTGACTTATAATTGTGGCTGTTCCAGATACGCATGCAGCAAGAAGCTGAAAAATGAAATAATTAAAAACTGATAATTGACAAGATTGCAATTATGTAGGAGCATGTTAATCAGGTCTCTTGTAGGAGCTTCTATAGAATATGAGTCATGAGCTTGCTCACTTAATTAGAATGATTCTTTATGCATTAGCTGTGAGTTAATTGAGACACTCCAAATCTGATGTGTGTGTGTGTGTGCTGTCTGCAGGCTATAGCTCACTTACAGAGGGAGCTTAAACAGCCTTTTCTGTCTTCGGGGACAAAACAAAATCTGCAGTCGGAAATTCAGTGGAGGGAAACAGCTATCAATGATAACAAAAGAGCCATTATTAAGTATCAAGAAGAGATAAATGAGAGGCAATCAGCCCTCAGGCTACTTAATGGTAAGAATACCATTCATAATAATTATTACAATTTCATGTACATGACTAACAAACCTCCATGTTAAATTTGTCTCTCAGTACATGTATAACTGTTTACACTGGGTTTGAAATGTTTGGGACTGTTGATGTTAGTAACAATACTTTTGGTTAGTCGTCCCCTGCTGCCGTGTAACTATTAATAATGTACTTAGGGTCAGTGAGTAGGTGTATAGAAAAGTCAGATAATACGAAAAGATAATTATAAGCAGTTATTATTGTATGTGATTGATAACATTATAGTTGTTTCTTCATCTGATGAGTCTGATGAAGTTCAAGAGTTCTTCAGAGGGATTCAGGAACACATCAAGAGAAGTGGATCAATTGACCGATTACTAGCACATCTAGTGTTTGTAGGTCTTCCTGGTTCGGGCAAATCCACACTAATTGCACGCCTCCTGAAACTTCCTGAAATAGAGAAGCTGCTGAAAGCTTCTCCTTCCACTGGTGTCATGAATGGCATCATCGCTGTTGACGTTGTTGATGACACAGCCTCCATGCATGCTGCTAACATAGGCAACAATGGTGATTGGAACACAGTCGAATTCAGCATCAGTTGCCTACGACAGATGGGTGTAAAGTGCTTCGTTTCATTTGAAGATAATGAGGATGTTAGTGACCATGTAGGACCTAGTGACTCTTCAATGAAGTGCAGTAATTCAAAAGGAAGCAGTCAACAAACATCAACTACTTTGGCCTACATCCGAAAAATTCAGAAAAAAGAGGGAGAATTCAAAAGCATTCGTCCATTCCTGGATAATAAAATTTCATTGTACCTATCAGATACAGGTGGCCAGATAGAGTTTCAAGAATTACTCCCTCTCTTAGTTGCTGGTCTTGCAATTTTTGTCTTTCTTTTCCCTTTGAATGTCAAGTTGAGTGATTTCTTCAGAATCTGCTACCGAAAGGAGGATGGAAGTGAGGACAACTGCTATACTTCATCCTTGACTATCAGAGAAGCTCTCCTGCAAACCTTGTCCAGCATCGATGCCATGAGGACAAACAGCTCCATTGCAAAGCACAAGCCTTATGTCTTCATAGCAGGCACTCACAAAGATTGCCTCATGAAAGAGGTTCATCAACCTGCAGCCATCCAAGACAAAGCCACTCCCATGGATTTGGAAGACAAGGTATTAAAAGTTGACAAGAAGATAGCAGAAATTGACAACGAGATCAAGTCACTCATCAAAAAACATAAGTATGACGACTTGGTTGTGTATGCTGATCCTGATAAGGAACAGGCAATATTCGCTATCGACAACACATGTGAGAGTGAAATCTTTGGCACTATTCGATCACGCATCCTCCAGTTCATACGTTCTCGTGAAGAGTTTTGTATCCGATTTCCCCTCAGCTATCTCCTTGCAAGTTTGGAACTCCAAGATTCCCGCCAGCCTTTTCTTCACCGCAAGGATTTCACCAAAGCTGTTTCCCATTATGGAATCAGTGAAGGAGAAGTAGACCATTTGCTCCAATTCCTCCACAGCAGAATCGGACAAATCCGCTACTTCCCTACAAAAGGTCTCAAAGATGTGATAGTCAATGAACCACAAGCCCTCTTTGATCTCGTGACAGATCTGATTATCAATAGTTTTAAGCAAGGTGGCACCATGGCAGATCATTTGGAAGTGCAAAGAGGGATATATTCATTTGAAGACTTTCATTTTGAATCACGTTTTTCGCATCTCACCCCCACAGAGGTGATCGAGCTCCTAAAAGAACTGCGCATAGTTGCTCCATTCATGGATCATCGAGCTGAAGTGGAAAAGTATTTCATTCCCTGTGTTTTGAATCATCTCTCAGAGTCCACTCTTGAGGAGAAGCAGACAGATATCCAATCCCTGGCCTTGATGTTTGAATGTGGTCACTGTCCTAAGGGAACATTTGGGGTCCTTGTCCATTACATCCTCACTCACAAGGAAGAGGGGAAGATCAGCTGGAACCTAGATATCAACAAGATATTCAAAGATCAAGTATCTTTCCAGTTTGGCATTTATGAAGATACTATCACCTTCAAGTTTCTGACCACACACCTGGAGGTGAGGTGTTATCCTAATTCAATAGCTGAGAGAAGTGAGGCTTTCTCCAAAAAGATCATTTGCAACCGAGTTCGAGTAGTTCTTCATGAAGGCATCAAGCAAGCTACCAAGGACCTGCACTATGATGAGAGAAAGACAAAATACAGCCTCGGGCTTGTCTGTGAGAAGTGCATGAAAGTCCACGAAATGGTGGAAGTTGATAACCAACACATTTTAAAGTGTCCAAAGGACTACTACCAATTACCAGATAGTGGGCTCTACTGGTTTGGTCTCAGTAAGTGTAATACAACACATGCATGTACCTATAAGAGTATTCATATTTTGTATTTTGATTGAAGATCCTCCAATCTATTCTTTACCTTGTGAAGTGAGAGTGAAGGAAGGCTCTGATGAGGACATTCAGTGGATGGTATCATGCAAGCCTCCTCTCAAGAGCGATTCTCGACACTCCTTATCCAGGGTAGATAGCCAATCTCTTCGACGAGACAATATCTTCATCCAAGGGAGTAAGATATGCCTAAGAAAAGTGAAAAAGAAAGATGCAGGAAAATATGTCATCAGCTCTTCTAATGCCATTGGATATGGTCATGCTTCATTCGATCTCCAAGTTCTATGTGAGTTAAATTATTGTGTAAGATAGTTTTTATGCCTTCCTTCTTCCTGCAGGCTCACCAGAATATACTCTTGAGTCTCATTACATAGAAGCTTCAGCTGGGACCTCACCCACTGTTCAATTTTCTGTGGATTGCTGCCCTCCATTGGATGAAGGTGTTCAACATATTCTTACCAAGGAAGGAAGTGGAGTGGCCACCAAGCGATTCAGAGTAGAAGACAACTTTACCAAAGAAGGAAGTGGAGCGGTCACCAAGCGATTCAGAGTAGAAGATGACAACACCATCATCTTTCACAGAGTGATTGTGGGTGACAGTGGAACTTACCAGATCAGCTGTGAGAATGACATTGGAAAGGGGTACACAACCTTGGAATTGGTGGTGAATGCTTCTAACACAACTACCAGTGACCCTCAAACACCCAAAATAGGTACATATTCAATACCACCATCATGTTCTTAATTTTGAAAGAGATGGATATGATAATCTGTTATGAAGGTCATGTATACATTAGTATGTAGCTAAGCATGTCCACCCTAATTTTTGTATGACTGTTTCTATGCTGCACATGTAAGCTAAAATTAATAGTTATTATTACGTATATGCATTAAAGCTGATCAACATGATTCAAGCCAAGCATTCGATCTGCCAACCAACCCACTTCAATCACCAACAACTAGTACTTTTGTGAGTTCTGCCATAACATGTTAATCTTAGTGTTTGGTCCATTTAACTTGATAGGAAATAATGAAGCAAATTAGTTACAATTTATTATTATTATTATTATTATTATTATTATTATTAGCCACTAAAGGAGTCTTGTAAAGAGAAGGGTGCTATAAGTGAGTATTTTTAGCTGTTTAGCTTATAGTAATGACATTATGTTATTTTATTAAAGGTCGTCGTGATGTGAGAATAGCACTGCAGGGCATAACAAAGGAATGGGACGACCTTGCGGAGGCTCTTGGATTGTCTGAGCCTGACATTGATGCCATAAAGACAGATAATCCTTCTGATGTGAAGCAGTGTGTGAAAGAAGTTGTAGATCGATGGTTCAAGGGGAAAGGGAGTGAGCCACCATCATGGGCCAGCCTCTGTGCAGCCCTGAGAGACCCTTTGGTCAACCGCAAAGATATAGCATCAAGTATTGAAAAAGTACACATTAAATTTTACTGTCCTTATAATTAAATATCAAACTTGGTCACTGAGCTGGTGTGCATTTTTATTCTCATTGATCAAAAAAAAACAACAAAAAAAACAACAACAAAAAAAGCAACAACATGACTTGTCAATATTGGAAGTCATTATTGTTACTCTATTGTAGCTATAATTATGTATGTCCTTGAACTCTCTTCTTGGATCTGCGCATACCACTAGCTAGTGATGCAGTACCAGTTTGTGGCATGGATGCATGATCAGGGCTGCTGATTTTTTAGATGGGTGAGGTTGCAGGACTAGGGCACACACACACATGTACAATACACTTGGACTCATGGGGAATTTTTTGGATCACCCATGTTGGCTTCACTGGTTGCTGCAGACTAGTTAGCTACTGCTGGTACAGCATTTTGCAAAGTTTCCCCCAGATCCATACTTTGCATGCAGAGTGCAGGCAAAAGCCCCAAAATAGTGTTATAATACATTCAATCTAGCTATATGATGAAGTGACACATGCAAGGTCATTAATAGTATATGAGTAGCTAGCTACAGTATAATAGAGATCCTCTGAAAGATAATATCCTATTCTTTGAAGTAGCTAAACATGGAAGGTACACAGAAAATCACAATTAGCTAGCTATATAGTGTATGCACTGAGTTACTAATGTGTGACCTTGAAAGTGCAAGCCAAAAATTTAATAGATATGCCGGTACAATCCACCGTGAAACATAATTTCCACTGTAAAAAGTCAGTTAACTGGTTTTCTGCATCATTGATTTCAAGGAAATAGCTACCACTGGGTGGTCTACATTCCAAACTGTAAACAACTTGAATGATATCTTCTGGATGATTAGTGACAACAATTGCAAAAATGCTTCAAATTGAGATAACCAAACTGGGTTTGCTATAGCTATATAAACAGTTTTTACAGTGTGCAGCTACAGAGCTATACATACAACAAAGTCACAAGGAAGGCATTGACAGTCACAAGGAATCAGAATGTCCTGGACATGCCTAATGATAATTAATTTCAAAGCTAAAGTTTTTATTAGTGCATTGTAGCTATACACTGTAGAGAGTGACTGTATTAAAATGCTACTGTTATTAAAGCACATCCTCATTAATTATTGCCTGCAGCTGTAGAATTATTGAGAATAATAGCTAGCTAGGTGCAGCTACTTGAGAATCAACAGGGAGGGTTCTTAGACGTAGCTATACATACAGATTGACATCAATATTAATTTCCAACAAAACTACATTTAGCTACTAGCAGGAGCCACACTTTGCATGCATGACATCAACTTGAACTCCCTTTGTAGTCTAGCAGCTGAACAGCAGCACTGCTCATCCTGCAGCAGCAGAAAGAGCTTTCTTCCGTTGGTAAATACACATCATGCCCAAGAGACTAGCTACATACAAACATCACATAGCTATACTTACCAGGACGAGAAAAAAAATGGGGTAAATGAGAATTATCATGAGAATCTTAACCTTAGGAGAAAATTTATTTTATGTAGCTAAGCCTAATAACCATAATTACATGCAACAGGCAGCAAATGTACGTTGACAAGCTCAGACTCCAGAATCCCTCATGATTTGAGTTCAAAGTTCGTGACCAATCTACGCGCATGCGCAGACGTTTAATTTTTTGGGGGGGCGAATTAGGCGCGAGAGGCCGGCTAGGGGCGAATCCTTTCAGATTACTAGCCCTGTGATCTCTGTCTTTTGTCGCGGAAAGAAGCTTCAGGTAAGGTCTAAGAGTAAGCTTGACTTCTGACTTGACCTTTTTTCTTGGTTTTTTTATGTATCAGGATGATCAGGACTGACTTGTGGAAATCACGAGTCCAGTATTTGAGGCAGTATTACTGCTTCCAAGGTCACAAGCCGAAACAGAGAAGCTACCCGGCCATTTCCCGCCATGTCTGGTTCATTCCTCTGATATTGACCCTATGGTGGTTGTTAATAGCAGTCATCTTTTTGTATGCTGTCAAGATGGATCATTTACTGAATTCAGGTATGTAATAGTTATTTAGTTCACTCTTTCTAAGCATTTTTAATATGCCTGCACAAGAATGATGCTCCAGCACTAAGTTGTAGCTAGCTAGCTTTGATCTGCTTGCTGGCCTCATGTATGTAATGGTGTATTTGTAGGTGAACTTCTGAGATACATGCTTTTTTTGAACTACTTGCTGACAGTATTGTGGTGGAAGCTTGCAGTAACTGAATCTGAAGGGACGACCAAGACTCGCTTTCGTAATGGTCCACACTGCTCGTGTTCCATGTGTACTAATCACCCAAATGGCTGCACTATTGCAAGGGGTAATATTTCTACTGTTATACTTCCTCTTAGAGATAACTGGAAGTGCTATCGAAGGAGAAGGGTTTTCTGCACTGTCCATTATTCTGATCATCAGGTGGTGACTCCCTTGTTATTGATATTGGCTGGTGACGTTGAAACTAACCCTGGTCCTGGTGAGTTTACATTACATGTGCATGTATGTATAGAAGCCAAGAAGAGCACTTTTTGCCCTGCTGCACATGCATAGCAAGGGGTTAAGAAATCGGCTGAGACTCACTATACCTATATATATGTACAGTGAACTGCAAGTTGGTTAAGATGCAAAATCTAAAAGAGCTGTGTAAACTTGAGGCTGTTCCTGTATAGATGTGTGGCTTTTCCTCAATAGATGCAAGTTTTAATTGCAGTCAACTTGCATTTTACATTGGACAACCAACTTGCAATTCACTGTATAGGTTGCACGAAGGCTGTATGGCCCACCCAAGGGTGAGAGCAATGTAAACCATACAGCCTGAGTGGTTGTGGTATCACCTATTTATAGCTTTATTTGGGCGTTGTTATAACTTCCTTGGTTAATTTTATCAATACTGTAGGGTGGGTTAATTCCGTCAGGAAAAAATTCCGTCATATCCGGAATCGTTACACTAATGAAAAAATTGAACGGATAAATCTTTGCACATGTGCATTGAAGATGAAATTTTTTCCCCCACCAGTTTCTGTTGAAGCAAAGATGTATTTTGAGAGAGACTTGCATTCATGAATCTAGCCTCGTACCCAGGCCCACTTTTTTCGTGGGGCGGTGGAAAAGCGAAGGGCCTGGTATAAGTTGCATGCGCATGCGCTCCATCCCCCCATTTAGGGGGGATTCGCTATACTTTCAGGCACGTTCGTTACACAAATCGTAATAAACATTACATCATCGTAATTTTGAGAGCCGAGTTACTAGACTGTTCTGTCTTTCTGCGCTAGATTCAACTCACCTCACTCCCAGAAGCGTTCTGTGCAAGTTGTTTATGAAAGAGGTTATTTGTTTGTGTCGCTACCAACTGGTTAGACGAGAAGAGTCGCTGCTATCAAAGTATCATGTCTCACCTTTTGTTTTTTACCATAAGCTTGGCTTGAGAGGGATAGTGCTGTTCTTGTTGTGTCTTAGTTTATTTTCACTGATGTGGATAAGGTCTGGAGCCAGATCTAGCTAGCTAGCTAGCTAGCTTTAAGCTGCATGCGCTGCACTGATTGAATGCGCACGTGCTACATACGTTTTTATGATTACATCATTCATCATGGATGAAATTCTACGTATTATTTTGTGTCTAATTAAGCGCATGCGCATGTAACTTATTCTAGGCCCTTTGCTTTTCCACTGCTCCGCGAAAAAAGTGGGCCTGGATACGAGGCTAATGGCTATCATGAATACAAAGCTATTTGGGCTGCTGCTTTAAAGTATTCGAGAAGAGCCATAAGCAGCTTTTGGAGCAGTTCTCTTACAGCAGTCTCTAGCTAGCTCTCGCAGGAAGTGATTGACGATCTACCATGTGCATATTGCGCAAAAACTCTGTGCAAAAATTTATGTCAGTAAAAAATTATGACGAATATAATTTCAACTCTTTATACCAACGGTGAAACAGACAGAAATTTTTTTCCTAACGAAATTACGGTATCAACCCTGTGGTTGTGCCTGTAGTAGAATTAGCTCAACCACAAGTAGGCTATTTTATAAGGGAAAAAACATTTCCTTGAAATGCTCAAAAAAGTAAGGAAACATCTGGTAAGGTAACATTGCCACCATTCTAACTCTTCCATCGCTAGTGGCGTTAGGTGGGCAGGAGCATTGTAGTCAAACTTGAAGGCATAGCTGTAAAATAGGGGGGGGGGGGGGGGCAATCCACAGCTTAACCATGACCAGAGGCACTGGTATGGCTATGGCTGTACCACCTGACCATTCAGAGTTTTTTTTGTTTTGTTTTGTGATGTGTGTACACGTGTGGCTTATGCATAAGTTAGTACATGACATTTCCTAGATCATACCAGATTGAAAAATTTTACTGGAGGGCTTTCCCCAGACCACCCCCCAGATGGTAGCTATGGCCATACCACTACAAATGAGCTGGCTCCGGCTCTGATTAACCCCTTTCATGTTTGTATGATCCATGGCTTAACCCCATGATCACAGCTTAATAATTCATGGCTTAACCCCTTTATGATTGTATGATCCATGGCTAACCCCTTTCATGCTTGTATGACAGCTTTAACCCCTTCATGCTTGTATAGTTCACTGTTGATGCTTGTGTAGTCCATGGCTAATTTTCATGCTCCATTATTACACAATAATAATAGAGCTAATCTTATAAACTTGCTGGCTTAACTACAATAATACTTAATAATAATAATAACAAGTAAAGAAAAAACATTTATTCAAATAAATGAAGGTGATGTAGGGATGACTATAGTTAACTGGTCAAAAAAGAGTTGAAACAAGAGCTGAATGGATGCGATTATGCAAGGATGAAGTCAAATGTGGGTATGTCACACCAGACCTAGTGACTGCATCCGGATTCAACTTCATCCTTGCATAATCTCATCCATTCAGCTCTTGTTTCAACTCTTTTTTGACCAGTTAACTATAGTCATCCCTACATCACCGTCATTTATTTGAATAAATGTTTTTTTCGTTTCTTTCATTTTTTGCATATCCATCTGACCACTTGCCTTTTGGGGCGTGTCCAAAACAGAATAAAACAGTTTAAAATGCTTCAATTTTCACTGATAATAATAAAAAGCTAGCTTTGTATGGTAGTTACAAAGATACTATCTCCATAGACTTTACACTACCAACCAGAGCCTTCACTAGATTTCATTTTCAAGATCTCTGTTTTACTCCATTTTGGACACACCCCAAAAAGCAAGTGGTCTATAGCTACTTGTTATGCCAGGCCCATTTGTGTGATTTCTTTTTGCAGGAGGTGGTTAGTGCTATACATCTATAGCTTCTTCTTTTTTCTACGCATATCAGTTATACCATTAAGCATAAGAGTGTAGTCTCAGGCCTGGGATGAGGTTAATACAAGTGGTAGTGGGAGAGAGGCAAGGTGAAGTTCAATTATCCTTGCTTCATGACATTCATAGCTCTTGTGTTGCAATGTTGGATCTCACAATCAAACCTGGTAAACAATTTAGTGAGACTAGTCTTCAGTTCTAAATAGATACACTGCTATGGCTCGATCAACCAGCTAGCTTTTGTTTCTAAATAATGCACACCTCACAGGCACTCGAGTGTTAGCCATGTCCATTCTGTACTAACCCTACATAGAGAGTGCTACCGCACTATCTGTAATAATAATAATAATAATAATAATAATAATGTAGTGAACTGGAAAAACCCTTTACCCAACCACTATTTTATGTGTATCACATCATAACATTAATATTTCTTTTGTGCGATCCTGACCATGCACGTGTATCACAATAACTTGATTTTCTGACTACTATTGAGTTAGCTAACATTTCAGCCAACATTGGTGACCCCGACGCTACAGAAAAGTATGACAACCTCTGGGGACGAGGCCGAGGCAGCTTCTCTCGCCGCTGTGAGCGTTAAACTCCCTCCATTCTGGCCATCAGACCCTGAAGTCTGGTTCGCACAAGTTGAGGCACACTTCACAACACGGCGAATTACGACAGAAAAAACAAAGTTTGATCATGTGATAGCCTCTCTTTCTCCTGAGGTAGCTACAGAGGTCCGGGACCTCATTCTCAAGCCCCCTGAGGCCGAGCCATATAGAAAGCTGAAGGAACAGCTGATTAAACGTACAGCTGCTTCTGAACAACGTCGCCTTCAACAACTCTTCAATGCTGAGGAGCTTGGAGATCGTAAACCCACCCAACTCCTTCGACGTATGCAGCAATTGGTAGGTGACCGTGCTGGTGCAACTGATGGAGCCTTCCTGCGGGAACTTTTCCTCCAACGGCTACCAGCTAATGTCCGAATGGTCCTAGCTTCTACAAATACCACTACCAGTTTGGAAGACATGGCAGAATTAGCAGACAAAATTGTTGAAGTGGCCACACCGGCTATTTCTGCTGTTACTAACCCACTAACAAGTGAGCTGGAGCAGCTACGTGCAGAAGTTAGCCGCCTTCAGGCCTCAATCAAGACTCTCACCCGTCAATCTCGCGGTCGCAGCTCTTCACGAGTGCGTACCTCAAGCCCTGCATCACACCAGAGCTCTTCTGAGCCTACACTGTGCTGGTACCACCAAAAGTTTGGAGAAGGAGCTCAAAAGTGCAAACCCCCTTGTTCCAGAAATGACCAGTCAAACGGCCAGGCCAGCCACTAGCGGCGACAAGTATCACTGGCCTTTCTCCATGTCGCCTATTGTATGTTAAAGACCGCTCCAATCATCTCACATTCCTTGTAGACACAGGTGCCGAAGTGAGTGTTCTCCCTCCTTCACACACTGACCGTTCTCGTCCACAAGAAGACTTCAAACTTTCGGCAGTCAACGGTACAGCAATAGCGACATATGGGAAACGATCCCTCACCCTCAACCTTGGACTACGGCAAACGTTTCGCTGGATCTTCATCATTGCTGATGTACAGAAGCCCATACTTGGTGCAGATTTTCTGCGCCACTTTGGCCTGTTAGTTGACATTCAGCACAGTCAACTGGTGGATTCCAGTACGCAAGTCAATGTACAGTGCCTACTCGCACAGGGTTTATCTCCCATACCCTCCTTACCGACTGATGGCACTTCAGATGACTACCTTTCATTACTATCCGAGTTTCCGGATATAACTAAGATACATAATTTTAACGACTGTCCAGTTCGACATGACGTCACACATCACATTCCTACAACCGGTCCTCCAGTCTCCTCTCGTGCTCGGCGTCTCTCCCCAGAGCGTCTCAAGATCGCACGCCGAGAGTTCGAACACATGCTAGAACTAGGAATCATTCGGCCTTTTAGTAGCAGTTGGTCATCTCCACTGCATATGGTACCCAAGAAGACGCAAGGCGATTGGCGGCCATGCGGTGATTACAGAGCTCTTAACCGGGTCACAACACCTGACCGTTATCCAATCCCTCACATACAGGATTTCTCTGCTTCTCTCCACGGCGCCAAAATCTTCTCCAAAATTGATCTTGTGAGGGCTTACCATCAGATCCCACTCGAGCCAGCAGACATCCAGAAGACTGCGGTGACTACTCCATTTGGATTGTTTGAATTTGTCCGGATGCCTTTCGGACTGAAGAACGCTGCTCAGACATTCCAGAGGTTTATGGACCAAGTGTTGAGAGATGTGTCCTTCTGCTATGTCTACATTGATGACCTCTTGATTGCAAGTGAAACCCCCGAAGAACACAAGCAACACCTCCGCATTGTGTTGGAGCGCCTCCAGCAGCATGGGATCATCATCAACTCACAGAAATCCAAGTTCGGAGTTTCAAGTCTGGATTTTTTGGGCCATTTAGTCGACAGTTCTGGGATTCATCCTGTACAGGACAAAGTGGCAGCTATCACTGACTATCCTCAACCTCAGTCACGCAGACAACTACGGACATTTTTGGGTCTTGTGAACTTTTATCATCGTTTCATACCGGGGTGTGCTCGAATACTGCAGCCACTGAATGCTATGCTGTCCACCACACATGGACGGGCCAGTGCTCTGCTGTGGGATGACGCAACCACTGCAGCTTTCACCCAGATCAAACAGGCCCTTGCTACAGCAACTCTTTTAGTTCATCCGAAGTCACCAGCATCATGACTGATGCATCTGACTCTGCAGTGGGTGCAGTGCTGCAGCAGTTCGTTGATGGCCACTGGCATCCCATCTCATTTTTCTCAAGAAAACTCAAGCCAGCAGAGAGATGATACAGCACATTCGATCGCGAGTTGCTAGCAGTATACTTGGCCATAAAACACTTTCACTATTTCCTGGAAGGCCACAGTTTTCATGTACTAACTGACCACAAGCCTTTGACTTATGCCCTCTCAGCCCGTGCTGACCGACATTCCCCTCGTCAAGCTAGACACTTGGATTTTATAGCACAATTCACTACCGATTTAAGGCATGTTAGTGGTACTGATAACTCAGTCGCAGATGCACTGTCCAGGATTGAAGCCAATGCAGTTACTTACTCCACCCCTCCATTAGTGGACTATCACACTATGGCCAAAGCACAGCAGACCGACCCAGAGTTGACAACTCTACTAAACTCTCCCTCATCCACATCACTAAAATTTGAGAAGGTTCCACTCTCCACACCAGGAATAACTATTGTGTGTGATATATCTACAGAGGTCAAGCGGCCATTTGTCCCAGCTCCTCTACGCCGTCTGGTATTTGACTCCCTGCACTCATTGTCGCACCCTGGCATCAGAGCCACTCAGCACCTCATCACCTCCAAATATGTGTGGCCCAGCATCAAGAAAGATGTCAGGAGTTGGACAAAAACCTGTATTCCTTGCCAGAGGTCAAAGGTCAACAAACACACTTTTGCTCCTCCAGCAATTTTCAAGCTGCCAACTTCACGTTTTGAAGTCATCCATATAGACCTTGTTGGCCCCTTACCACCTTCACAGGGACACTCTTACCTTCTCACATGTGTCGACAGATTCACACGGTGGCCAGAAGCCTTCCCTCTCACTGATATTACGGCAGACTCAGTGGCTCGGGCATTCGTGCATGGATGGATAGCCAGATATGGAGTACCTGCTACTATCACGACTGACAGGGGTCGACAGTTTGAGTCAAATCTCTGGAGCAAGTTGATGCAACTCCTCGGGTCTAGCAGACAACGAACTACAGCATACCACCCCCAAGCCAATGGCATGGTGGAACGTTTCCACCGACAGTTAAAGGCTGCCTTGAAGTGTCACTCTAGTCCTAACTGGATGGATACACTCCCCTTAGTACTACTGGGGGTGAGAACAGCATTAAAGGAAGATCTCAATTGCACCGCCGCTGAATTAGTGTACGGGACTACTCTACGACTACCTGGAGAATTTTTCAATACAACTGTAACACACTCCAACCTAGAACCGGATACATATGTTACTCAACTGAAAACTGCGATGCAACAGATACAGGCACCAACTGTACATGATAACCAACAACACAGAGCCTTTCATGGCAAGGCCCTGGATTCCTGTACCCATGTCTTTGTAAGGCATGATGCTACACGTAGACCTCTTCAAGCTCCATATGACGGACCATTTCGAGTTATCACCAAGAGAGACAAACATTTCACCGTCGAACTCAACGGCAGGAATGACACAGTATCAGTGGACCGGCTCAAACCAGCCTTCATCGATTCCTCTACCACTGTAATAACACCTCAGTCACACACTCCCACTCCTCCTGCAAACCCAGTAACTGTTCCTTCCTCCACATCACAACCTCCTATCAGGACCACAAGGTCAGGACGTCACGTACACTGGCCAGATCGCCTCAATTTGTAATGGTATCGCTCACTGGTCATTCACTGGAGGGGGAGTAATGTAGTGAACTGGAAAAACCCTTTACCCAACCACTATTTTATGTGTATCACATCATAATATTAATATTTCTTTTGTGCGATCCTGACCATGCACGTGTATCACAATAACTTGATTTTCTGACTACTATTGAGTTAGCTAACATTTCAGCCAACAATAATAATAATACTTAACCACAATAATGCCTAGAGACATGCCTAATAGGCATGATATGGCTATGGCTATGGCTTTGCGTTTCTTTGTCTCCAGCCAGATCTGTTTGATTTCTCCCCTGGCATCTTGATTTCCATTATCTATGAGCTTACTGTAAAACTCAGGAAGTCGATCTCCTGTGTTGGGATTTGGAGATAAAGCCTAGATTCTCCAGGAGGAAAATTAATGCTGCTGTGTGTTCCCTTGGCAGGGCCTCTGAATCTGCCATGATTACAATGTCGTCTAGGCGTCCTGAGGGTGGTCACTATTGGCCTTGTGGTCCCCCAAGGGGCTGATGACAGACTGAAGGGAAGGTATTCTCATAACATGTGGATGCCCTCCATTTTGAAGTGCACTGCTTCCACAAATGAGTTCAGACCCTTTCTTTTTGAGGTACAGTGAAAAGTTGGGAGTGAAAGCCTTTGGCAGCTTGACAATGTTCCCTGGGGCTATCAGTTCTTTACCTCATAGTTATATCATTTATTTCCTCTTGTGGAAATATCAGCTCCTTTGGAGAACGGTGTTGGATAGGCAAGTCTATTGTATAACCTCCCCCCCCCCCCCCCCAATTGAGTGTGAATAGGTGCAATCTTCCTGCAATTGGAGTGTACATTTTTGTGACTCTTTGAGCCATGTTGGTAATGCCCATTTGGGTCAGGGTTTGGATCATTTGAGATGGGTTTGTTTTTTTTTCACATAGTAACTATCGGTAAGGTAGTGCCACTTATGTGGACTGGTTCTTTTTTTGTTTTCAGTTTTGTGTAAGGGTGGCTTCTTGGATAGCTTCGGTATTTGTGGCCATCCAGCGGGGCTGGCTCTTGTAGGAACGGCCTCCTCGAAAAAGAGCACCCCTCTGCTCTGGTTGGATTAAACTTGTAGGATGTTGCCTGATTAGGCATTTCAGTTCCTCATCCCTCTCTTTAGCCTTCTTACAAAAAGCCTTCACCGGTGCACCAAAGAGGGCTGGTGCTGCAGACTTGTAAATATTACCATATGTGAAATCCTGGCATTCATATTCTGGAGTGAGTTCCTCTGCTTTTCCCTGCCAGTATGCACTGATGCATTACCAAGCAGCTTGAGTGCAGTCTGTGCTGCATCAAGTGTTGACTTCTTACCTTAAATTGGCAGCCTGTTCCAGGATATGGGTAATTGGTCCTACTGCATCTAGCATCAAAGCTTGCTGCTTTGCCATCTGCTTATCACTAGGCATCAGTCTATTTTTTGGCCTTTTATGCTTTTGAGCAATTCCCCATAAAGTTACCCATTTTGCTTTTAATTATGCCCATTTGACCCCAGATTCTGCCAGGGACCCCATACTTTTCTTACCAGTGTATGTATGGTTAGAGACAGCAGTAGAAAAATGGCTATTAAGGAAGTCTTCAGTTTTCTCAGCCACCTTGAAAAGCTTTACCCCTTTAGCGTCTTCATTCTCCAGGTCCATTCTCCAGGTCTTTATCCCATTCTATCTCAATGCATAGGCAGTGAATTCCATGGCGTCCTGGGACTTCACATTTGAGGTGTTGACGTGCTGGTGCTTTGCACCTGAGGTGTGCATGCACAGTGTTTGGCCAAAAGTTATCTAGGTAGAAGGTGAAACACAACACAAAAACTGAATGATAAAGTTCTAGCAAGACTACTCAAAATTACATGGATCATGTGCAGTGATGTGTGAATGCAAATGCTGATGTGTCAATTACTAAGTCATTAAGTCAGGACTGCCTCTCCTGACAATGCCATATCAGTTTTAACACTTTGACACCAGTTTCAAAAGACTATAGCACCACCATACATAGTCTGGTTTGGCATGCTACAGTTAGTTCACTAGCTAGCTACAGTTGTGCTAAGGCCAGACATACTCTCAGTCCAGCTAAGCATTCATTATTTGGTTCTGTCAGTGTATATACAGGTTAAAAGTGGAGCAGCTTCAACTGGCTGGTGGTACAGCTAGACTGCTGTAGTACATGTAGCATTCCACAGCTGGTCAAGACACTAATGAACACCAAACAAGACAAACTTTAAGAGTGCAAAGCAGTTAGAGGATAGAAAAGTTGGCCTAAGAATAGTCTTGGCTCTAACACTCAAAAAAAATGAACGTCCACTGCTCTTAAATTTATAGATACTGACACTCCTTCTTGTACAAAATGATAAAGGAGGGAAATAAAATGGTCAAACTCTATCTGATGTGGCATCATAGTGAATCCAATGAAACTTGTTAAACCATGATGACTGGAATGTTCGATTAGTAGGTTTAGTTATACCAAAGGTACGGGATGGGAAAGAAATGTTTCTTGGTTGATAAGGATGTTCAGTAAATCCTTAATCAAAGCTTCACAATCACTGCTAGTAGACACAGCCATAATCTCACTCCTGTGCTGTAGCAGCTGATCACGCAAACAAATTGCTATCTTGACCACCTACGAGCCACAAAATTGCCATGAGGGTGTGTACAGTGTGCGTTATTTGAGTACTATTAATTTTAATTTTAGTATAGCAAGTTACTAGCTAGCCAGCGCAGCTACCTGCTACAGCTCTTTAAACTGAAGTCAGACTCAATGAAAATTTTAGTAGTCAAGTCAAATGTGGTACAGCTATAGCCGTACCAGCTGTACCAGTTCCTACGGCCCTGATTATTTGGTTCTGTCAGTGTATATACAGGCTAAAAGTGGAGCAGCTTCAACTGGCTGGTAGTACAGCTAGACTGCTGTAGTACATATGGCATTTACCAGCTGGTCAAGACACTAATGAACACCAAACAAGACAAACTTTAAGAGTGCAAAGCAGTTAAAGGATAGAAAAGTTGGCCTAAGAATAGTCTTGGCTCTAACACTCAAAAAATGAACGTCCACTGCTCTTAAATTTATTCATAGCATATAGATACTGTAATTTACACTCCTTCTTGTACAAAAATTTAATGATAAAGGAGGGAAATAAAATGGGTCATATTTCCCTGCCTTCTATGGGACATTTGTATATAAGGATACTTGATTGGCCAAATTGTTTACATATTAATTTTTTTCTTTTCCAATTAAGTGACTATAGATGTGAGGATTTTATCAAGTGAACTAAATGCAGTGCAGACAAAGTGGTATGAAATAGGCGTCCAGTTGGGCATAACAACAGACAAGCTCGACGCTTTCAAAGAAGATCGTAATATGACATCACGGTGTTTTCTTGCAACTCTAAAGTACTGGGTAGATGGTAATACTGATATTCCAGTGTCCTGGGAATCAATCATCAAAGTTCTTAATGACCCTTTTGTTAACGAACCAGCACTGGCAAATCGTTTGCAGAGAAAACATTGTGTGGAAACTCCTAAGAAAGGTACATACAGTAAATAACAAGTATCATAGTACTGCAACATTATTGAGTCACAGCAAGCGAGTAAGTCTTTCTACAGTAATATTTGTTTCTCAATTAAGATTTTGCTATCCAGTTATGTAAGTGGCAGGCAGCTGCATACACAGAAAGCCATAATGGTTACCGCACAGTACTTAGATAAGCCTTGTGCCTGCAATCCACTTATACCCATTGCTCTAGAAGCAATTTATGATGGTATGCACATGATGCACTTGTACATTTTGGAGTGTAGACCTAATAATTAATACAATAAGTAGCTAATATTGTAAATTGGGAAATTTTCGTTAGATAATAATTCATGTTTACGATCAGTTTGCACTAAGATGCGTTAATTATGTGATCACTTCCTGTTTGGTGGCTTGTACTGATCCTTTAATTCAGCAAAACTCAGTGTCCTCTCTGATGTGGCAGGGCTAACTAGTGAGATTTCGGCACGGGTACCTATCTTCAGTACACCGGATATCTCGATGCAAAATGGATTAGGCCTTGATACTTTCCATGTGGATAGCCAACAGTATGAATTATAAAAAACTTAAGTCTAGCTTGAAAACACACTGAATTGCAGGACATTGAAATGTCACAAAAATCACTTCTTTTGGAGTGACACAACAAACTTTCTACTCATAAAAGGTTTCTGAGACTTGAATGGAGGCTTAACTAGCCCTTTCTTTATAGTGTGGAGCAATCAGATTGCTTGTATGTTTAAAGGGTAACTGACATGAAAAAATTATTTCTCAGTTTATTACATTTTTGGGTTGTTTTGTGTGCCTACATTACTGGGAAGAAATATGAGAAGCATTGGTGGAAGTCTCACTGAGAAAATAGCAGTAGAAGTTGGCCATTTCATTTATATCCTGTTTGGGGCGGGGCTTACTTGTGATGTCATAGAGGGAACTCATTGTACAATCTCTATTGAAAATAATACAAATATTGGAGTCTGTGTTTCACATAAGATTTGATACTTCCATTCCAAAGTTTGCACTAACAAATGCTAGGGTATGTTAAAGGCTGTAACAAAATTTCAAGTCCATGCCTCTGATCAAAGGTGAGCTATCCTTCACTACATACAAGATGTAAAAACAGGCTTTCTGAGCTGAGGCCAATCTAAGTATGCTGTAGGTAGGGGCCTAAAAGTCTTAGATAGACTTACTGGAGTATGTGTGAGCTGTTTTAGATATGTGTGAGCTATACAGCACAAAGATGATGCCTAATGGCTAGGCTAGCTGGCTAGTCAGCTTCTATGCTTAGTTTGACAACCAGTAGGTATGATGCCTTGTGCTGTATAGCTCACACATGCTCCAGTAAGTCTATCTGAGAATTCTAGCCCCCTACCTACAGCATGATAAGCTGGTCATCAGCTCTGAGAGCTTGTTTCTACATTTTGAAGTGATTCTTTGGATATCTCACCTTTGGTAATAGTCATGAACTTCAAATTTTGGTATAACTTTTAGCATACTCTAAGATTAACTTGTGCAAAGTTTGGAGGGAATACACTGAACCACTGAACCACAAATGCTTAACTGTTCTATCCCTCCCACCCCCCCCCCCCCCCTGTGACCTTCACCAAATTTCTTATCCTGTGTAATGAATTATCACTGAAACTTGTGAAAGTAGAATCTCAATAGAACAACCAGCAGACAATGATGGTGCCTTCCAACATCAAAGCTTTGTTACCTGATGTGCACGTGATTTAATTAAGTCAACATTTAATATGTATTTTTTGTGCTTCCTTTGCATATACTCGAGCTCTTTGAACCATTCAGAATTACCCCGCCTTTACCCTACTAAGTTCCCAAATTCTTATGGGAGTTGGTACCCACAGTTTGGTGGTTTTCGCATGATATCTCAAAATAGTGTTTAGTACATGCCAAACACTACACAATGTATGCAAGGAATTCAGCTGTTTACATACCACTAAGTGGTGGTATGGTCATTCACACTTGAGTAGCTTCAAACCACATGTTGATACAGTTGATTTCACATTGTGTAGGTGAACCATTTTGGGGTTTTTTAAAAATAAGTTCTTTAAAAAAAGCTGCATTTTGGTACAGGTTCTAGGGGCATGTATGAAGGCGTAGAAGTTCGACGAAATATCTTTGAAACCGCCAAAATTGTGGGTACCAACTCCCTTAAGTTAATTTACAATAATAATGCATCAATTGAGTCACTTCCACTTCCTTGCATGTATGAATTATAAGCCCCATTTACACAGGGATTTGACCCAGATTCGCTTCACGTGTGAATGATAACAACCCAGATTCCAATCCGGGTAGCCCAACCCACATCAATTAGGAATCCGGATTGAATCTCCTGGGTTGGGCGTGTGTGTAAACACGGCTTTAGATAAGCTCTTCAGATTAATAAGTTGAGTGAGAATCAAGATGGTCACGTGTCAACACTTGTGTATAATAATTTTTGGCTGCTGTCTCTTTCCAAGTAAGTAGTTTTTCTTGAACTGGTCGTTCATTGTGTGATGAATTATCACTGCATCTCAGTAAAACAACCAATCCAAAATTTTTGAAGACTTAGTGATTACCAATGGCACACATATTTTGCTCTCTCCCTTGGTTGAGTGATCCCTGTGTTCTTGGTGGTGAATCCTCTCACACCAAACTCTGACCACTGCTCTCTCCCGGTATCACTCCTGAGCATATAATGTTCTAATGTTCTCTCTCTCTCTCTCTCTCTCTCTCTCTCTCTCTCTCTCTCTCTCTCTCTCTCTCTCTCTCAAGCAGACATAGAGCAGATACATGAGTCTAGCTGTTATTTTGTCCAGCATTTTCTGATTATAGCTAGTATTATAAATAGAGAAGATCTGTCAAATGGTTCTACTAATTACAAAAATGGTCTAATTAATCACCCTGGACAAAACCACACAATAACAGACAATTTACATAATAAGATACCGACCTTCGCAAAGAAGTGTGTACTTTATAATCCTGTCCTTACCTGTCAATTAGTGATACAACCATTGATGCTTACTTCTATTTTCAAGCAGGAATTGCACAACCTACCACTCAAGTATCTTCTCAGGTGAAGCGAGGTGAGTAAAGTCACTATAGTACGCCATTGCATTTATGTTCAATATTATCATCATCCAGACTGGTTCTGGCATCTGTCAATACCATCACTAGCAATCATCTGTGCTTTCTCCTGTGAGTTATGACAGTTGTAGTCTGTACTGTGTATACATTGTATTTATGGTCATCATCTATTCTAGACCAATTCTGGTATCCGTCAATGAAATGGATTGTATTACCATCACTAGCAATTATCTGTGCTCTCTCCTGTAAGCTGACAATAAATATAGTATGGCTTTTACCTCTTTTTTTAATAGACAAATTGGTTGTATCATCCAATAGAGGTGAGTGCTATAGACAGAGATAATGTTTTATAGAGTAACTAATGCCTTTAGTCTTATTCAGTAAATTTTTATTCCATATATCCAGCCAACATGTGCATACATTATACTGCATAATAGTAGCTATAGCTTACGCTAAAATGTACCAGTGTGTATAGAGAACCTCATTTCTTCCTCCACCATGTTACACTTTTAGCCGTAAGCTATGGGTAGCTTCAATATTATGTGGTATCATAACTCTTTTGAAATGATCTGATAAAATATCAGATCATGAGAAGAGTATCGGCCATGTTATGACATGGTTTTGAAATAGATACTTTCCTATGTGGAATGGGATGTATTGATGTCAGACCATGACCAGACATTTGACCTTTTGACCCAGTAAATTGCCTATGGCAGACTGTTATAATCCTCACTGTGTGGGGATTATTGACTGGATATATGGAACAGATTGACCCATTTCCTTGCATAATCCGTACACTTGTTTACTTGTCTAATCTTTTTGCCAAATCTTTTAATAGCTAATGGTTTACTTTATCTATACATGAATGAATGAATGTAGGAGTTAATTTCTATGTGAATGCAGGTACCAATATTCCCCATCAGCTGTCTAAGGATCAGAGAGAGGTAGGATTTCATACCAGCACCTAGTTGTACAGACAACGGTGAACTCTCCAATAGCTTGTTGTAGCTACAATGAAATCCAAACACTCTCATAAAATCATCTAAAACAATCAATCAGTACTTTTAGTGCAGTGGTATCTTCTCTGAATGTCACCGATATAAGGGCAGGCCCAATTGAAACGGTTGATCTTATAACAAATAAATTTCAAGGCCAGAATTAACCTCCTGCCACTCACTACATGTGCTTTCATTCCCTTCCTCCCTTTCCCTTCCCTCTGCGTAGAGTATCACTACTCCTCACAATGTCAGCAAACCAGATGAATCGGATGATGGTGAGCAGAAAAAGAGAGTCAGCAAACCAGATGATGAATCAGATGACGGATCAGAGAAGCCCAGAGAACAGCAACAAGATACCAAAGGTACATGTAGCTCTGGGCTGGGCTTTTTTTTGTTTTCCAAGGACAACTGCATGCTAAGTAGTTTAGAGAAAAGGCAGAATAAAAAATGTGAACAATACATAAAATCAGTGGGTGGGGTTTCGAACTGGCACTACAAAGTGCCAACTAAACCCAGAGAAGAGCAACAAGATACCAAAGGTAGAAGCTGGTAATTTTCCACATGACTCTGCATGTCTCCATGCACGAAGCTTTCATGGCTGACTAGTGCTATGTTTGAAGTCTTTCTACTTTAGTCTAGGCTCTAAAACTTTATTTGATCAAGCATTGAGTCAAATTGGCAACATCAATCACGTAGCTACCAATATAAAGAAAAGAAAATGTCGTCCTGCTAGTCTCACTGAACTATCTCTGTTTTAGCAATGACTGAGAACTATAGAAGATGGCAATTGTACTGAGATGGGAAGAACAAACCTCATTTTATTAACCCTCAGCACATGTGCAAGGGTTACAATACTAAGATGTGTGTGTTACATCCACCACACTGCCAGGAACGCGCTTGAATTTCAGAATGTCTAGATGATACTTTCCAGTGTTTAAATTGAGCAGATTTTTGGAAAAGGCTTTATTCCATGTGGTATGGAGTCCATACTACATTTTTAAAAAAAAAATACTGCTTGGAGAGTTGTACAGATATTATTAATCATGCAGGTATAAAGACAGTAGCAGCTAGCTAATGGCTGAATAGAACAACACTGTCATAGAATTGTTTAAAAAAATGAAATACTTAATACCTCCTGCTCATACAATCTGCAAACACATACACAATCAGCGTTTCATCTAGGAATTTCACTTTGGGGGGGAGGCTCACCAATTGCGTGGCCATAGGCCACGGCGAGGGGGAGGGTGCGGGAAATTTTACTTATGTTTGGAGGACTCATTGTTGGCTAATTTGCCACAAATTCAAATACTCTATTAGGGAGGGGATTACATCTCTTTCAATAAGTATAGCTATAGCTATAAACCTTATGAACATAAATAAATTTGGGGGGGGGGAAGCTTCCCCCCCCCAGTAGATGAAACCCTGACAATTATATTGATACTAAGCACTCTTAGTGTGCACTGAGGGTTAGCAATTCAGTGATTTTTACAATTTTCTACTTGATATTTCTAAAAGCCATGGCACTGAAGTGCAGAGGCAGAATCTACCATGCATATGTACTTCCCTTGGTGTCTAATTATACTGAAGGCTGTGGCTCTGGGTTATAGAATTGCAAAATGGTTGTTCGATCCCTGCATCTAAACTATATACTTGATATGACTTGGTATGTAAATTTTCAACTGCATGCATGACATTTTTTGACTTTAATGTTCAGAACATGCTATATCTGACCAGACTAGTATAAAGGATGAAGCTAGTGAGGATGGAGCTAGTAAGGATGGAGCTAGTAAGGATGGAGCTAGTGAGGATGGAGCTAGTAAGGATGGAGTTAGTAAGGATGGAGCTAGTGAGGATGGAGCTAGTAAGGATGGAGCTAGTAAGGATGGAGCTAGTGAGGATGGAGCTAGTGAGGATGGAGCTAGTAAGGATGGAGCTAGTAATTGGACAAATGAAGGTATGGTAATTACAGCTACCAGACACAACAATTAATATTAGAGTCGGACCCCCTCAATATTTTTTGCATACCCTTTAACATGGAGCCTCAGAATTCATATTTAAGTCACCTTGGCTTTTTTTCATGTATTTTGAGTGATCGAAAGGTCACTTCACCTTATGATAGAGCATGGGTCATTCTCTATTAGCAACCAGTCTGTGGTACTACTAGTATGAAATTCCAATGGTGCTCATCTTTTTCCTCCAGACAAAACTGGCCTATTTCTAAATGTCAACGAAGTTATACAGTTCCTAAACAAAGAAGATTTCCCTGCTGGAAAAGCTAAAAAGCTGGGTGCGTATCTGGACTTACCACAGGGACAACTTTTTACTTTTAAAACAAACCATCCCAATAATGCTGATGGAGTGTTAATGGATGTGATCAATTGGTGGATTAACAACAAAGAAGCTTCATGGGACAAACTTGCTACTGCTCTGAAAGAATGTGGTCATGCAATGATGGCAAAGAAGATACAAAGTAAGAATTACTAGGCTCGTATTTCAATTCTTTGCTGTAAATGGCAGGCAGCTGCATGCATAGAAAGCTCTAATACTTGCCACAAAAGTCTAGTGCCTAGCTCCTACTATCCACCATACCATAACAAAGCCATGTAGAGACCTAGCTCCACTCCCTCACTTAATAATTTTAGTGGGGATTTTTAAATACTGTAATGTTCTTCTAGGAAGAGACAAAGATGTGAACAATGGTGGGAAGCAAAGTGCAAGACAGAGTTTGAGGCAACGAAAACCTGACAAGTATGAGGCAATAGATCAACCAGGTATGAATTTATCTCTGCACCGGAGTGCCAACACACAGTGCTGAAGGCAACAGTATGTATGTAGTACATACCAGCATGTGCACGACAATTGTGCAAGTGCACATGTGCAAAGCTTCCTAGGGGAAAAAATGGCAGATATTTTAGACACTAACTTCTGGAGAAATGTGCGGAATCATCATAGTGGAAGTCAGAACTAAGAATAAGCGACTAGATCATAGCTAAGCAAAACTTACGTACTTCTAGCTTGTAGGCCATCCTCTACGTTGTGATTTTTTGTCTAAGAAGCCAGGGAGTAAGCTATGATAAAATACAGGTCAAATCATGCCAGCTGGCATAAACGAGTTGTGTCAATGCTGCTACTGAGCATGCACACTCTTCTGTTGACATGGCATTGGCAACAAGGCAGTAGCTAGTGATGAAAATAATTGTCCAGCTGCACTGCCCAGGCCATGTTAGCTACATATTATATGCTCCTCCCCACATCAAAGAGCTGAAGCACTGTACTAACCAATAGCAAACAAGACTGTATACAATAAAGGCATATTGACTGGTATAGCTAACAATAGGATTTAATTTTTGTTGGCAAAAGTTTATCAGAGAGTACGATAGTACTCTCTAAGTAGGGATGGCACGGATGCTCCATTGGAGTAGTACTTAATATTTTCTTTCATAACTCCAGAATGCTTACCTCCTGCAGTCAGCAACTCCTAACCTGAAGACAGAACACCTTCAACATGCTAGGACTCAAATATGAAGAGCAGAGAACAAACCAGTATCATTTTACAGCGACTTCAAAAATCGCCGTTTTCATCTGGTCGTTCATCATCATCATCATCATTATCAAACAACTTATTTCAGAAACGGTTCATTCAAATGCTATAATTCTTATACCAATCTATTCAGAAATGACTGCGCTATAATCCTTTACCTTTAAATTGACATGTTCAAAAATAGCACGTCAGTTTCCAACTTGTTAGCTTTCAACCTACAACGAGGCAGACATTTTTATGCCCTGCCCCGTACAGGTGATTCTTGGACTTTGACCTCGCAACTGATTAGTGAATCTGTCATTAGCTTTTTCTCTTGATGTTGGTCTCTCGATGCTCAGAGCGTAAACCCTAGGCACTAGTCTGGTTATGAATCAACCCTTGATGCAACAGTATATCAGGTACATATCAGTAAAGGCCTTAAAAATTAGGTTAATGGCAATCTTATTATAAACTGTATAGATCTTCCAGATCAGTCAGCTCATACAATATTATGATGAAATCTGCAATGAACTACATAGCTACAATGCATGAACTTTAACTTTTGATAGCATCTAATTGCCTATAATAAAATAATAGAACATTATGTCAAAAAAGATGATGAACAAATAAAGGGAAAAATATTTATTCTAAATAAAAAAGAGAAGTAGGGATGGTTGTGTGTGGTTCAAAAAAGTTCAGCAACAAGAGAGTGAACTTCAGTCAAGTAACCCCTTACCCATCACCAACTACGAGCCAACTATTCCTACTTCACTCCCTTTATATCTCATCATGGGAGTGAAGTAGGAATATTTGGCTCGTAGTTGGTGATGGATAAGGGGTTACTTGACTGAAGTTCACTCTCTTGTTGCTGAACTTTTTTGAACCGCACACAGCCATCCCTACTTCTCTTTTTTATTTAGAATAATCCTTTACTTGTGAGAATTAGCTACAGTGGTGCATGACAGTTTGCAAGTTAGCTGCATGCAGACTGGCTAAGCATTAAGTGAGCACAGTTTCCTTAAAAAGGGTGTGGTTAGGCAAAGTGGGCATGGTCGGGTAAAAAAAAATTTTTTCCATGCGCAAGTGCGCGAATATTTCACCATGAACCTCCCCCTCCTTCAAAAAATCTCGGATCCACCACTGTTGATTGCTTAGCTAGCTATCTATTCTGGCCAGATGGCCACTCCTCAGTATACATGCTCATCCTACATGGCTGTACGTATAACTAGTCTGCTCACTTTATCATGCCAGTGTGTGCACCTCCAACTACACAAATTTTGTTAATAATCTTCCACATCCAGAGGAATATTAGATTTTAAAAGGCTATGTTATGAATTTCTATATAATAGCTAATTTAGTACAAAGAAAAAGAATGGAAACAAGTGAGCGCAAAAAATTTCTTCTGAATAAAAAGTGAAATATGGATAGCCATAAAATTCAGCTGCATTCCTATCACTCCCACGCCTCCCAACTTAAATCCCTACTCTTCACTCCCCCTTCAGCAATAAGTGAGTAAAATTCAGCTGCATTCCTATCACTCCTAGCCCTCCTAATTTCAATAACCACACCTCCCAACTTAAATCCCTACTCTTCATTCCCCCTTCAGCAATAAGTGAGTCAAGTAATCCCTTACCTGTACCCCATCACCAAACTCAAGAATCACAGCAATAAAAACTACTATTCCTACTTCACTCCTAAAGAGGCCTAGGAGTGAAGTAGGAATAGTAGTTTTGTAATAATATTATTGCTGTGATTCTTGAGTTTGGTGATGGGTATGGGTAAGGGGTTACTTGACTCACTTATTGCTGAGTAGGGATTTAAGTTGGGAGGCATGGTTATTGAAATTAGGAAGGCTAGGAGTGATAGGAATGCAGCTGAATTTTACTCACTTATTGCTGAAGGGGGAGTGAAGAGTAGGGATTTAAGTTGGGAGGCGTGGTTATTGAAATTAGGAGGGCTAGGAGTGATAGGAATGCAGCTGAATTTTATGGCTATCCCTACTTCACTTTTTAATTTTTTGCGCTCATAAAAAAAGTGTTACATATGGTATATATTACACACGGGGGGAGGGGGGAAGCTCTCAAAGAGAGACCTAAATCAAGCTTATAAGGGGTAATATAATGAAGATATGCATGTTTGAGATATATGAATAGGTCTAGTGGCATATCTAGAATTTGAGCTAGGAGGGTGCTGTATACTGCGTGCGAAATTTTCACGAATCACGCCCACTTTTGATTAACCACACCCTCTTTATTATGCCCAGATGTATTAGCTACCCTACTTTACCAGCGTACAGGATCAGAAGTGAGAAGGCATTCAGTTTGAGATAAAGAATCACAGAGATTTTAGATCGAGATGTGCATTATTTAGGGTAAAAACGTGACGGGGCGCATGCGCCTCACCGATGTGATAATTGAACTCTGTGCACTCATGCTCTCTTTCTGTAAGGGTAATAACTGCTTGCTAGATGATCAGTTTAATTGGATAGATAACTATAGAAGCGAGCCTACTGAAAAAGCTAGCTAGCAGCTGAGGGGGGTGCTCGAGCACCCTAAGCACCTCGCTAGATACGCCACTGAGATCTACCCTTGTAATTTACCCCCATGACAAATTTTGCATCAAGTTAGCTCATACCCTGTGTACTACATGATCCCTCTAACATCAATACATTGGTTTTCTACTCATAAACAGTGTGGCCTTAGCAGCTGCTGCTATAAAAGGCCAATACGACAGTTTCTAATAGTACAGTAAAATCAAGCACTCCTATGGGAGTAAATGTATAGGTGGGATATATTACGTATATACACGGTGGAATCACAGCCATCTCTATTTGCTTGCTATTCTTTTATTGTATATTTAAAGCCCTCTAATCTAAGGGGAGTCATTTCATTTAGTCCCTTGAAAGCATTGTTTTCCAGATGTAAGAAGTTTAGTTGAGCCTGTAGCAAGACTAGAAGAGATACAAGAGTCCAGTTTGTATTGTTCTGATGAGAGAATCCACGCCCATTCCGTGCTAACCCTACATAGAGAGTGCTACTGCACTCTCTGATGAATTATTTTTCTCACAATTAGATAGAAGTTTTGTTATGTTGAATCTACTACATCAACTAAAAAATCATTAATCGACCACCGACTCCATTCTTTCTTTTCAGTTTTGCTCCACTACATGTTAGGGCCCTTAAAAAGACAGCTACTTTTATACTATTTTATGCTACAAAAATACATCATCATAACAACTCATAACAAATGAACGAAGCTTTTGTTTCATAATTTAATAGGGTAATGGATCTGCTGCCATTTTGTTTGATTCAGGTGACACAGTCTTCATTGGTCTGTGTTTCATATTCCTACAAAATCCAATATCCATATAGTCCTCACTAAACAAGCACCAAAAACTAATAGCTTTCATCACTTTAAGCAATTTTGCGGAGCCATGGCGATGGGTAACATGAGCTAGTAGCTTACTTTCATACTGCAGTTGATAAGACTTGCTATTTTCTCTCTAGAGTGTGTAAGCTTTTCCCATATATTTATCAATGCAGCCATTTTCTTCGACTCCGTTTATGTTTGCTTAAACCGTAGACTTTCCATATACTAAGTAGTTGATAATAGGTGCTGCAACAGTCGATAATAGATGCTGGTCGATAATCGGTGGCTTACGCTATACATGCACTCTAGAGCTTCATTCTTCCCATCTCGGTACCTACTACTACTAAAGTGCTAACCCTCAGCGCACACCGAAAGCCAGTATTGATAATATTAGCTACAGATATTGAGCAGATAACTGATGAGCAGGAGGCATTTATAAAGCAGTTGAGCTAGCTAGCATGTTTCTACTACGGAGTCCACATGCTTGGAGAACTCTGAGGTAGCTAATGGCTACATAAAGTTTGATTGCTAATTATTAATATTCATGCTGTTGCTCTACACCACTAAACAGATGCAGATCAGCTCACCTTGAAGCCTGAACATTTCAGATAAAGTAGGTAATGGTCGGCAGTCTGGAGTGTGCATTATATGGAGTATAGGCAGTCATAATAGTATTATAGGAATGCACGTTTTTTTTCAAAGACGGCACGGAATTGAAGGATTTCGCTTTATTTAAATCAATAACTTTTCAGCTGCTGTGTGCTCGTAGCTATTTGAACTGTGGTAAGTGCGCTAGCTCCTAGATCAAGGCGTGACAGACAGACAGACACACAGACAATGTGCATTATATGGAGTATAGGCTATATAGTATTATAATCGGAATGTACGCTTTTTTCAAAGACGGCACGGAATTAAATTAAATCAATAACTTTTCAGCTGCTGTGTGCTCGTAGCTGTTTGAACTGTGGTAAGTGTGCTAGCTCCTAGATCGGGCAGCAAAAACGATTACTATAACCCTTGCGCATGCGCGCTGAGGGTTAATAAAAGAGCCAAAAATTGTATGCCATCTCAGCAAACACTGATAGTTCGGTGAGGCCATTCCTATTTTCCCCCTAGCTATGTGTAATTAGACTTCATGTAGTACATAATAAATAGGCAACCTTTACCCAATTCATGCATTCTTTTACTGAGCTTTTCAGCCATTGCTAAGATGGCACAAATAGGCAACAGAGTTTAGAACTTACGACTGAAGCAGAAAGGCTTCAGGGGCGGATCTAGAAATTGGAAAAGGGGGTTCTTATTAAGCGCGTGAAAAATTTTGTAGGACCATGCCCATTTTTTATAACCACGCCCATTTTGGCAAAGCTGATGTGAAAAAAGGATGATCATAGATGTAGATGAAATGAATGGTAGGTAAAAATGACATGAGAACAAATGATTCAATGGTATGATTTTACAGACTTATTCTTCTATTACACTAGGGGAGCTTAGACTATAAAAGTAAGACGCTTAAAACGTCCATATCTTCATTATGCTACCCCCTATAAGCTTGATTTAGGTCTCAAAAGAGAGCTCTCTTTGAGAGCTTTCCAATAGTGTACTTAGTTACAACTTTACACCCCCCATATATGGAAGACCTGACATGACCTCAGAAATTAAAAAAATTCTTTAAAATTACCACATATTTAGGAGGCCTTTGATACTCCTATCATAGCTTCTATGGGCCTAGCTGCTTTGAATGAACGAAGGGATTTCAAGGGGGGGTATGGTTCCAAAGAAAAAAAGGTAAATGTGAAAAAAGTACTCGTTTCGACATCTCCCTTCATATGTTTGGAACCATACCCCCCCTTGAAATCCCTTCGTTCATTTAAAGCAGCTAGGCCCATAGAAGCTATGATAGGAATATCAATGGCCTCCTAAGTATGTGGTAATTTTAAAGAATTTTTTTAATTTCTGAGGTCATGTCAGGTCTTCCATATATGGGGGGTGTAAAGTTGTAACTAAGTACACTATTGGAAAGCTCTCAAAGAGAGCTCTCTTTTGAGACCTAAATCAAGCTTATAGGGGGTAGCATAATGAAGATATGGACGTTTTAAGCGTCTTACTTTTTATGGTCTAAGCTCCCCTTTTAATTTACTACATTTGCTAGCACAAGATGTAATCATCTCAGTGGAGAGTGATGGGTCAGGGCTAGATGTAGTAGCCTCAGCAGCATCACAATCAGACTTCCTACGCTTGCTACAAGTACAAAGTATAATTTTCAGCTAAATAGCAGCTCAGCTGCTGCCTAGACTACAGTACTAGGTTCATAGCTAGGTTAGTACGGTCTTCATCATAAAAAAGTTTCCGTTGCGTTGCCGTACAACGTCCGTAGAACGCTCAAGCGTTGTAAAAAAAACCGTGTGCGAACGCTTTATGAACGCAAAGCAGGCGTTTGCGTTGAACGGCCCAATTAAACGTACGTAGTTGGGTTCGAAATTACTAAACGTTTTTACGGTATGAAAGCACGCAGTTATTCCAGCAAAAACGTTCATCAGCAGCAGATCGACAGCGAGATGACCTGCAGGCAGTCTCCGAGGAAGGCCTTGAGCTCTACGTAGCTAGATATCGACTTGTGCATGCTAGTGGTGGTACAATTTCTTCTGCCTTCATCGTGTCTGTAAAGTTTCATCTCACTGATAATAGAACATCATGGTGGTGTTATACTATAGCTAGCTGTAAGTGCAGAACTAGCTAGCTAGCTAGCTCTAGTGCCAACATAAGCTAGTCAGCTTAGAGAGATAGCTAGTCAGCCTAGAGAGATAGCTACGCATAGTTCTATAAGCTTTTAGGCTTAGGGTTACGTTTTATAATAACGTTTTTTCACCTACGTACGTACATGGCTATACTTCTTACCGTTTCTTCGTGAACGTTGAACAGGCGTGCAACGCTTGATGTTAAACGGTGTAGAAAATTAAACGCACGGGGGACTGTGTGAAAACGGCAACGGTCAAGGCGTGCAACGCCAGTTCTACGTGGACGGAACGGGAACTTTTTTTTGCAGCCTACCGTAGCTAGGTTAGCTGCTGCCTAGACTAGGTTGGTTAGAATAGACCTACTAGACTAGCTAGCTACACTAGGTAATCCTCCACATTAGGATCATGGTCGGTACTTACCAAGGCGGAACAAAAAAGGAGTCGAGTTTCCTCTGACAAGACATAGTAAGCAAAAATATCGACCATCAATCAGTACACGTGCGTGAATGTGCGTTAATTAGATAGCGCTAATGAAATTAATAATTAATGAATTCGCTGCACGATGGCTGCGCTGCTGTCACAGTGAGAGTCTTGTCGTCGACTCGATGACTTGAGCACTTGAAGTCTTCTGAAAAAGGGGGATTCGAACGAATATAGTCGAACATTCTCTAAATCCGCCCCTGGGCTTCAAATATTAGCTAATCAGCCATGAGATCTTCAACAACATGCAGAGAGTCATATGGAAAAAACTAACCTAGTGCTGAAGACTGAAGCTGGAAGACCATAACCTGATAACAAATGGGGAACATTTTCATAATATAATTATGCCAGTTGAAGAAGACTTAAAATTCATGTTGCTTAAAAGCTAGATCTATCATTAATAGCTAATGCTAACTAGATACTAACCTGAACCACACAATGCCTGCATGTACACATTTGTTAGCAAAGTCCCATCTCTATCTACAATCAAAGGGGCCTACTACAGGTGAGAGAGAAGATCATTGCAGCTTCTTGTGCTTTGATTGTATAGTAAAGATCGTCAACATGCAGATGGTAGTGCAATTTCTGATCTCCAAAATGAAGTAGAGTTAGACCCTCTAAGTTAATAGCATATCATATGCTTGGAAATATAAACTAAGCTATCTTGCTACTTTCTGAAACCACTTTGTTGCTCTTCTCTAGGCTTTAGTTGGCACTTCATAATATTCTAGTTCGAAACCCTGCAGCGTATTATCTATGGATAAATTTTTTGTACTTGGTAGCTACTGTAGCTATGCAATTGTCTTTGAAAAAAAAAGAAAAATTACATACCAAGTAGAAAAAAAAAAGAAATACGTAATGTATTGTAAATAATCAAAGCCTATTTCTTCCCCCCCCCCCCCCCCCCCCCCCCCCCCCCAGTACCTAAGCACTTCACTGCCATTACGGATCTCTAACGCAGCTTTGTCTTTCTCTGTAGTAATGTATATAGCTATATGTAGGGATTGATGACACCCTACTTCTTTTTTTTTTCATTTCGCACAAATGTTTATATTAGCTCAGGTTCCAACAATTATGATTTATGCAGATCACCATGCTCCAGTTGGACCATGTATCATGCAAGAAGACAAAAATATTTTATCCTCTGAAATATGTTATCTCCCCCAACAAAAAGTTGATATATTAACTCGCCCTATTGAACAATCTTCATCAAGCCAAGGCACATTTAACTGGCCTCCTAAACAAACCTATTTAGCACATATAAGGGAAAAAACAAAGGATATAAAATGGAAATTCTTACAATTGCGTGATAAATTTTTTGATACTTTATCAAAAACAACTAATGATGAGAATTTTCACCGTCGGTGTCACATGATCTCAGATATACTTTCGGTCGATTCAAAGACTAAGAATGAAATACAGGCAAGTAATGATGTGAAGAAGCTTGCAGATATGATTTGTGATTATCAGTCTTTCATGAATTTTGACATTCTTGTAACAAAACTCATACTAGAGTTTGGATCTGAGCAAGACAAAGACAATGCAAGCAATTACATTAAAAGCTTTAAAGAATATGGAAAATGCAGAGCAATTGATTGCAGTAAGATGTGTCCGTCAGTTCTTACTAATCATTTTAGCACTATTTTCATTATAAGTGCAAATCAAGATGATTACAAGATTAGTGACCTGTTTCATTTCAGGCTACATCTGAGCAAATATATAGAGATTGATGAAACTAAAATATTATTAGCTGGTGTTAAAGGAGGAAGCGTTATAGTTCATATTCTAATTCCTGATTCGTTCTTTAAAATGCTATTGTATCAACCTCTCTATCCGAAGAAACTAGAAGCTTTTAAAGATACTTCTGTAAAATCTTACTGTTTTAAAGACCATGAAGTGGTACTAAAGCATTGGAACACACTCACAAATGTCTTGTTACCTCCAATAGAATCATCTCCAGCACACGAGAAACAAGGTAAGATTATAAAATCTGCTCATCATCAGGGAGAGGAGTGTATGGCTCTTGTGTATCCAAATCAGTTTTCTGAGGAATCCGAGATAGATGTTAAGTATATTAAGTATCTGGAAGCTTTAATTCGTGATCACAAAGAAGTGCCATCTATTAAAGGGTTGTATTATCCACCAGAAGAGGAAGGATTGCAAAAGTATCCTGTGGTAATCACTGAGAAGTTAAAGTTTCTTGAAGAAATTACATTTCCCACTAATTATGATGAATCAGATATCGATCTACTTCAGATATCTCTCCTTTTGAATATTGCAAGTGGTGCAAAGAGATTTGAAAAGCTTAACCATAAGGTAAAGGTGTCCACTGACTACATATTAATTCAAGAGGATGATGCTGAATATAGAGCAAAATTCATCCCTGTTTATGGTCACTCATTCACTGATGAAGTACCCAGCAATCAATATAGCATTTCAGAATCACTACCACAAGATGACTTGCTGTGGATGAAGAAAGTAATACTTCATATTTTGTCTCATGGTGGTAATACTTCCCATATTGAAATTCCTGGCCAACATATTCTGAAGAATGTGATTGAACAAAAATGGCTTTCAAAGGACACACAGTTGAGGCCTCATACTTATTCAGAATTAGCTGATGAACTTCAGCATTTACTAGGTAAGTAGCCTTTTCATATTTGTTATAATCAATGGGATTTTTACCAGTGGTGATTGGCACTTAGCTAGCTATGTAGTTATACTGTAACAACTACATGTATGTAAAAATTACTTCAACCACCATCCATCCAACATTATTATCATCTATATATCTATTGTAGAAACAGAAAAGACGTGGATTGGCTTAATAAAGATTTCTGCAGGTGATGATCTTGTTAAAGATGAAGTTCAAATTCATGTCATTCTGATAGGCCACACTGGTGTTGGAAAGACAAGTCTCCGAAAGCATCTGAAAAATGAGCCTATAGATGATAATGAACAACCCACAATAATTATGGAACCTGAATTTCTCTATCGTGAATCATTGACAAATGTTGCAGGAGGTGCCTTCAAACCATTACTGGATCTACCCAGAGACTGTCAAAGTAAAATCTTTCTCACTATGTGGGACACTGGAGGTCAACCGATATTCCAAGATTTACTGCCCTGCTTTGCTCGATTAAAATGTTTGTATGGAATAGTTTTCCGTTTGAGCGATTTAGAAAAATTCGATGAGAAGCCAGAAATCCGACCCCTCAAGTCTTTCCTTGAACCAACTCTATCTCCTTTTACTAATAGAGATATAATTTACCGTAATCTGTCATTTGTCCAAGCTTTTTCATACAACACACACAGAAAGCAAGAAAACTTACCTCCACAGTTGAGGTCAAAAGATTCCCAAAAAGCTTCTACTGGAGCTGTTGTCATTGGCACATACAGAGATAAAACAACTCTTTCAGATGAAATTCTCCAAAACATTGATCATAATATCGGTCAGTTTGCCAATGAAAACAAGAGTAGCATATCACTTTATCCTGTAGAGCAACATGGAGAGTCTTATGTACACAAAGTTGATAATACAAGATCAGGAAGGGAAGTTGATTCAGGAATAGAGTCACTTAAGAACACTATATCAACTTGTGCTAATGAGTCTTCAGATACTGAAATCCCTCGCTCTTGGCAAACATTCAGACTAGCCTTACAAAGAATGTGCTACACTACTTGTATCAGTGTTGGTATCCTCCCCTTAGATGAAGCTATTTCAATCAGCAAAAAGTGCAAAGTTGAGGAACCTAGAGCTGCATTAATGTACTTTCACGAGCTTGGTGTGATCATGTGGTACCATCTATCTGAAAAAAAGAACATGAAAAACTTTGTAATAATAGATCCAAAAGCTTTGCTAAAAGTGCTTGCTGCTTTGTTTTATGATTCTAGACTTCTTAAACCGGAATGGAGCAGTTTAATCGAGAAGGGAATCATGCCTATGAGCTTTTATATATCACTTCTCAAAAAGAAACCATCTAAAATTGATGACTGCTGGTTTATGGAATTTCTAGAAGAGCATCATCTGAGTGTCAAAATAAATCTTCCTGGACACGAGATTTGTTATTTTGTTCCTTCGATGTTACCAGTACCCACAATGGATGATTATGGAACCGTTTTGGAGCATTTAGACAGTGATGTATCCCCCTTGTACATTGTTCCAGAGTCTGGATACATTGCTACCGGTTTGTTTACAAGACTGTTAACTGCATTAGCTGGAGTTATTATTGGCAATACAAGATGGAGAATACCACTTGATAACAGTAAACCTTGTATTCAATATTGCCGAAATCAATTTAAATTTATAGTAAATGAATGCATGTGTGTGATATTTTCTGAATTTTCCCAATTTATTCGAGTCGACTGTGTTTCATATAATGATGCTATCTTGAGTGAAGATGTCTACTACCATATTTTATCCACATTAAATGTGCAGCTTCAGCGAATAGTACCACGTTGGCTTGAAGAAAGAGAATTTGATCTAACATTAGCTTGCAATAACAGCAGTTGCTCAGCATCAAAAATAAAGCATTTTTATGTCATGAAGTTAATTTTGGAATCCAACAGATGTGAATGTAGTAATCAACAAGTAAGTAAGCTCAAGAAGTCTGAACTAGTGTGGTTCCAAAAAGAAAACGTTTCAGAGAAAGCTAGAGGTAAGTTATTAATATTATTCATTGGAAAATTAAGATATTGTTAACCTTACATAGGTGAAGCTGCTAATATCTTTAATAAAGCAATGGACAAAGGGTCTCTTGATATAAGCATCGCATCAGTCATCTTTTTTGGAGTCTCTGATTCTGAAGTTACAAGTGCTAAACACATAGCACTTCAAGAACCTGTGCCCACAACTCCAAAAGCCATATCACAAGTTGAGCATGAGATTTATTATCGAGCTGCTGATCAAGATCATGCTGTGTTCAAAAAAATGGAAACCAATGATCATAATGAAATCATAGCATTCTCAATGCTTGAAGAGAGTCAGTCTGAAGTAGAACCACAACAAGACTCACCAGCACCGAAACCAGAGTCATCAGAAAATGAAGGAGAAGGGGAGGAGGAGGAGGAAGGGAGAGGGTGGTGGAGGAGGATGAAAAGGAATGTGAAGAGGTGGTTATGGGGTGGTGGAGTAGAAGGAGGAGAAGAAGCATCATTACCTTTAATACCGCCACCACCAAAAGTGGATAAAAATCAAAGTACTTCAGTAAAGAGTGTGGATGCACACAAATATGAAGAACATGAAAAGCAAATTACTTCTGCAGAGAGTGTTGCATCATTACCTATAAAACCACCACCACCAAAAGTGGATAAAAATCAAAGTACTTCAGTAAAGAGTGTGGATACACACAAATATGAAGAACATGAAAAGCAAATTACTTCTGCAGAGAGTGTTGATGCACACAAATTTGAAGAACATGATCAATTTGTTGAAGCTGATAGCATTATGAATACAAAAAATTTCATGTCTCAGTACCAAACTAAAGGGAAAATGGAAGTACTTCATGTTATTAATTGTGGATCTAACTTTTTCAAACTCAGTGAACTTTTGAAAGTCTTCATCAGAAATGTGACTTTTTACGCTTTTGTTACTGATTTATCTAAGGAGTTGCATCAGACTGAATGGAATGATTTGTTACAAACTGCAACACCAAGCTCTAAATTGCTCATTATTGGAACATATATCAAAGAGGACATTAACATTGAAGAAAAAATTGCTCTCCTATGTGAAAATTTAGGCAATTCAAGTAGTGAAAACCAGATTTTCCCCCTCAATTATAAAACACCTGAAAGACAGGATTATGACACTGGCTGCAGAGTTATTGAGCGTGCGATGTCAGTAACTAATTCTGAGAAATTCCCATTTGCATGGCATGTATTTGGTTTCAAATTAAAAGAATGCATTGCCTCTTCAAATTTGATTATTCTAAGTGTTGAAGGACACTGTATGAAAATTGGCAAACTTTTGAATATGGACAGGGCAACAGTCGAAGTAGCACTTCAGTATCTGTCGGAACACAATATGTTACTTTATTTCAAAGATGCTCTACCCGATATAGTTTTTTCAGGAATTACAATTTTTTCAATGATATTTTCCACTCTGTATGATGAAATTAAACATTTAGGTGGCTGGCAGTCATCGATTGTCACTAGAGTAGACTTGCTCAAGGAGATTGGAGTTTATACTGATAAATTGAAATATATATATGACAAGGACTTTATAAAGTTATTCACAAAGTTGATGATAATTGCTCCTTTTCATGTAGATTCCAAATACATAATACCCTCCTTGCTCCAACCTTTGAATGAAATGGACAGAAAGATATTTTGTGAAAATTCTATTGATTTGAATCTTATTCCTATGATTATAAAGTGTCCTTCTGCAGGTAATGAGTTCATTTCAATGCTGATATCATGTCTATTAAATCGATCATGGATTATATCAAATGATCTATTTGGTAATCCTGTGTGCTTATATAAAAACTGTGCAATGTTAAGAGCTGAAGAATTTCAATGTGTTGTGACTGTTACATTTGAGTCACCATATATTGAAGTATATGTGAAGTCAGATCAGAAAAAGCCAACTAAATATCACCAGATTGCTTCAATTATTTTGCAGTGCTTGGAGAAGATAAATATCATCAATGGCCACAATTTCGATTTCAATATCGTATTCAACTGCAAATGTGGGAAGATAGATGAAAAACACATGTGTGCTTATCATAGTGATACATCCATGATATGTGAAAAAAATAACAGCATTTTTCCAGGATCTAGTCATATGAAATGGTTAGGTAAGGATATGTGCCATAAAGTTGCTATATTGGGCCAGGCCAGAACCTATAGCTATAGCTGAAGTAATGTATAAGATCACATTCCATATTGTGTAGTGCATATAAAAATTATGTATATATGTTTTATATAAAATCTAGTTTGTGAAATTGTTCTCAATTAATGAATAGGTGGTGGGAGAGTTCAAGAACCCTTGACAATCGCTAACGCTGTTAATATGTTACTAAAGTTGTCCGATCAGTGGATTAGGGTTGCATCTTTACTACATTTGCCTGGTTCGGTAATAGATGTCATTACTGTTTCTTGCCAAAAGGATAGTCATGTTGCCTTGAGAAAAGTTGTGGAGTGGTGGTTCATGAACAATGCTAATCCAGAATGGGATCAGATATTGGATCTAGGTAAGCCAAACATGCACTTTCTTGCTATTTTATTATAATTTCTTATCAGAGAGAGGTAGGGATGATGCGGACAGTGGCGCACGCTGCATATAAAAGTGAAATTCTAGTTCCCCCACTTAGACTTAAAAGCTACTGTTATGATTATCCAGCCTACTAGAGCCTAAAAGTGCAAACCAAGGAGCTTACCGTTTCAGAAATATGGCAAGCAAGTAAGTCACGCTGGATTCTTCTTAGACAGTCAAATCCCGTGAACCACTCAAACTACAGCAAGTTCTGGATAAATCCACTCCAAATTGTACCAGCTACGATCTTTTCTATTCATTGATCCTCAAAAAGAATTGAAGAAAAAGGAGGACAGTACTCGACTAACTTATTTTTGGAAGCCATATTTTCGATAATACACATACGCATGTATTGATATCCAATTATTATACTGCTCAGCTAGCTAGCTAGCTCTAGATCTTATGTGTGTGCGTAGATCATAGACTACTCTATCAAGTCAGGGATTTTAGATTCACCTATTCATCTACCGGTAAACAAGAGTGGGGATGAAGGTAGGATCAATCTTCATTCTGTATATCCGACCAACAATCCTACATATACTGCACTATAATCTGAAGCTACTCGACATTATAGGGATTGTTGGCTGTAGGGAACAAAGATTGATCCCTTCATCCCTACCCTTGTTTCAGCTCTTCACTAGTATCATTTTACAGCGACTTCTAAAATTGCCGTTTTCATCATCATCATCATCATCCACAAACTTATTTCAGAAATTGTTCATTCAAATGTTATAATTTATACCACACTATACTCAAAATTGACTCCGCTATAATCCTTTACCCTTAACTTGACATGTTCAAAAATAGCATATCATTTCTCAACTCAAGCAACGATATGTGTTAATGCTTCTGCCACTGTCCTTGCGTCAGTCTTCCTCAGGGGCACTGCCTCTGGGTACTTTGTCCCAAAGTCCATCAGCGTGAGAATATATGTAACGGTTCTTTGGAGTGGTCCAAATGATGTCAACAGCAACTCTTCGAAAGGGCTCATCAATTACTGGTAGAGGTTGTAGACGGGCCTTGGGTTTCTTTGCTCTGTTTCCTCTTTGACACTGAGGGCATTCCCTGCATCATTGAGTGATGTCAGATCCCATCCCTGGCCAAAAGAAGTGCTTTGCAATCCTCAGGAACATCCTCCGCTTTCCCAAGTGGGCTGTCAATGGGGATGCATGGGCCTGGAAGATTTCCTTCCTGGCAGAAGTAGGTACACTATCTGTGACAGCTCCTCTCCCGTTTTGTCTGTGTTGAGGTGTCGTAGCAGGTTATTGTCCACATAGTAACAGCTATTATCATCTTCCTCCACCCCTCTCCACATAGTAACAGCTATTATCATCCTCCTCCACCTCTCTCCAGAGCTCTTGTAAGTTGACATCCTTGTGTTGTTCCTCAATCAGTCTGTCTCTGTTCATTGTAACTTTCTCATTGGTCTCCTCCTGGTTTGGGGTAGGGCGTGGCTTGTGTGATCTGGGGGGCTTCAGCTTCAAGAAGAGATCATCCTGCATTCCCACAGCCATGGATCAATCTCTCCTGTTGTCTCCTCCTCAGGTCTGCTGGTCTCCAGATCTTTTCGGTCTTCCTCCTGCTGGTCTTCTTCCTTGTCCAACTTGTATCTCCTCCAGGTCCACGGCTCCAGCTCCAGAGTTGTTGATGTCAGCTGGATCCTGAACTTCCTCTTCATCCTTCTTCTTTTGGGCTCGTGTTTGAACAGGCAGAATGTTCTGGGTGTGGTCTCGTAGTAGCTTCAGCCAGCCTGGCATGTCTGTACCTATAGGGCAGTGCAATGTAGGAATCCCTTAGTGATGACAGATAGTGAACCTGGAGGCTCTCATAGCCCAATCTCATAGCTGTTGGATACGAAGATGATTTCATCCCAAATCCTCAAACAGACATTCTCCATCCTGTACAGCATCTCCTTGGGGCTGCCTTCTTTCGGACAACAGTCATGTCAGCTCCACTACCGGTAGATGGATTGGTGAATCTAAATCCCCAAGTTGATACAGTAGTTATCTAGCTAGCTAGAGATAGCTAATTTGGATTCAAATACATGCGCATGCGTATTATAGAAAAGATGGCTTCCACTAATTGAATTAGTAGAGTGATGTGCTCCTTATCCAGAAATCATAGCTGTAGCTTGAGTGGTTCGAGAGATATGGTAGTCTAAGAAGAAGAATAATAATTATAGAAGAAGAAGAATCCAGCGATTTACCTGCTTGCCGTATTTCTGAAACGGTAAGCTCCCTGGTCCTGAAACTTGGTCTGCACATTGTAGTAGGCTCTAGTAGGCTGGATAATCATTCACAGTAGCTTTCGTTAGGTCTAAGTGGGGGAACTAGAATTTCACTTTTGTATTAGTCTATAGGTGGCACGCGTGGCCGTCCGAGTCATCCCTACATAGAGAGTGCTACCGCACTCTCTGATATGTCCCTTGTTCATGAGAAAAATATAGCAATAGTGTGTTAGTGCCTTGATAAAAATGATTCCTCCATTTCAATCTAATTAGAAGTAAAGATGGGTACTAGCAAGAAAGCCATGAAGCAATCAAGAGGAAAACCTCAATCTGAAAATGTAAGTTTTCCTTATTTTCGTGAGACTTGCATGTTTACTAAATTTGGGGCTCCAATCTTTCTCTGCCTATTATGATTTCTTCTTTCATATTTTTTTTTGCTGTGAGTGTAAAATGAGAAAAGTACATTAATGTGTCTTTTAGTGTAAAATATTTCAGTGTGCCATGATTATTTGTTGTCTTTCTAGAAGTAAAAGTATGCTTCATCTCTCTCTCTCTCTCTCTCTCTCCCTCTCTCTCTCTCTCTCTCTCTCTCTCTCTCTCTCTCTCTCTCTCTCTCTCTCTCACAGAAATTGAGGGTGCACAAAACAGATGATGAATCAGATAATGGTGAGCATTTTATTTCCTTTTCCCCCCAAAATAATACTGATATAGCTATGTACATTCGTATAGTATCACTTCATTAACCCGCAGCATATGCTCAAGGGTTACAGTACTCAGTTCACCTGTATATCCACCACGCTGCCAGTATTGATTGTAGGATACTTTAATTTCAGTATTGAAAAAGGCTATATGGCAGCTCTATACCGCTTTACAGGCCTGCTTTTTTTGCAGGGCAATGGAAAAGCAAAGGGCCTGGTATCAATTGCATGCGCATGCGCTTCAACCCTTGAATTAAAAGGGATTCGCTATATTTTCGTGCTCATCTGTTATATAAATCATTAATCATTGTAATTTTGAGACCTGAGTCTGCAGCTCTAGCTAGCTACTGTTGAACAGTTCTGATGCTTTTGGTCTTTCTGCGCTATATTCAACTCACTTCACTCTCAGAAGAGCTGTTCATGAACGAATGAAGTGATGTATTAAATTTTGTGTCGCTATAGCCAATGATTGATGTCCATGAGCATGAGAGATAGTGCTGTTCTTGTCGTGTTTCAGTTTATTTCGCTTATGTAGATCAGGTCTGGAGCCAGATCTAGCTAGCTGATAGAATGCAGGTGCTAGCTACTATGTTTGTAATAGTTATATCTGATTTTAAGCTCAATTTGCACCCTTGGGTCAAGAGCTTTAGATCGGATATTTACCTGAGCACGAGGGTCTGCCAAGTCCGAAGATACGCTCAAAATAACAGCTCGCTGAGGCCAGTTTTGCCTTTAATTCTAGCAACTCTCAGAAAAGCTTGTTGGGTTTGAAACGTGGAATTTTAATGATATTCTTTGACCACATTTCAAACCCAACGAACTTTTCAGAGAGTAGAGGCAGAACTTCCTGTCTTGTACACCACTGCATGCAGCTACCATACTTAGCCCCATCCCCAGGTTCTATTGAAAATAAAGCAATTATTGTTTATGTGTGTAATATACAGGCAATTACCTGTAGGTAATGTTATTATTCTCAGTTAGTCTCTAGATAGCTACTAGCTTGAGCTAGTATCTAGAGAAGTTTTACATAACCTGAGTGAGATTCCTTCCTCCTTTTCTTTATTGTTTATGTCCAGTTTTTCCATACTGTAGTACTTATGCTCAACAGGACTGTCTTTATTGTTTTTGGTGCTCAGAATATTTTTTCAATAAATAAACATCCATTTACGGAGAGTGTATGAGAAGCCTCAGAATTCCGAGGCTAATGTGACCAGGCTCTCTTTTAGACAGGTCGCAAAAGAGTGAGGCTACTGCCATACTATGTCTCTGCTGTCTACTGAAGTAGGAGAATCCAGTCCTGAGGCATGCCCTGAGGCATGTCATGCATGGTGGATATTTGATGTAAAATAAGTCTCTGCTGCTGACCTGTGCAAGAAGCTTCTAGAAGTCGGACAAAAATGAGTATAATAATGATAACAATCATAATAGTAAACACTATATTGACATTGGCATCAGAGAGCTTCAGGTCGCTGTTGTCTTGTTTGAATTTGCTACTATGACAAGAACGCCTAACTATTTAATGCTTGAACTAAATAAATTCATTAGGGATTCAGATCATCGAATTCTAATTAAAAGATTTGGTTTACTAATATAATTATAATAAATGGGTGTGACTACCACGCCCAACATAAAGTGGGCACACCCATTTCCTGGCCTGACCAATTAAAATTTGCTTGCTACGGCCCTGGACAGTCAATACTGGCTGCCACTCAATTCTTTACATTGAAGCGAATCTAGCAAACTTCTTTTTCAACAGCAGACAGAACAATTAAAATATTCAAAAACAGCATGAGGCCTTATATGGTCTCAGTGACATCAATTAACACTAAGCTAGCTAATTACCCATACACACAACAAAGGTCCTAAAGTTCTAGAAGGTTCCAGACTAGATGGTTCGGTAATCTGGTAGCTATGTGCCGCCACAGGACTCCCCCCCCCAGAACCGTCGTTGTATGGTGGACGTGGCTTTGTAGGTGGACGTCCTCTGCGCCGTGGCTTGGCTACTTGGACTGGTTCGTCTGTGTCAAGGTGAGCCGGTTTGAGGCGGTCAATGGAGACTGTGTTGGGCTTGCCACCAAAATCAATAGTGAAGAACTTCGGGTCCCTGCTTATAACGTGGAAAGGTCCCTCATATGGGCTTTGGAGTGCTGAGTGCCTGGTGTCACAACGGATGAAGACATAATCACTATTCCGTAGGTGGAAGGGCATAGATGATTTTGGTTTGCAATGGCGGGTGGTGGGTATAGGTGAAAACTTGCTGACAATTTCTCGCAGCTGTGGTAGGACACTGGCTGGTGTGTGAGTTGTTGGAGTAGTGGCAATGAAATCACCAGGGACTGTGACAGGAGCGCCAAATAAAAGTTCAGCCGAGGAACACCTGAGATCATCTTTTGGGGCTGTACGAATGCCCAGCAATACCCAAGGTAGTGCGTCTAGCCAGTTCAGGCCTGTAAGTCGAGCTCTAAGGGAGGACTTCAGGTGTCAGTGAAAACGTTCTACAAGGCCGTTTGCCTGTGGATGGTAAGCAGTTGTGTGATGCAGCTTGATGCCCAAGAGCTTGGCGATGGTGGACCATAACTTTGAGGTGAATTGGGAGCCTCTGTCAGAGGTCAAATCCATGGCATGCCAAAACGGGCAATCCAGTGGAAGACTAATGCCCTGGCACATGTCTCAGTGTCAGTTCCCTTCAGTGGGATTGCTTCCGGCCATCTGGTAAACCGGTCCACGATGGTGAGGAGGTGTGTGTAGCCCTGTGATGGCGGTAGTGGGCCAACAAGGTCAATGTGAATGTGATCGAATCGACGGTGTGGCACCTCAAAAACCTGGGGTGGGGCTCTTGTGTGTTGTTGGACCTTGGATTCTTGACAAGCTATGCAAGTCTTCACCCACTGGGCTACTTCCTTGCGCACCCCTTTCCACACATACCTATCCATAATGAGCTTTTGGGTTGTCCGGATGGAGGGATGTGATAGGCTATGTACAACATCGAATACTGTCTTACGGAAACTCCTGGGGACAATCGGTCTTGGCTGGCCAGTTGAGATATCGCAGAGAAGTGTCATATCTGTTGGACCAAATGGGATATCTTGGAGTGACCATCCTGAAGTGGCAGTTTTGTATGTGTCCATCTCCTGGTCATCCTGCTGTGCTGTTGCCATGGCAGTGAAGTCAATCCCCTTGCCGAAACTGTGCACACCATTGATGACAATCCGTGACAGTGCGTCTGCCACAAGATTGGTCTTTCCTGCTATGTGCTTAACACAGGTGGTGTACTCTGAAATTGCAGCTAAATGTCGCTGTTGTCGGGCTGACCAAAGTTCAGATACTTTGGCAAAAGCAAATGTGAGTGGCTTGTGATCTGTGAAAACCGTGAAATTCTCTCCCTTCCAGGAAGTAACGGAATGCCGCACAGCTAGATAAACAGCCAGGAGCTCACGGTCGAAGGTGCTGTATTTCTTCTCTGCTGGTCGGAGTGCTTTGCTGAAAAAAGCAAGTGGCCATGAATCGTCAACGAGCTGTTCGAGTACTGCACCTACGGCAACACTTGAAGCATCAACAGTGACAGCTAAGGGAGCATTGGTTTGGGGGTATGCCAGCATGGTAGCATGGACTAAGGCTTCCTTGGTACGTTCAAATGCCAATATGCTTTCCTCAGTCCACTGCAGCTGTTTCGGTTTCCCTGCAGTAGTTTGATACAGAGGCTGCATGATATGAGCCGCTGACGGGATGAAACGATGATAGAAATTCACCATGCCGAGGAACTCTTGTAATCCCTTGACTGTTGAAGGTCTGGTGAACTTCCTGATAGCTGCTGTCTTGCAAGGTAGGGGTGTGATGCCATGTTTTGTGATGTGGTGTCCCAGGAAATCGATCTCCTGCTTGCCGAACTGGCACTTGGCTAAGTTGAGTACAAGGCCATACTGTTGAAGCTGTTCGAACAACTGTCACAGGTGCTTTCGGTGTTCTGCCCTGTTGCGGCTGGCAACCAGTATGTCATCGATGTAGCCAAAGGTGAAGTCCAGGCCCTGAAGTACAGTGTCTATGAGACGCTGAAACGTCTGTGCTGCGTTTTTTAGGCCAAAAGGCATACGGAGAAATTCCCACAACCCAAAAGGGGTGATGACGGCTGTCTTGGGGATGTCATCTGGGTGGACTGGAATTTGGTGGTAGCTTCGGACTAGGTCAATCTTGGAGAAGACTCTGGCGCCAGCCAAATTAGCTGCAAAATCCTGTATATGTGGCACAGGATAGCGATCTGGTGTTGTTGCGGCATTCAATCGGCGAAAATCTCCGCATGGCCTCCAATCACCTGAAGATTTGGGCACCATGTGGAGGGGTGAGGACCATTGGCTATTGGAACGGCGGATGATGCCCATCTCCTCCATTTTCCTAAACTCTTCCTTGGCTATCTGTAACTTGTCCGGGGGAAGTCGTCGTGCCCGTGCATGAACAGGTGGTCCTTTCGTGGGGATGAAGAGGTCCACACCATGCTTGGGGGTGGGGTTATCGAATGAGTAGCTATGTGCCGCCACAACATACACAAACTTACATTCAACTTTAAGTACTAAGAAAAAAGGATAGAAACAAGTGAGCGCTTCTAAATAAAAGGTTAAGTAGGGATAGCCTAAAATCTAGCTGGGCTTTAGCTATAATGTACTGCAGCCTCGTATGAAAACAATCCCTACTTTTACAACTGCCATAGCTAGCTATAGCTAGGTAGTGGATGTAAATGTAGGGATTGTTTTCATACGAGGCTGCAGTACATTATAGCTAAAGCCCAGCTAGATTTTAGGCTATCCCTACTTAACCTTTTTATTGCAGCGAGCAAGCTGACTCTCAGGTCATGACTCATTGAAATTTTAAATATATACAAGTGAGCTAGCTAATCCCTTCCTTACCGTGAAAAATAACGATTGCAAGAGAAGAAGACTCATGCTACATATGCAGCTATTCTGCATAACATCGATTATTTTCCGCGCATGTCCGTAAACTATGCTGGTCCATATTAAAATGGGAAATGGTCGAATTGGCAGCCTATGCTAGCAGTGTCTGAACTACAGACTCCATTTTGAATTATCGCATGTAAAATATACTGCTTGGAGAACTGCACAGATATGATTAAACATGCAGGTTAGACAGCAGCAGCTAGCTAATGTGACAGTCGAGGGTAGAAATCAAACTTTATTCACGTTTTAGTCAAAGTTTCCTTTTGTCATGACTAATGCTCTACAATACAATTTTCTGCCTTTCGAACTTTTTTTTTCAAAAGTAGAAAGCGTGAATAAAGTTTTATTTCTACCCTCGACTGTCACTAATACATAAAGCCATCGTAGACTTGTAACTAAAGATACTCCAGCTATATATCTATTCTGTTGCTCTAATCAACTCACCTTGTAGTATAGCCTAGATGAAGTATAGGTAGGGTAAAACGGGGTAATTCCGGTCACTCTTTGAACGGTCTGACTTAACTTGTTTGCTGGACATAAAGTACTGGACTAAAAACATCACTACTCCTACTGCATACACTTGGATGCAAGTACTATTCGTGCACAAATTTTCACAGCTCCTGAGTTCACAGTTTCGGGAAAAAAATGATTCTAATATATTTGTTCTAAATATCAGTTTTATACATTTTGGGGAATTCCGGTCATTTTGAAAAACATGCGTTCATGAAGCTTGTGAGCTGCCCTGTGACTGTGTGAGCAGGAAAAGGTAGGATATCTTGTAGGGTACTGTATGCTATCCCAAATTCAATTGCTGCACTTTGAATGTTCTTTCCCTCTCTAATAGCACCAATAGCATCCTGAATTCTTGCCTCCTCCTTACAAGCCCCTTGCAAAGTCTTCCTTATTCGATCTCCTTGGCATCTTGGAAAATTTTCTTCACTTTTTTTCAAATCCACTACACTATGCATAGTTGCATCTAGCATGAATAGGTAGTGTTTATAAACACCTTCATATTTCACTACCTACACATTCCTGCCTATATATTCACTTTGCGGTTTAGGTACATTTCATCTCTGCTGCTCTGTTTTTGCAGTAGATTTGAATGTTGGACATCGAAGTTACTTATTAATTTTTATTCATGGCCTTTCAGTTCAGTGATCAATCTTATTCAAGGAACAAGGAGAGATTTACTGAAGTTTTGGGAAGTTGAAATTATCAATTTCATGCAGTTAGATATTTTTAAAGATTTGCAGTATAAAAAAAAAGCTAGCTAGAGCTCAATTCTAGAGAATGTTTTAGTTTATGGTCCACTCTATCTGCAAACTATATTTTATATCTTTGTAGAAGCAGTAGTTCTTGCAGCGCAGTATGTAGAAACTGGAGTGACCTGAGCTCCATTAGCATTTGTCCTTCACATCAGATTCATTCGGCTCATACAATATGATGAAACTTCCAATGAACTGCATAGTGTAACAATATCAAACGATAAGCTGGTCAAGAAGAAGTTGCTCCCAGGGTATCTTTATGAATAGCTAGGTGCACAAAATCGCTCATAATTATTATGAGCGATTTTGTGCTAATTAAGAATTAATGTGTAATTAAGAAGTTAGAGCCCATTACATACATGCCTATCAAAGTTGGAGTAAAAAGAAAGCACCCTGATACTGCATAAAAAGTTAGGAGGAGGAATTTCTCCTGGTAGTATTATTGGGATAGTCATTGGAGCACTAATATTAATCATTAGCATTTCAGTACTACCAATAATCATTGTCGTATTAGTTGGGAGAGAAGTTCGGAGAGAAGCTAGGAGAAATCAAAGGAGAGATGAAAGTTAGTCATGAAATTTATTATTCTGACACATCAGTAAAATTACTATGCATTATTAATTGCCACACAAAAATAGAACATTAGCCATTGAGAAAATCTAAATTTGATTTGAATATAAACTTTCTAACTATCTCAAAGCATGTACATTTGATAGCTCATGCAGTTTCTTCCAGGAAATAATTCAATATCACTGTCTTCCTTTTATCATTGCAGCACTGGGAAATATCCCAAGTCCAAATATGCTAGCAGTGACTGATGATAATATAATAATAGTTGGAGATGATTCTGCTGAACCTGTCATGATCTATTCTAAAGACAGGAAGAAATTCGCCTCTTTTAAACTCCGAGGGGGAAAAAAAACACATCCCAGAGGAGTATCAACAGATGGTACATACATATTCATCACAGATAGAGCTAATCAATCCATCTCAAAGTACACCTTTGATGGAGTCTTAGTCAAATCTGTTGTTGGTGAGATAAATGGTAATTGTGGTATTTCAATTAATCAAAGATTGGGAAGAGTTTACATTGCAGACCAAGAGAACAGCAGGATACAAGTGCTGGACATGGATCTTAAGCCTATGGAAACATTTGGTAGGAAAGGAAATGGGAAGGAAGAGTTTGATAAACCACGTGATGTTGCAGTGGTCGATGATGGCACTGTTTATGTTACAGATACTAACAATAATCGTATACAGGTGTTGGACACTAATGGAAGATTCAGACAGTTTGGTAATGACAGTCTTCACTCACCTATGGGAATATGTGTTGATTCTAATAATCGTGTATTGGTTGCTGATCATCACCCTGACAATCGCAAAATATATGCATTTAATCTTCAAGGAGAATACCTCTCTTCATTAGATGTAAATGAAGATGGAGAAGAGTTTACAGATCTTATCGGCATAGCCGTTGATAGTGATGGAAAGATATACTCAGCTGACTATGGTGGCAACTGTGTACATGTTATTGAAAAATTTTGATATTAGCTCCTGCAGCTACTTTATGTCCTCCTGTACATCCACCAATATCTTTATTACATTCTGTACTTATATTTTAGCTACTCTACTGCAATGAAATGATTATTTTGTTATGATTGTAGTTGTTATTGTTGTTTTTGTTGTTGTTGTTTTGAGCATATTATGTCAGCCATGTACATGTTATCATAAATCCTACTAGTGACTACACTTATGCTTTATGTTTAACTTTCCTTTATCCACTAAAATGAGTGTTTTACTATTATTCTTCTACTGCAGTGACAAATTTCTTCTTAACTGTAGCTATTTCAAGTTTAAAACATTCATACTATGTTGTGTTCATAACCAAAAATTATTTTTATGAACTGTATTTTATGCTATGAGTTCTTATTTAGTTCCTAAAAATTATTTTAATCAACAATAATGGTACCAAATAATATATCATGAAGATTAATTATTCTGATAATATGCAGCTAAGATGGTGAAGAAAATGCTGAAGTATACCCAACTACTCTAGGTTAATTTCATGTACCAAGTCTTCAAAAGAGAGTCTCTTCAGGTTCTTCTTCCCAACATTGAGAAATTAGGAATTTCATTACAAATATTTAGCATGTCACTTATCAAGACATACAAATGAAGGCAGTGGAAAGCTGGAATGGGATATTAAAAAGTTTAGGTATGATAGCTACCATTTTGTGTTGTATAAAAATTGTTAATATGAACACAAATATGGAATTACAGTATTTATGATAGCATAATAAAAATGTCGCGATTAATACTATAGCTTTACTGATGCCCCTGTTGTTGACCTGCCCTCTGTAAATCCCCACTGGCATGAAGATTTCCTCTAGATAAGCTGTGAGATGACCCTCCACATGTCAGTTTACTAAATCTTCATAGCATTTTAGATCATCTATTACACAGTCAGGGGTATACAATTGTATATCAGATCATGAAATGGAGGGAGAGTCTTAGATAAGCTGAGTATTCAGAATATCTGCCTTCTCTTTACTGTCAGTATTGAATCAAACTCTCTTCACTGATGTATAATTCCATGATAATATACACCCCATACCACTGCCTACAGTAAACATGCAGTCTTTACATACACACAATATGGGAACAAATTGCAGATTCAACTCTGAGTCAAGAACACTTTTCATAAACTCTACCTATAAATGTTCGATGCAAGATGAAAATGAGACGTTGTTCTAAAATGCTATGATTGTGGATTATTGGATGATATCATGGGGCCACTAATGGAATTCATGTACTGGGTAAGATAATGGGGATGAGGTAGGATGAGTAGAGGTGCATGCAAAGGGCAATATCACACTATTGGTGAGTATCTGGAATATCATCACAGTCTATTGTCTCTACAGAGAGTTCATGGTGAACATTGAGTTTTTGTTATCATATCCACTGTTTATATGCATGCATGTATTTCTATTACATAGAGCTTATTGATTATAGCTACATAAGCCATAATAGGTTATCCATGTACATTGCATCATGAAAACTGATCCCATTTAGCTAGCTATTTATTTCAGTCTGTATGCATCTCTCTGTACCTGAAAAGAGTCATGATGGCATCTTTATTCATCTACACTCTACTTTGGTGCTTCATTCATATCATTCTAGGTATTCCTACTCTGGACTATTACTTGCATTCAAATGTACTAAGGCTTGAATGCATTGCCGACAGTGGTATGGCTGACACCAATGCAAGATTCAAATTTTATAACACTACAGGTGTGGAACTACCTACAGATATGACATTGCAAATCAGCAAAAAATGTCCAGCATATATTTTTCTCATCTTAATGCAGCTGTTCCAAATGTGTCTAATGAAACTATCTTTACTGATGTATTCCTTGATACATATGCACTAGCTAAAGTACCTTTCACAGAGAGCAGGGCAGGGTGTGGTAGAAGAACGGGCCATTGTGGGGGAGCAGAGAAATCCACATTCCAGAGGAGTATCAACAGATGGTACACATATATCTGTCACAGATACAGCTAATCAATCCATCACAAAGTACACAGAGTCCCAGACACATCTGTGGTAAATGTGGTTTTTAGATTAATCTAAGACATAGCAGACCATGAGAACAACAGAATACAAGTATTGGACTTGGATCTTGAATTTTCCAAAATGTTTGATAGGGAAGGAAATGGGAGTTTAATAAACCATGTGATGTTACAGTGATCAATAATGACCTTTTATGTTACAGATACTAATAATAATCGGTTCATTTATCAGACAGTTTGGTAATGACAGGTTTCACTCACCTATGGGAATAACCGTGTAGCTAATGGTGACTGATCATCACTCTGACAATCATAAAATATAGCTATGCATTCAATCTTTAAGGAGAATATCTCTCTTAATTAGATGTAAACGATGATGGAGCAGAGTTTACAGATCTTATTGGCATATCCCAACTGTATTGAATCAAACTCTTCACTGATGTATTTCATGATACATATGCAATGCTGATGTGCCCCATAGCTACTACTGCCTACAGTAAGCAGTCTTTACTTATACACAATATGGGAATAAATTGCAGATTCAGTTCCACTACAATTAATGAATAACTCGGAGTCAAGAGGACACATTCTCTCCAAAGATAACAGAACACTTTTCGTTCAAGTATTAAACTCTACTGATCATAGGATATTCCGATGCAAGATGAAAATGAGACTTTGTTCTAAAATATTATGTGGATTATTGGATGATATTATGGGGCCTGAATTGCATGTACTGTGTAAGATAATGGAGATACGGTGCATGGGTGGGCTGTACAAAGCAGGGTTTCATCTAGGATTTTTTGTTAGGGGGGAAGAACTCCTTGGAATCCTTGACCACACCCACTTTTGTAGGTACTGCATGTTATTATACTACTTTGGGATACTAGCTAATGGTAGCTAAGAATAATGTGCTCAGACTTGCTGAATTCAGAAGATTTAGATTGTATCACTGGAAGGAGAAAAAAACTCGAAAACTAATGATATAACATGTAGCTATGGCTGCTTGTAACTAAGTGAATTACTTTGGGGGGGGGGGGGGGGGGAAATTGAGGGTTTGGGGGGGAAGCTTCCCCCCTGCACCCCCCAGTAGATGAAACCCTGCAAAGTACAATTCCCTAGCTGATTGCCTAGCTGTATAAAGTATGATTACCTGAAGCTTATAATTTCACTTTTAAGTATACTGGATACCATGGATGAAAATGAAAATCATAGGGTAACTATCAGCTTACATTGATAAAATGAATAAAAAATATTATGATAAACAGCTTTAATAATAATACAAAAAACAAATGCCTGTTTACATCATCTATAGGAAACCAAAAAAAATGCTGCATGTCTCAGATATCCTGTTATAAGAAATGCACCGGATTACTCTTGCAACAAGAATAAATTTTTCACAGGCAACAGAAGTTCTATTACATCTCTCCCAAATTTGATATGTACGTAGGTGGCTTCCCAATATTTGAAGTGCACTTTAAGATAGAGTGTAAAGGGCCCGTCAGTTGGCCTGGGATGGGTCAGGCATCCCACCCACATGAGGGGAGTGGCCCTTGTAATTTTCCAACCTTTTCTCCATCTCAACATGAGTTACGGAGACTAGTTAGTTAATGCAAAACCCGCACAATGTTAATGTAAAATTAATTGCTACTCACCCTATACTGTAACTATCATGAGAGAAGTGAAGTAAAAGTCTTCCCTTCACCTCTAACAACCACAAATGGTGACATAGCATTATTTGACTGTAATGCTGAAGGAAGTAACATCAGTCAGTGTGATATGGATCTTCAATGAATCAGCTTGTGGTCCTGATTACTATGAACAAAGTGGGACTTCAATATACAGGAATCAAAACATTAAATGGCAATATCTTTCTTAGAGATCAGGACTGGTGAGCTTCACTCTGTCATAGTGGAGAAGACAAACTACACGATTCAGTGCATTGTGAAACAAAATCTGGACTATTCATCACTTGAGGCAAATGATGTAAATATTACCATCATATTCACTGTGGATCCTATTTCTGGTCAGTACAGCTATTACATTTTCCCCTTACAGGGTTAGATAGTTACAAGCAACAGGGTATGGCTAGCTACGTGGCTAGCTACGTGCCAAGTGTTGTAAACTGCTAGAGTGCATAAGCAATAGCTAAGTCAATTTTTTAAAAATCTTTTTCTGATCTGCCATGCATTTTACTGAACACTTTCATGCACTGTAACATAAATCTATTTTATTTTTAGAACCTACAACTACTACTAACAATGCCACAATTTTTGGTGAAACTCTAATAATAATGTAACTGGCTCTATAATTGGTGTATCTGTCTCCCTTGGTGCTATACTACTATTGGTGATAAGTATTAGCATAGCTTTGGCAATATACTGCATTATTAAGAAGAAAATCAGAAGAAATGTTCTTTCACAATATGATGCAGAACTATCAGGAATGGAGTAAGTAACTCATAGTGTTGATAGCTATTAGCTATTACTATGATAGCTACAGGGCTTTATCATATTCCAATTTTTTTCAGACCAATTTTGAAACACCAGTCCAGCTGCCAACCATCAAGCAACAACTGTACCTATTGCACATGCACAATGACATTTACGCATGCCCAGTAGACATTGATGGTTGGCAACCAGTGTTTCTGAAATCATGGTAGTATGCTGCTGTTACATTACATTCTATTAATGTGACCATATATCAGAGAATGCTGCCATCTAAAATTAAAGTGCATTAATTATAATCTTATTAGCCACACCCACTAATACATTTTCCCCATAGATGAACCATTGAATATAAGTCCCCATATTTTACAATTATTTCAGTATACGATAGCATTGATTAACTAAGCATGTAGCTACATGTGTTGTCGATAGTGAGAATCTTATGATGAAGACCATGGCTGATGATTGATTTTCTTTCTTCTTCAGATCAAAAGACTCCAGTAAACAACCATCTAATTTATTATCTCTAATAGGCATGGTATGAAAGAAAAGTACATAAATATAATTATTTAAAGAAGCATATAAAGTGATGTATGCCTCACTAAACTTGTCCCAATAATAGATTTGAACTCATATACAGCTGCAGATAATGTGCTGTGGATAGAAAATAGGACCAAAAAGATCAGTTACATGTTATAGGAGCAAACAAAGTGAGCCCCACACTAGCGAGTTGGCTGTGCATTCTGTGTGTGTGTGTGTGTGTGTGTGTGTGTGTGTGTGTGTGTGTGTGTGTATATGTGATAACCATTGGCTAAAGAATACTTGCTCACCCCACAATGCTTTGCATTTCCCTAGTAATGTGTTGTATCAATTAATGAATTGTTGATTTAGATGCCTGCATTAAATCACACAGCATTAGCTACTACAATTAACATGGAAGGGTATCCAAATTGATGACTCAGTAGCTAGTTGCATGCAACTTCCTATTAACAGTTGTTGTCTTGTCCAACTAATTAATTGAAATTTTATGATAGCTATGCCATGTAGTGAGTCCATGTTTTTAATGATAACATTCAACTATTGAATCAGGTGGCAAGAAGCTCACAACTCCTGGAGCACTGATGAAAGATTTTTCTGACTCCAACTTGCTGATACCTGGTCGTCATATTCAACTAGGAAACACTATAGGACAAGGTGACTATAATTATAGAAATAAATTGCTAGCCATAAAATATTAAGTCATGCTCTTCTGACAGACACTAGCAAGGGTGTGTCATGACAAGAGTAAACATGGCATGATAATAATGTCACTTAGTAACTACTCACTCAATTTAGACAGGTTCAAACCATGCATCATCCTTGAATAATACACTACTCTGATCATATCAAGTTTGTTGCTAGCTATCATAGTATAAGTACGTATAGCTTATAGCCTATACTAGTGGTTAAGATCAAAGCACTGGTACTTGGTTATAATTCTAGTACAGGTACTCCCACAGGGTGATATGGATACAACCCAGGATGTTGGTCGGGGTGATATCTGTTTCATGATAATGTCCAATAAAATTTAGCCTTCATGGTTGTGGAATAACCTATACATACAGGTCAGTAGAACTCATTATTATATGAGAGTTCGGACTGGTGTATCGAAGCTACCTCACAGGCTGGCAAGGAAGGACTACAGCAGAAGTTGTAGCTGTCAAGACACTGAAAAGCATGTTTATTATAGCTAGTGCTAGTTAAAACTATATACTCATCCTTGAGAGCTCTAAATTTAAGTTACCAGAAGTGCCAACTTAAATAGAATGGACTTGTTATGAAATTTTGACAACTGGAACTGATTTTAAGTTGTCGCCTTAGAATTTATAAATAAAATAGTGAGATAAAAGAATTAGGGAAAAGTGGACGGGGGACTCACTCATTCACCTGTGTGTATTTGAGTTGCTTCAGCAGCTCAGGAGCCATGTACATAGCACTTCCAACCAGACCAGTTTTACCTGAGGAGTGCAACAAAGAGGAAGGGGAGGGGAGGGGGAGAGAAAGGGAGAGGGGGTCAAAAGGCAAGCTACCGTCAGAGTTCACCATTACCATGAATAATCTATGTTCTCACAATAACTTTGACACCAAGAATGATGCTGCATCTTTTTCTTTTATCATAGGCAGAGATAAGGGAGGAATGTATATGCACTATCCTCTTCACTTAGCTAGCTACTGATACTGCTGAAATTTATTTGACTGATTCAGTGAACAAGGGGTGTCAATACTAATTAGGACGTAGCTAATTCATTTTGGTTAAAAAGCTGACTTATCAATGTAGCTAAATTGTTGCATTTAATAAGCTGTAAATGACAGCAAATAATATTATGTTTAACTTTATTCTGTAGGTTTGTACTCTACAAAAAATATTGATGATCTGATAGCAGAAAGTGAAAAGATGAAGAAATTCAACCATCCAAATGTCATGAATCTGATTGGAGTTTGCATTGATGTTGGAGAAAGGCCATATATTGTCATGCCCTTTATGGCAAATGGCAGTCTCCTGACATACCTGAAGAAAGAACGACCCCACCTGACCCTAGCAGAAGATGCTGAAAGTGAAAAGGTAGCCACAAGGTCATAGAGCTAATTAGTTATCCTTTATTGCTAATTCATCTAGATTGAAGAAGTTCAGCAAAAGTTAATGTCGATATGTCTTCAAGTAGCAAAGGGAATGAATTATTTTTCCAAAAAGAAATTTGTGCATCGTGATCTAGCTGCTCGCAACTGCATGTAAGATTGACATAATGAATTTTATGAATGCATTTTCTTCAGTGTTGAATAAGCTACAAGGGGCTACACATTTTGAACAAATATTTTTCCCTTAGTAGCTAGCAACACAATTGTGCTTTGGTGTGACCGTGAATGCTATTACAGGATAGATGAAAATTTTCTAATCAAGGTGGGAGACTTTGGCCTTTCCGAAGAAATATATGCTACGAATTACTTTCGACAGGGAGTAGGGGGTGGTGTGAGACTTCCTGTCAAGTGGATGGCCTTGGAAAATCTTATTGATGGGATCTTCTCTGAAAAGACAGATGTAGTGAGTAGCCACTGATAACTAACAAATTTTACATCATGACTATTGCATTTCCAAATTTATTTGCGTACATCTCCTAGAGTATAATTAGCACACACAGACTATAATAATAATACAGTCCATCGTTCAGTGGTCAACTTGTTGGGAGATATTCAGCCTCGGCCACACCCCTTACCCAGGCATTAATCCTACTGCGATGGTCAAATTCCTACAAGAAAGGGAGAGATTGGAGAGACCAATGAATGCAGCCTGCACCCTTCAAGTGTAAGTATCGAGAATAGACTATTTCCTCGTAATCTGGGTTTGAAATCACATCCCCACCACTAATATTTTATGATATTCAGCCTAACAGCTATATAGCTAGCAGTTTGGCATTCAAGGAAATGCAAAGGGGGTGTTTTGAATTGGAATAATCATAGCTATACCTATGCTGCATCTTACCTAAATAAGGTTAATGCCCCCCTTTTCAGTAGTGTTCATCCACGGCTTCTATAGGAGCCTTGTGGGGCAAGAGGATCCCCCCTCCCCCAAAGTGTTCCAGCTTCTCCCCCCAGGAATTTAACTCAATAAAACTTAGCTACTGTCTGTAGCCTATGTAGCTTCCCACCCCCAAACTATAGATCACTAAGAACCCCTGCCTTTGGAGCTAGGTAGCTATATATTATACGATCAAAGTTATTTATTCAGGTATGATCAATGCTGGGATGAAGAACCTGAAAAGAGGCCATAGCTACTTTGGAGACTTAGTACAGGAAATAAACTCACTACTGGAAAGAGTTGCTGGCTACCTCGAATTTTCAGCATTTTCCAATGAAGTATAGCTATAGGCTATGGAGTCACTTGAGTTAACTTAAAACACATCTCTGTTGCGATTAATTTTCAAATATTGACCAGTAATAAGTAAGCTTGTAGCTTGTCGTTATTTTTTATGTATGATTTCACTGCTAGATTGCTATCTGTATTGTTCGTTATACTGCTTTCATTATTAAACTTTGTAATAAGCACATGTACCATAATGAATAATAATATAGCTATAGCATTGCATAACTCACGGACTTTACAGCTTGCAATTGCGCCAGAATGAGTGAAGATAGCTCCTATTCAAAAGATGTGTATTGTTTCCAGACTTGGAAACTTTAAGCCTGAATTACCTTATAATACTCAATGTAGCTACAAAAATTTTATAACCAACACACTAACTTCAGGCATGGTTCTGTGCATCTCTTTTAATAATTTTACCCCAGATAGGCTTGTTTGTTATCAGTGGTAGCTCCATTGAAAGATGCTTTATGAACCAAGAACAAAACTACAATAAGTATGCAAGAAACATCAACAAAATCCCTTTAGAAGTGCCAGGAGCATAGTTACAATTAATCAGAAATTGATCTCAAGAAGAAAGGTGCAAAGGAAAATTCTTTTCCATGAAAGGAAGCATCTCACTTGAGTAATGAGAAAGAGAGGGAAAAAGTATCCAGACAAGTAGCTGAAAGTTATGCACAGTAAAAAGTTTGCAAAGAAAAATTAAGGGATGACTATGGCCAAATGATGACATAAATATCTTAACTGAAGTATTCAATGGGTAAGTTTTCAGCTATAATTGTTAGCTATTATAAACCTTAAGCTTACTGTATGTTTCATGTACCAGAGTAATGACAAAGTAGCTAAAGATATTCATAGATGTACGTTAACTTAATCCTTGCCTTGATCTTCCTCCATTTATTCACATGAAACTATTTAAGGCAACATACTTGACCAGCAGTTGAATCTTTAACTGGTGAATGCAGTGAGTGTAAACACTTATACCATTACCTGTGAAGGTCTCATAAAGTCTTTTTTCAATACTACAACAGGTCAGCATAAATTAGTTGCGTTGCTAGCTAGTTGTAGCGTGCTGAAATGGCTCCGTGCCAGAATGGCTGATTCGATATTCCGAGACAGCGGAAATACCTAATTCTAAATAACGCACACCTATATATAAGCATGCGCGCGCTTATTGAGTAATACTTGCATTTAGCTATTGAAGACTATTATTCTGGATGCAGTTTACATCACTGTACTAGACTTTAGCTACAGTTAGCTAGTGAGCCATTCTGGCATGCATTTACTGCTTGATTATTATTGTAGACTTAAGTGGCAGTTTGCCAGCCATTCTGGCACTGTGCAGTTATTTAGTGAGCCATTCCGGCATATTCACATAGATCTTATTTGTAGACTAGTTATATAGCTAGCTAATTATATTCAGAGCCATTCTGGCACCATGATGCAGTTATTATTGTAGATTTTTAGCTAGCCATTCTGGCATGCATTTGGCACACAGTTATCATCATTAAAGTGAGCCATTCTACATGCAGTTCATAGATTCTTATAGTGAGCCAATCTAGCATGAGCCGATCCATGCGGTATGCAGTTATTATTATAGACTCTATACAGTGAGCCATTCTGGCACGCAGTTATTAATATAGACTCTAATGCAGCTGAACAGCAGCACTGCTCATCCTGGAGCAGCAGAAAGAGCTTTCTTCCGTTGGTAAATACACATCATGCCCAAGAGACTAGCTACATACAAACATCACATAGCTATACTTACCAGGACCAGAAAAAAATGGGGTAAATGAGAATTATCATGAGAATCTTAACCTTAGGAGAAAATTCATTTTATGTAGCTAAGCCTAATAACCATAATTACATGCAACAGGCAGCAAATGTACGTTGACAAGCTCAGACTCCAGAATCCCTCATGATTTGAGTTCAAAGTTCGTGACCAATCTACGCGCATGCGCAGAAGTTTAGTTTTTTGGGGGGCGAATTAGGCGCGAGAGCTAGAGGCCGGCTAGGGGCGAATCCTTTCAGATTACTAGCCCTGTGATCTCTATCTTTTGTCGCGGAAAGAAGCTTCAGGTAGGTCTAAGAGTAAGCTTGACTTCTGACTTGACTTTTTTTCTTGGTTTTTTTTATGTATCAGGATGATCAGGACTGACTTGTGGAAATCACGAGTCCAGTATTTGAGGCAGTATTACTGCTTCCAAGGTCACAAGCCGAAACAGAGAAGCTACCCGGCCATTTCCCGCCATGTCTGGTTCATTCCTCTGATATTGACCCTATGGTGGTTGTTAATAGCAATCATCTTTTTGTATGCTGTCAAGATGGATCATTTACTGAACTCAGGTATGAGCTTTCTAGCTCTAAGCATTTTTAATATGCCTGCATGCTATGCTCAATGTGAATATAATATAATCAGCACTAAGTTGTAGCTAGCTAGCTATGATCTGCTTGCTGGCCTCATGTATGTAATGGTGTATTTGTAGGTGAACTTCTGAGATACGTGCTTTTTTTGAACTACTTGCTGACAGTATTGTGGTGGAAGCTTGCAGTGACTGAATCTGAAGGGACGACCAAGACTCGCTTTCGTAATGGTCCACACTGCTCGTGTTCCATGTGTAATAATCACCGAAATGGCTGCACTATCACAAGGGGAAATGTTTCCACTGTGATATTACCTCTTAGAGATAACTGGAAGTGTTATCGAAGGAGAAGAGTTCTTCATACTGTCCATTATTCTGATCATCAGATGGTGACTCCCTTGTTATTGATATTGGCTGGTGATGTTGAAACTAACCCTGGCCCTGGCAGTGAGTATACATTTGGATCTAGAAAATTAAGAAGGATGCATGACAGTGTGTACAAGCAAAAATAATGTAAACCCACTTTTTAGAAATTTCCTTTGATGTGTGTAGCCTTAATGAGGTAGTTATCTGGTGTAGAAACTCTGTAGAGGTTACTCCAGAGGGATCTAACTAGTCTCTAAGATCCCTCATGAATAATTAATTTTTCAAAGAATCTTTAACCAAAAATTACAACACAACAACAGTGCAGTAAACTGTTCAAATCAGCAGGAATTACTGGTGCCAGTAGATAGTTAGACCTGAGACTAGACATGCTACATGTCATGCACTAACTCCAGCTAATGTATAGGTAAAAGAAACTATCTCAGAAAGCTAGCTATGGATCCCTAGCTATACTCCTGATTTGATTTCTAAGTCAGTTAGGTATTTCAACTTACTGTATAGCAAAGCCACCACCATATAGAAGGAACAGAAAAGCAAATTTTCCCAAAGCCACCACAAAATAGAAGGCAGAAAAGTGTTCAGTGGTGTCTTTCAGCAAATTTTCCCAACCCAGCTTAGGGATGTTGTTTTGCCCAAGGCACTATAGTGGCTTATCTCCTATGAAAAGGGTCTATGACAAAGATTATATATGTGACCCGATTTGCGAAAACCAGCCACTCAGCGACAAAATTAATAATGTGATAGGCCAACATTTAGTCAGTTGACCCAAAATTAGACAAAAAAATTTTATAGCACAAGTGACAACTATGATCCTTGAACAAACAACAGACAAACTTTTAGAGCTTAGACTAAAGTATAAAGGCTTCAAATGAAGCGCTAAAGTCGGCTAGTCAGCCATGAAAGCTTCGTGCACGGAGATTCCAACAGTAGAAAGCCATGTGGAAAATCATCAGAACTAAAGTAGGCTTTTAAGCTTATGCGCTCGGAAATATGAACTGACTAAGCTATCTACGCTACCTTCGATACCTTGTTTCTCTTCTCTGAGCTTCGGTTAACGCTTCTTAGTGCCAGAAGGCAAGAAACTAGCCTCTTTCTAACTTTAGTTCGAAACTCTGCCCATCATCTTTGCCATGCAATTTTTTGAAGTGCACGGGCGTGTCCGGAAATAATGTTTACGTAGCTTACTCAGCTTTTTCAGAAACGCTAATGGACGCTTCTTGAAACTTCTAAGAGCAGTTCCTTGGGCATCATAGAAGCTACAGCTTTGATTTGCGCAATAGAGAGCCTAGGGGCCATAGATAATGAATTTCATCTTAACCCAAAATTTTTTAATTTTCGCTGAGTGGCCGGTTTTTGCAAATCCGGTCACATATATACAAAAACTACATGTGTGTACAAGGATGCTTGGCAGATGGATGGTATTTAGTCTCCTCTTAGCAAGTTTAATTATGGTGCAACTAGTAGGGCTAGGGCTAGGGCTGATGAATCTCTCTCTCTCTCTCTCTCTCTCTCTCTCTCTCTCTCTCTCTCTCTCTCTCTCTCAGGTATCGATGCAGATAATACCACCATTTTGGGTAAGTGAAATACATACATACCTCAGTATATTTCTCTGTATAGCCCAATACTGCAGTGAGACTTGTGTTACATGAATGGGCATAAAATTTCCATTAGATAAACACCCCTGGTTCATCATAATATAGGTTACTTTTTATAGATCATGCCCAGTAGTGAGTGAATGCTGGTTCTAATTGTAATTCAAGGATGAGAATTACTACAGCCTTTTTTCATATTGGTCTCCCAAATACAGATTTGGAAGATATCAGAGACGTAATGGATGAGCTTAGGGATGTCCTAGCATGTTATTATGGGATAGGTGAGATGCTCCGCCTGCCAAATAACAAACTAGAAGAAACTTGTGGACAAAATTTGAGTGCAGCAGATGCTATGCGTAAGGTTATAACGGAGTGGCTCAAACGGAATTACAATAGCAGTAGATTTAGACCTCCAACTTGGAAGGCTCTGGTTGATGCTGTCGAACACCCTGCTGGTGGGAATAACAAGGCTGAAGCCGAAAAGATAGCACTCAGACATAAAAAAGGTGAGTATAGGTGCTGGATTCCTTATAATAAACAAGTAAAGAAAAGATATTTATAAAATAAGGCAAGTAGGGATGGCTAATGTGTACAGTTCAAAAAACTCCAGCAACAAGAGAGTCAAGTAACTCCTTACCCATACCCATCACCAAACTCAAGAACCACACCAACATTACCAAACTACAAGCTAACTATTCCTACTTCATATCTCATCCTGGCCCGTCTGAGAGTGAAGTAGGAATAGTTAGCTTGTAGTTTGGTAATATTGGTGTGGTTCTTGAGTTTGGTAATGGGTATTACTAGCTAGCTTATAACAAGGCTTGAAGTTGTTTTACAGATATAGATCCATGATGGTAATGACGCGCTGAGGTACTCAGGGAAGAAACATTACGTATTTCTATTTTTTCTCTCTCTACTTGGTATGTAATTTTTTAATACTTGAAATATATTGCATGGGTGTACATGAACATGCAGTGCATGTGCTACTATTAAGAAATAAATACATGTACCACCACCATAGCTGATCCGCACTGCTCCTTGGCACTTCGGTGCTGAGGCAAGAAATACTAGGGAAATCCAAAATATTGTGGCGAGTGAAGCTTTAGCTATTGACGTCACCTTATCGCAAAGGATGGAACTGGAAGAACGAGGGTAGATCAACCATCTTCAAGTTGCCTCCCAGCAAAGATGAGTCTCTTGTCCTCAGGAGGAAAACATTCCTTGTTCAGTAGCTTTAATTTGACATCCTTAATTGTATCAGAAGTCTTAATATCAGTTTTGTCATGAAGAGTTTTCACAAAAATTTGCATGCGACCCCCTAGTGGCACGCTTCTCTCACAACTAGAAGTAACTGATATTAAAAGTTTTAAAAACAGCACCATTCCATAGGGGGAAAATATATATTTGTGGAAAACAAAATTAATTTTTTTAAATTAACTTTCCCTTCTTATTTAATAAGAACTGGAGATGAGTATTAACATGAGGGCCATGAAAAGATCAAGAAAAGAATCTCATTCCAAAAATGTAAGTTTTCCTTATCTCATAAATTTGAGTCTATATCTTTTTTTTCATCATATTCTCTCTCCTCATGGCTTAACTGTTCTTGCTGTAGCAATGGTTGATAAAATTTCTCAGTTTCAGGTGTAGAATGACATTACATCCAGTCCAGTTTAGCTAATAATTATCTCACACAGATTCTAGGATGCTTCATAGCTGCTTCTGAATCAATCAAGTTTAATGGCATTTCTTCAGCTTTTTCTTGCAAGCATAAGTCATGTGTCACACTACATAGAGTAGTTCCTTTTTAGATGATCTGGACCTGTAGTTGGTATTATATTAACCTTTTCAAATTCTTAGTCTACACTATGGCCAGAAATTGGTGCAAGAATCACTTTTATGCCATTCACTGTGCTTTTATTCCTTCCCTCTCCTTTCTCCTGACCCTCTTCCATTCCTCCCTCCCTCCCTCTGCGCAGATTATCACTTCTTACAAGAAAAAGAGAGTCAACAAATCAGATGATGGTGAGCTAGCTTTTATAAGACATACAATTTATCAATTATAACTTCTTAGGCTAGATTATTTTATGGAATGATCTATTTAAAAAAAATAAAATTAAAATGTCACATAGCTATCTTCATTATAATTAAGATCTCAAATGGGAGCTCTCTTTGAGAGCTGTACTTACATATAGTTACTATTTTATACCCCCACTCCCATATATGGAGACTTTTAAAAAAGTGTAACGTACTTTCCTCTCACATGTGGTATATGGGGGGTGGGGGGTAACTAAATACACCATTTGAAATTGCGACCTAAATCAAGCTTATAAGGGGTAGTATAATGCATCAAGTTAGCTCATACCCTTTGTACTACATATCCGTCTAACTTTCAATACATTGTGGTTTGAGGTTTTCTACTCATAAACAGTGTGGCCTTAGCAGCTGCTTCTATAAATGGTGAGGCAACTCAGTATGTCAGGGTTTGGTGAAATTTGTCGGGCAATAAGCATGTTACACCATTTATTTTAAACCTAGCCATAAGCTTTCTTCTGGTCAAGGGTAGGTAGGTGGTGAAGCATGAATAAGTTATGAGAATCAAAGGCCTTAATGCTATCATAATTTTTCACTATAAAAAAAGTGAAATTTTAAAGTAATTGTTTATCCTTTCAAGGGACTAGAATGAAATGACTCCTCTTAGATTAGAGGGCTTTAAATATACAATAAAAGAATAACAAGCAAATAGAGATGGCTGTGATTCCACCATATATATAGGACGTGTTCCTTCTCATTATTGACACAAGGATGAATGGCCCACCTAGTACATTTATTCCCATACCCATAAGACTGCTTGACTTTAAGTAATGATTCTTCCTCTTGTTTGATTAGAACTGGAGATGGATACAAACATAAGACCCATGAAGCGACCAAGAGAAAAATCTCATACTGAAAATGTAAGCTTTCCTTATCTCACATGTTTACTAAATTTGACGCTCCAGTGTTTCACTGCCTAGCTCCGGCCCACATGATACGTATGATTCATTCTGTGCCACTTTTTGTTCAATAATTTCTTACTGTTTAGAGTTGGTTTGGTGTTAAGATAGAGGTGATGTTTCATTTTGGTGTGCCATGATTTCTTAGGGTTAAAAAATTGTAGGGTTAGAAATTATCTTTCCACTTGTTCGAAAATTTGAAATGATCATCTTCCTTCTCCTTTTCCTCTTGCTCCCCTCCTCCCCTTTCCTCTTTGCCTCCCTTCTCTTTTTTTCTTTTTCCTTCTATAAACAGCAGGAAAAGGGAGTCCATAAAACAGATGATGAAATAGATAATGGTGAGTTTGTTTGTTTGTTTTTGTTTTCTTTTTTGTTTATTTTTTTGTTGTTGTTTTTATTTTATTTTTATTTTTTTTCCAAGGGCAATTAAAATTGCATTTTCTAGATAAAAGGCTGAATAAACAACGTGAACATTATTTCCAGTTACCTATTCAAGGGATAGGGTTTCGAACTAGTGAGAGAGAAACTAGTTTTGCTCCCTGGCACTACGAAGCACCAACTAAAGCGTAGTGAAGATCAGTTAAGCTAGAGCAGCAACCCTTACCAATCCGAGGGACACAAAGCTTTAACTAATATTTGAAGCCTTCCTACTTTAGTCTATTAAAGCTCTAAATTTTTTTTGAGTTTTCAAAGCATAGGATCATAGGTTCAAATTGCGCAACTACATACTAGTCTCGCAAGCCATTCCTTCATTTATTGGGCACTCTAGAACTTTATTCTATATACTTAATAAGAGTCAATTATGCCATATCCTAGTTCTCAACCATTGCTGAGAACACAGATAGTTAAGTGAAGCCACCAGGATGCCATTTCTACATAGCATAGGTATGTACTAGTCTCATAGAGCCGAAGCATTATATTACATACGGGATTGTGGCAAGCGAAGTTTTAGCCGATGACATCACCATATTTGCTAAGAACGGAACTGGAAGAATGTATACGATGATATATATGTAATAGTTATTAACCAAGCGCTAGGTTTGTAGTCGAATTATAAGCACGAGGCCCGAGGGCGAAGCCCGAGGGGCGAGTGCTTATAATTCACTACAAACCGCACGCGCGCGGTTAATAACTATTTTATAGCCCGCGCGAGTGTACTACGCATGCTGAGTGCTTCTGTCTCTATAACGATGTAGCTACTTTTGGCTGCTTACAAGAATATGGCCATCCCACTTCAACGTCGTGATTCGTATGGTACCGAACTATCTTTCACTCTATAACCCACCCACTCACTGTGTTGCCCACGTAAGGTAGGGGCACAGCGTCATAATTATGGTTGGACGCTGAATGGCAAGTAGGGCAGCTAGTGCAGAATACCAGCCACGCTGTTACACAGCTCGCAAGTTCTGCCTTTTATGCTGGCTACTCTCTGAAAAGCTTGTTGGGTTTGAAATGGGGAATGTGGTCAATGAATATCATTATAGCGTGCGCACCGTGTTCAATGAATAATATTAAAATTCTTTTCTGAGAGTAGTTAGTATAAGGACAGAACTCTATACTGTCACATACTCACCTTTCAGTCTAGTCACAACTCCAATATCAACTTTGCAGAATCTATATCTAACTTTTCCCTGTAAACACCACCCCAGGCTACAATTACATGCACTGTATCACATTTATAAATCCATGTAAATCGGTCCGTTACCATGGCAACGGGCTATAAATGTATATATAACAAGTGAGTGCAAAAAATTCTTCTAAATAAAAAAGTTAAGTAGGGATGGCCTAAAATCTAGTTGGGCTGTATAAATGTACTGCAGCCTCATATGAAATCAATCCCTACATTTACATCCACTGCCTATTGTAGCTAATAAATGTAGGGATTGATTTCATATGAGGCTGCAGTACATTTATACAGCCCCAACTTAACCTTTTTATTTAGAAGAAATTGGCGGTCACTTGTTTCCATCCTTTTTTGTAATATGCAAAGAGCTAGCTTAGCTAGCTCTGGATTATTTCTGTATCTAGAAATGCTAACCTCCCATTACATTCTTTTTCCACTGTAAATTTAACAGAGGGCTCTATGGAATTAAGGTATTCCTCGATTATATTATCTGTAATACTGTACATACATCATTCACCAAAACATAGGAGCAGAGTGGTAAGTAGAGATTGCTCTCTCTCTCTTCCACATTCTCCATAACCAAATTAGCTACTGTACCAGACACTGGCGAGCCCATTGCAGTTTCAAATGTTTGTTGATAATATTCATGTAATTTTACTATTTCATCTGGAGACAGCATAGTGCTGTCATCCAATGTTAGTAAACGAGCAATAATTGTAGTAGCTATTTGTACGTAGACTCATTAGATAGCATAGATTGCATTTTTCTTTCATAATCTTCTTTATCTAATACTACTGTGGCCTTACCCTTGTCAGCCAGGAGAATGATGAACTTATCTCTCTATAGCTCTTAATTCAGATGGAGTTAAATTGGATGGAGGTAATTATATCATGGCTTGCTGCACTTGAGTACATGTCACTTTCCTTAGTTCATCTTCTACTGATGCAACTGTTTCACATATTTTCAGTTAATATGTCTGAATTATGATTACTATTCTCCTTATGACTATGGGACAGCAATAAATCAAATTTTCATTTCTGCCTATCCCTGCATTTGGATGTCATTCTGGCTTGTGCTTCATGCCTAAGGTTACCATATGTATACTTGTTGCGAATAAGACTCTAGTTTGCTACATTGGAAATGCACATCATGTTCAATGGTTTTAATCTTCCTTACATTCTACTTGTCCTCATAGCAATATTTCCTCCTTCTTGAGTAAGAACCAATGGTCTAACGATTAAACTCCTTGACTAAAACGTTTGTTGATAAAAAAATTCTATTGACTAGTAAATTTGATTATTTAAGATGAACAATATCTACAAAGGACTTTCAAAGCAATTATGACTATGTTTGCATACCTGTTCTTCTGTTGCTAATTGCTGGCTTAGTGTAGAGAACAATGTATCAATATTGATGTCCGGTGTACTGGCTTCCTGTTCCATTAACCAGAGCCAGTCCCCCCACTAGGCTCTGCTGTGGTGCCACCCCCCCCTCCCCCCCCCCTTCATCTGCATGACAGATACCCATGCAGTGCACCAGGGTTCTCCGAGGCACAACAGATTGCCACAGTACTCTAACTTGTCAGTAATATCCCTATTGCTGCTATCATAGAAACTGAGTAGCCCTGTCTAGCTAGCCAGCTAGTTAACTCGTCCTCATTGCTACCGTTGCTGTACGGAGTTGCTATGCATGATTTAAATCAGTTGTGTCCTGTCCAGCCTGAAGATCAAAGAAGCCACTCGAACTTTAAATCGCATAAAGTTCGAGTGTGCTACAACCCACCCACGTACTGTGCTTTAACTCGCCCACACAGGACGATGGCACAGTGCCCTAGTTGGACGGTGACCTAGCGGGGCAGCTAGGAGCAAACTGGCATGCAGAATGCCAGCCCGCGCTGTGAGACAGCTCGGAACTTCTGGCTTTTATGCTGGCTACTCTGAAAAGCTTGTTGGGTTCAAAACGTGTGAATATCTTAAGTTGCCATAGTACCGTAATCGTATAAATTTTTGATGGGGTTTTATTTTCGTTTTTTTCGTAGTCGATCAGAATCCTCGAAAATAATAAACGAAGTCTTAGTACTATGACGACGATGCGCATGCGTGTGTGATATTGATAGCAGCTGGAAAACAGATAGTCGAGAGTATCATGCTTCATTACCGCCGTTACCTGTCTCTCTTGCTTTCCATAGCAGTCTAGATTTTAGTTTGGTCGTCGCCAGCCCAGCTTTTCTTGCATGTCACTCGGCCCCAGCAGCAGGCAATGATATAGCTATTAATATACGCGCATGTGCTTGCTACGTACGTACGAAAATTAGACCTGCGGAAATTTTTTATTATAGGAACAATCCGGAAATCACGAAATTTTAAACCTCCGAAAATTTATACGATTACGGTACTACAATTGACGTCATGCGTTGATATGGCACAAAATACTTGTGGTCAATGAAATTCCCCGTTTGAAACCCAATGAGAGTAGCTAGTATAAAAGACAGCTGGTCAACAGCGAGTTGGTGTTTTGCGCGCCGCTTTCGGACTTGGCAGAAATAAAATACTTATATCCCTCACACTTGGGATATATAACTATTACTTAGACGACTCGACCAATGGGATATAAGCTATTTAGACACCCTCAGGCCCTTAGTAGTGTATTACACCTATTATCATCCATATATATGCTCAGTATTATCACTGTGCTCATGAATAAATTCAAAATTTCAGCTAAATAGATCAGAGTGATGACATTTTACCAAATGCCATGTCAGCAATATGTATTATGAAGGGGAAAAAAATTATGCTAAATAAAAAGGCCATGTTGGGTTAGTCTGTGCAGTTTCTGTGAGCAAACATCAAAACTATGCTGCCTCCCTTCACTTGTTTCTTTACTTTTTATATGACTGTATCAAGTTATTAATGACAATTATCTTCGTGGCGGGCGTGCACATAATTGTGACAGACGCACGCGCATTTTAATTTTAAAATGGCTGACATAGTATCGTTTATAATGAAAAGTCGTTCCATATGACTGATTATTTTGGAATAAAACAACGATGGTAAAAGCATATTGTGTGGTTATAACTGCACAAGTTGATATGAATTTCATTGTCCTATGTGAAAGGATCACGAAGTTACAGCCTGCTAAGAAGATGAATCTGAACGAATCATAGATTTAGACAGCGGCTGGTGCCAATTGTTGACACTGTTCTGGGCGGACATATCATCTTGTTTAACAGTTTAGTTGAGCCTGTAGAATAGAAGAGATACAGAGAGTCTAGTTTGTATTATTCTAATGAGAGAAGTCACACCCATTCCGGACTAACCCTAGTGCTACCGCACTCTCTGATAGCTGCAGAGGTCAGACTGGTGGTAATAGGTCAAAAACACCTATTATTGCCACATGCTATTCTAATACAGTGCTTATATATCAGAGAGTGCGCTAGCACTCTCTAAGTAGGGATGGCAGGTCAAAGGTCATAGGACTGTATAAACTAAAACTCTTCTTTCTCTTCTACCCTTGCTCTACAGGTTCTCAGAAGGCTACAGTGAGATACTACTTCTACAAAGAAGAGAGGAGAGTGTTCAAAAATCAAAAATTCATTCGCTAACATAAAAAAAAACGAGTTCTAAAATTGACTTTTGTTCATTTTCTTTATAATAATCAGAGAGTGCGGTAGCACTCTCTAAGTAGGGATGGCAGGTCAAAGTCCATAGGACAGTATAAACTAAAACTCTTCTTTCTCTTCTACCCTTACTCTACAGGTTCTCAGAAGGCTACAGTGAATTATTATATCTACAAAGAAGAGAGGAAAATGTTCAAAAGCCAAAAATTCATTCGCTAACATAAGAAAAAAACGAGTTCTAAAATTGACCTTTCGTTCTTTTTCTTTATAATAAGGATAATAATAATAATAATAATCAGATCGACGTACCGACTTACTGGCTATAGTCATCAAAATTCTGCTTTGGCCATCTGTTAGAGCGGCACCTAGAGGCTGATCTTTTGCTATTAGTTTTGACTAAGGCTCTACTTCACTATTTGATAGCACTAGGAACACTGCTAATCTTTCTACGCCATTTTGAAGGGGGCGGGGCTTATGGGCGGAGCCACGTAAGCTTAAGTTTAGCTATAGCCAAGGTCTTCATTTATTATCTGATGATGTTCCAGTCACTCCTTGCTGAATTACAGTACAGATGCTCATCCTATAGTAGCATTATAGCCAGTACTTTGCTGTAGTGTAGTCAGCTCACTTCACCATGCCGTGTACATGTCATTTACATTGCCGTTGCTGTAAAGTTTTATATCAACAAAATTTAAATAGCTAAACAAATTCTTCAACCAGAGACACTGTATGTACCTACAAAAGAGGTTTATGTAGAGCTGGCTTTGTATAGTACTGTACTGTAGCCTCCCTCATTCAACTTCAAGCACTACGAAAAAGGATAGAAACAAGTGAGTGTAAAAAATTTCTTCAAATAAAAAGGTTAAGTAGGGATAGCCTAAAATCTAGCTGGGCTATCTATAATGTGCTGCAGCCTCGTATGAAAAAAATCTTCGCGATATTACCTCATAAAAGGGGTGGGGCAATTAATAGCAGTTCTCCTCATATAACACCTGCACAAGATGTGGCCATTTGATGGCATCCACTATTATGATCACTACACCAAATGCATAAACTCCCCATACTCCTCCCTCAAGCAAGACATACGTACCATCTCAATAATTATTTCAGTGATCACATATGTAACAATTAGCTAATGCTGTTCACTTTTTAAAATGTTCACTCCTTTCAGTACTCCATTACACTGCAGATGATCATCCTTCAAACTCTCCTCTCTGAACAGAATGAAATACTGATCATTAAATAAATTTAGTTCAATCAAGGAAGCCTTTAGTGTCTATCAATTTTCATAATCACAAAGAAAAAGAATGCAAACAAGTGAATGCAAAAAATTTCTTCGAAATAAAAATGTGAAGTAGGGATGCTATTATAACTGCAGCTTCATTATGAAAACCAAGTACTGCAGCATCGAAGCAGTATGGCCCAAAAATCTAGCTGGAATATGTATTATAACTGCATGCAAGAGAGTGAACTTAGTGAAGTGACCCTTACCCATCATCAAGTACAAGATACTATTCCTACTTCACTCCCATGATCAAGGGCTAAATGCTAGTGGAGACTATGGTTTCGTTGAATTGGAGACGGTTGATTTTGTTTACGAAAATCAAGGTTCTATACAGGCATGACTGTACAGCTAGACTGCATTAACGAGGCGCTAATGAATAATAAACAGGGACTGGCAAAATGGAAAAGTAGGCCTACTAAGAACAGCCTCAGCTCTGGCATTCCAAGAATTTACATCCATTGCTCATAGCATAGATACTAGACTCTTTCATGTACAGTATATTTATGGCTACAACTATAAACTCAAGTGTAGCAACTATGGTTTTTTCATTCTTATTTCTATGTCAACAGTTAGCCTAAAGAAATCTGGAGAGGGAATATTTTCCCTCCAAATAAACCCTGTGGCTAAATTTAGAGGGAAAATATGCGTCCATAAAACCCTGTTCTAACTATTTCATATCTTGCTATAGCTAGCTAAGGTGAGTATGGACTAAGCTAGCTACAGTAAAGTAACTTTACCTTGACGCTTTAGCAGCCACACTTTCTTGTCTCCATGGAGATTAAACGTTGTTTCCATGGACAATGACTTTTATACTATTTGGCCTTTTCATCTCGCCCACGCATGGGATATAATACTTAGTTAGCCAGATTGTGTATAATGATTTTTTTCTTTTCCTAGTGACTATTGATGTAAAGACTTTATCAAGTGAGCTAAGTGCAGTGCAGAGTAAGTGGTATGAAATGGGCATCCAATTGGGCATAACAAAAGACAAGCTCGACACGTTTAATGAAGATCATGGAAAGGTAGCACGGTGTTTTCTTGCAACTCTAAACTACTGGGTAGATGGTAATACTGATGTTCCAGTGTCCTGGGAATCAATCATCAAAGTTCTTAATGACCCTTTTGTTAACGAACCAGCAATGTCAAATCGATTGCGGGGAAAATATTGTGTGGAAACTCCTAAGAAAGGTATGTACTGTACATAGGTAATAAGTACGTATCATAGTACTAGGGCAGTGTACAATATTTGAGTTACAGCAAGCAAGTACACAGTGAAACTGATCAGAGCAGTGTTTGAATACCACATTAAAGGATTTTGATATTCTTGTCGCTATTAAATACATTGTTTTAACCACATGAAAGAAAAATGGGCCCTATCAGAGTGGTGTTGCACCTTTCTAACACCCTTTGGGGAGAACCCTGAAGTATTTCTATGGGCTTTTAGTGGCTGATATTAGTTTCTTCAAGATTTTCCTGTTGAGTTATGTATTGGCAGGCAGCTGCATACATAGAAAGCTGTAATGCTTACCACAAAGCACCTAGTGCCTATGAGCGCAAAAAATTTTACTATTCCTATAAGGGAAAAAACATTTCTGTTGAAATGAAAAAAAAAATGTAGGGATGACCATTGCTCGAAAAAGTAAGGAAACAAGGGTAGGGATGAAGGATGGAAATGGGATCAATCTTTGTTCTGTATATCCAGCTACATACGTATACACACGCTACCTGACGTATATGTAGGGATTGTTGGCTGGATATACAGAACAAAGATTGATCCCATTTCTATCCTTCATCCCTACTCTCTTTTTCGAGCAATGGTCATCCCTACATATTTTTTTTCCATTTCAACAGAAATGTTTTTCCCTTACTTGTTCCTGGTCTTTTTTCTCTCTTTATGGTTTTATATATGTACACTTCATTCTTCTATGTGTACTATGCAGGAACAGAATTTTCTTGAAATGTACAGTGCTACAAACTTGGAGAGTAGATTTTTTAATTTTTGGTCCTTTTTTGTATTTTTGCTTATTTTTCTTGAACTACAGGTTCTGGAAGACCGAAACTTGGTACAGATGTACAGACACCCTTCTACATCATATATATGGAATAAAATGTCATTGAAAGTGAAACTGTCCTTTTATTTTTCACTGTATTGTGTGCATACTTTTAGGTCCGTAGTATAAAAAGTGTTTAGAACAGAATTTCCACATTTTTTATAGTTAAGGTTTATTATCCACTGAGAACCTTCCATTTGGACCAAAGTGTAAGGTCAACCACTATCCAGAACCATGGTACCAGGTAAGTTCCCACAAACTGCCACAAAGGTAAGAATTTTGCCCTTTTTTCAGAAAAACCGAACTGTTTAGGCCTAGTAGTTAAGGTCTCTTATTGATATATGCTATGCATCTACAACCCAGCTTACTTGGTACCAGGTTTGGACTCTTAATCATCACTAGTTCTTGAGATCGTCTAAGTTTTATACCAGGTGGTACAGCCAAAAAATCGATGCAGTCAGATATCTCTACGTCACCAGGTAAAAATATGCGCAGTGATTACATCACAAGAGCGCGATTTACCGCCAGTTGCCCGCGCTTGGATATTTTCTCCAGCCTTGGCAGTACAGCTTCTCTTGTATTGTAGCATCAAAAATGTTGGTAGAGTCTGAGATAACAACCTTACAACCTCTCTTCTTCCATACCAGTTATTCAAACCGAGTTTTGAGTGCCAGGTGTGCCTTGGTTTGAAGGTCAAGGGGTGTGCTGCAAACTGATGACGTAGAAAAATTTAACCGCAAATGCTGTTTTGGCTAGACCGCCCGGTATAAAACTTAGACGATCTCAAGAACTAGTGATGATTAAGAGTCCAAACCTGGTACCAAGTAAGCTGGGTTGTAGATGCATAGCATATCTCAATAAGAGACCTTAACTACAATATTTAGGGGAGTTATGGCCTAAGCAGTTCGGTTTTTCTGAAAAAAAGGGCAAAATTCTTACCTTTGTGGCAGTTTGTGGGAACTTACCTGGTACCATGGTTCTGGATAGTGGTTGACCTTAAACTTTGGTCCAAATGGAAGGTTCTCAGTGGATAATAGACCTTAACTATAACAAATGTGGAAATCCTGTTCTAAACACTTTTTGTACTACGGACCTAAAAGTATGCACACAATACAGTGAAAAATAAAAGGACATTTTCACTTTCAATGACATTTTATTCCATATATATGATGTAGAAGGGTGTCTGTACATCTGTACCAAGTTTCGGTCCTCCAGAACCTGTAGTTCAAGAAAAAACACAAAAAAGGACCAAAAATTTAAAAAATCTACTCTCTAAGTTTGGAGCACTGTATAGTACTCCAACAGCATAGCATCAGCGAGTTAGGATGCAGATGGATCTGAAATAGAGTCAGTCTACCGGTAGATGGATTGATGAATCTATAATCCCTGAGTTGATAGTTTCCATAGTGTCACGAGGATTGACGAGTACAAAAGATCATAGCTGGTAGAATTTGGAGTGGATTTATCCAGAAATCATATAGCTGTAGTTTGAGTGGTTCGAGAGATATGGTTGTCTAAGAAGAGAAGAAGAAGAATCCAGCGATTTACCTGCTTATTTCTGAAACGGTAAGGTCCCTGGTCCTAAAACTTGGTCTGCACTTTATAGTAGGCTCTAGTAGGCTGGATAATCATTCATAAAGTGGGGGAACTAGAATTTCACTTTTGTATTAGTCTATAGGCAGCGCGCACAGCCGTCTGCATCATCCCTACATAGAGAGAGCTACTGCTCTCTCTGATTACTCCTAGCCCTCCTAATTTCAGTAACCACACCTATATCCTACTTCACTCTTCACTCCCCCTTCAGCAACAAGTGAGTCAAGTAACCCCTTACCCGTACCCATCACCAAACTCAAGAACAACAGCAATATAAACTACTATTCTTAGGTCTCCTAATTTCAATAATCATACCCATTTAGGATAGATTTCGCTCACGATTAGACCTACTGGAACAGAAAGGCACACAACAAACATGCATCATTTTTCTCTCTAAATGACGCCCCTGACCCTTCGACCGTAATCAGAGAGTGCGGTAGCACTCTCTATGTAGGGATGACTTGGACGGCCGCGCGTGCCGCCTATAGACTAATACAAAAGTGAAATTCTAGTTCCCCCACTTAGACCTAACAAAAGCTACTGTGAATGATTATCCAGCCTACTAGAGCCTACTACAATGTGCAGACCAAGTTTCAGGACCAGGGAGCTTACTGTTTCAGAAATACGGCAAGCAGGTAAATCGCTGGATTCTTCTTCTCTATTATTATTATTATTATTATTATTATCATTATTATTCTTAGACAACCATATCTCTCGAACCACTCAAGCTACAGCTATGATTTCTGGATAAATCCACTCCAAATTCTACCAACTACGATCTTTTCTACTCGTTGATCCTCGAAAGAGTCGATGAAAAAGGAGACACTACGGAGCACAGCACTCGACTAATTCAATTAGGAAGCCATCTTTTCTATAATACGCATGCGCAATTATAATATTACTCAGTTGTCTCTAGCTAGCTAGCTAGCTCTAGATAATGATGATAGACTAGTCTACTGTATCGACTCGGGGATTTAGATTCACGACGGTAGACTCTATTTCAGCATCTTCCTTCGACCTCCAAGTATAGCTCAACAATAACACAACACCTTGACTCGTTGATAATGATTGGGCTGGTATGCTGGAGAACTATTGGAGAACTATTCTTCTTTCATCTGTCCCTGCATAGAAGAATGAACTCTATACATAGCTAAAACCATAAAAGAGAGGAAAAAAGACCAGGAACAAGTAATAGTCAGGTTGCTTAGAGGCAAATTTTCATGAAATTGTTACGAAGCGGACAAAAGCGCCAAAATTTGTCAGCAGCTTGCTTTCATCATACTAATCAATATTAGCCTAGGAGCCCTCATGAATTCACGCCCCAGAACAAAATGGCCGCCATTTAATTGACGCAATACTATTTTTGTGGGCTTATTATCATCAAATAGTATATAAATACCTATTTTTCTACACATGAGGTAAAAGTGGTGCATTAGCATTATAATTATTCTTGGATGTTCAAAATTTTTCGCCGCACAACAAAATGGCCGCTATTTATCCTTCAAAATTACTATTTTGTGGCTTATTAATGTGTGTGTTTTTTTTTTCGCTGCTGCATGAGTGCACAAGTGATATTAGCATTCATTTGTTAATCATTAGCTAATAGAACTACCTCTTCAGCTTTTGAATGCAAGGTCTCGGATAGTGCTGTAATTGTACTTTTTCTGCATCAAGTACATGCATGTGGATTTGATGAGTATGCGGATTCCTTGCCTGATCGAACAAACAGAGGTCTACCTTGCTCAAAACAATTTCTTTAATAAGGTATGCACTGAATAGAATTCTAAATCCCATGTGCTCAGTAAATAGAAGTTTTTCTTCTTGTGGATTGTGGCTTTTTGAAAGTGAATTTTTCGCTCATGAGATCCAATCGTTCCCACCATCTCTCTCGGAGCTGGGTAAGCTCAATTTGCCAAGTGCTAAGTCTGAATTACTGCAATGTATTGAGCGATCTGTAGAGAATGAGCCACCTGCTATGTTTGACTGCATGGTGCTTGATGGTCCTGTTATCGTCCACAGCTTGCCAACCTCTGGGGTTACTACTTTCAATAAGTGAAAGGAAAAAATTTATGCTAAATAAAAAGGCCATGTAGGGTTAGCCTGTACTTTTACCTATAGCTAGCAGTTTCTGTGAACAAACATCAAAATTATGCTGCCTTCTACATCACTGCCTCCCACCAAGCTGCTTTATTGTTCATGTCAGTGTAAAGTTCTGCTTGGTTTAGGCAGTGATGTAGGGATTATTATTGAAGGCAGCATAATTTGATGTTTGTTCACAGAAACTGCTATAGGTAAAAGTACAGACTAACCCTACATGGCCTTTTTAAATATTTTCCCTTTCACTTGTTTGTTTACTTTTTATATGACCTTTTCTCAATTCATTTTTATTTAGAGTGGCTAGCTAGCTAGGTACTGGTTGGCACACGCATACATGCATGTGATCATGACAGACGCTCGTGTGTCATAAATGACGTCATTAATTTCAAAATGGCTGACATAGTATCATTTGTAATGAAAAGTCGTTCGATATGACTGATTATTTTAGAGGAAAACTGTGTGAATAACGATGGTAAAAGCACATTGTGTGATTATAACTGCACAAGTTGATATGAATTTGATTGTCGTATGTGAAAGGATCATGGAGTTACAGCCATCAAAGAAAATCTGATGATGATGATGATGATGATGATGAACGAATCATAAAAATTTTAGATTTAGACGGCAGCTGGTGCTGATTGTTGACGCTGTTCTGGAGGAGTTTGAGCGGACATAGCTGCATTGTTTTCTAGATGTAAGAAGTTTAGTTGAGCCTGTAGCAAGAATAGATACAGAGAGTCCAGTTTGTATTGTTCATGCCCATTCCTTACTAACCCTACATAGAGAGTGCTACCACACTCTCTGATGAGTATGCAGATAAGGTGTTCATGCCTTACTTAATGAAGCAGCTAGGGAATACTACATGATTGGGGATACATACATTGTAGACAGTTTAAAGGAGTCCACCAGGAACAAGAGGGGAAGGGTGTGTGAAGAAAAGTGTCTGGCTCAACTACGCTCCCTGGTAACTGGAAGGATTCCTTCATGACTCGAAGAATACTGTTTACCTTTTTTACAGTCAAGGTTGCTGAATACGCTTTTCCACCAAGCAAGTTTCTGTATATCACATCGGGGAAGTCTGTTGTGTGCATAGGCTCAAGCAATCCAATGCTAGATTGCAACCATGAAGAAGCTGATACCAGGGTCATTGTACACAGTAGACACTGATGTGGTAACAATCCTTATTGGCGCATTCTATGACCTTACTGCAATTCAACCTCAAGCAGACATCTGCATGGGTTGCCTTTGGGATGGGGAAGAACTACTGCTTCTATTCCATAAACATCGTCTGTTCCACCCTAGGAGAGCCAAGATCCCAAAGTCTACCAGTGTTTCATGCATTGACTGACTGTGACACTGCTTCAGCCTTTAAGGGAAAGAAGACTGCTTGGCAAGCTTGGCAGATCTATGAAGCTGTCACAGACACATTCGTACACCTTGCCAGTCATGCTTTTGAGCATCTGAGTGTAGAATGTCTTCATTTTCAGAGAATTGATAGGCTAACTGTCATTATATATGCAGTCCTTTGAGCTCAGTCAATCAAGCGAGAGAAGAACTTTTCTGTCGAGAGAGTAGATCAATTGACAGAATACCACCCACACAAGATGCACTACTTCAGCACACTCGTACTCAGCATGCACTGTCCAAGCTGGAATCTGGACCACCTGCATGCAAACACAGCCAGTTATTTCTTCACCACATGAATTCTCGTAGACCAAGGAGTCAACATCAGGGCCTTGGATCCCAGTGTGGATTACAATCACAGAAGTTTCCAGAGCATGCAGCGAACTCGTAAAATGTTCATGCAAAGGAGATTATACCAGATGCAAATGTGCTAAAGCTAATCTTCAATGCTCATCACTTTGCCAATGCAAATGTAATGACTCTGTTTACACTAAACTAATTTTGCATCAGTTATTTTTTCTCGCGCAGCCATTTGTTCTTAACCATAAGTGCTAAATTATTGTTGAAGTTAGCTCCTAGCCTAGTAAGGGATCTTCATGTAAAAGTGACTGCAATAGCCTACTATAATCTTCACTTTGTATGCAATTTGCAGTGATTTATCTTATAATTGCCGAATATGGCGGCCATTTTGTTATTCTGCGAGTGCGCTAGGAATATTTTCCACTTTGTAACTGCTATTGTGAATAATAATGCAATTTTCAGTCATTTATCACAAGATAATTGCTGAATATGGCGGCCATTTTATTATTCTGCGAGTACGCTAAGAATTTGTCGGGGGCTCCTAGGCTAATATTGTTTAGTATCACAAAATGAACTCTTGTGCAAAAAATGGCACTTTTGTCCGCCCGGTAACGATTATTTCACTAAGCAACCTGACTATAAGGGAAAAAGCATTTCGTGAAATGAAAAAAGATGTAGGGATGACCACTGCTCAAAAAAGTAAGGAAACAAGGGTAGGTATGAAGGATGGAAGGATGGAAATGGGATCAGTCTTTGTTCTACATATCCAGCCAACAATCCTACATATACGCACTATATGAAGCTACCTGACGTATATGTAGGGATTGTTGGCTGGATATACAGAACAAAGACTGATCCCATTTCCATCCTTCCATCCTTCATACCTACCCTTGTTTCCTTACTTTTTCGAGCAGTGGTCATCCCTACATCTTTTTTCATTTCATGAAATGCTTTTTCCCTTACTTGTTCTAATTACGCAAAATTGAAAAATGGATAAGTGCTATTATCAAGTCCTTCAATATGGATGTCGAAGTCCTCAGATCCATCAGTAGCAACAGATATGCCACACTTACTTTCTAAATAGTCTGACTGTTATCTCTGTTCCATGACAACGCTTCCCAGGCTTGCCCAACCCACTTAGTTATCAAGACGTGTCTTTCACTAGAAGATATTCTTGCTAACTTGTTCCTGCCAGCAGGTTGTACAAGCCTTATCCAACCTTTGGTGTAGTATTTAATGCTCCTTTTAAGAAGAAGGCAGCAGAAGCTGCAGCTATGAAGCACATGTAAGACAACCTTGAAGCATATATATGTTAATGGCAAGTTCACAGCGAATTCTCTGAGCTTTGTGCAAATCGAGAATAAGGATGGACTCTTCAGTAACATGAGGCTTCCAACAATTCATAGCCCAATATTTCATAATCTTTTCGTCGCACCATGCAACTAGACAATGACTTGCTTGTCATATTGCATCCATTCTTGCAAAGTTAGCTATTCACTTTCCCTTACCTCAAATAATTTTTATCCATCTGCCAATATATATTTAATTATACAGTACATTGACGTTTATCCAATCCTGAAGTTCAAGCACGGACCTAAACAGTTGAAGCATTGGTAGTGTCATAAGTTTGACCTTCGGCAAAAGAAAATGGGAGGGGGTACTGTTTGACCAACTGTATCAAGCAAGTGAGTCAAGCACTTGTAAACTACTACCTGTGGCTGTTTAGGTTGTTTTCTCCCATTGCAGATATTTAACAGTCCTTAAGGGGGCTCCGACATGACTACGTGCATGCGCAACTAAGTATAAGCACTAATAACGAATCATTATTGTGGAAAACGAGCTGAAAAACCACAAGAAGGTTAGGAATGTAACTTTGTGCAGGTTGCACATGAGCCATGCAAGCAGGAAAAGTAATAATAGTAAATAATTCATTCAATTGCATGTAGCTATAATAGCTAGTATAGGTAGCATTCCTGAAGAAATAATGTAGGCGATCTATAATTATCTCCAGCGCCAGATTCAGAGCCTATTCCAGAGCCAGTGTCACCGGAAGAGTCTGGCCCGAGCGAGACTAACTCCAGAGCTAGTCTGGGCTAGCAGACCTCCAGTACAAAGAGGTGTTGAGATCCAGACGAGTCCGAAGTGTAACGTTGAGAGAGAGAGAGCCAGACTCTCCTGAGTCCAGGATCAGGGCCGCCTCACCGTGGCATGAACGATCACTCGACCAACGGTAGAAAGAATCGGCATCCTGCCGGATATAATGGGTGGGGCAGGGGTGGGGCTGTGTATCGGTATACCTGCAGATGCCTGTAAATCCAGAAGAGTCCGTACTTGGCATGTTGTTTCCTCATGGTCTTGCTACTGATGGGATTAGGAAATCTTCAAAAACTTAAGTGATCAGCGCTTTCAGCAGTTCATTCTAAAGCTAGAAATTCGTGTATCTAGGAAGCTAGGTTATATAGAGACGATTCGATCCGTAGTTGTCTTATAAGCATGCAAAGGAAGGATGTGAAACTATTTTCAACACTGTAAGTTTAGCACAAAAAAAGAAGTAGTCCTTTTAGCTTCAAGTGGTGCTAGCCTCTCGGTACGTAACTGCCCCATTTTTTCTAGTTCTTGGGAGATCAGCGACCGTAGATAAGTCCTCCACTGTGATCTTTGTACCTTATCTCTGCAAGTGTCGGTAGTCTCGATATCAGTCCCTAGCAACCTGTAAAACAAGCGCGTGGGCGGGATGTCGGAGCCCCCTTAAAATGAAAATTTACCACCAAAAAAGACGTCGCATAGGTCTAGTCCTCAAGGAAAAATGAGAAGCAACTCAAACTAAAGAGACACATGCAAATCTACCTTTGGTCAATACAATTCTTGTTATCATATGTCTTGAAAAACTTCCAGATTTGTGCAAAGAGGAGATGCTTTTAAATGTTTTACTTGTTTAGCTGCATGCTGCTCAGTTCATAATGGCTTTATCTGGAAATGTGGAGTTTCTACCTAAGTGACCTCTTAGGTTAATAGATGGGAATAGGGAGGAGTTATGGGCTACTCTTGTCTGGATTAGTGATTCCTGGAATATTTCTTATTTACAACTTGAGCAATCCATGTCCCAGTCCTGACCCCTTCTCCTTCCAATTTTAAATGGGCTTGAGAGTGGTTTGACAGTCCCCAGCCAAGTATTTGAGATCTAGTTCATATGTAGAGCATATGTAGAGGCTGTGAAGTGATTTCCTTCAAGTTATTTATAATGGCCACAGGTTATTAGATCAGTGCTTGCTACTAAAGCATAGAATACTTTATGGCCACCTATGGGCCTTCTAACTCTTATTAGAGAGAGGAATAGAGTAGAATCCTAGAAATTTATCCTTCTACAAGTAAGTACATAGATTTTTGCTGACCCCAGAAAAGTGAGAAGTAACTAGCTTCCTAGAAATCTTGTTACAGCTCCCTAAGGGCTCCAACTCAATATCCTTCAATAAGCCTGCTGATTTTGAGATATTTAGCGATTTAGTAGTGTGAATAGAGTGGGCTTTACTGGGCCGATTTCCTTGCTTCTTGGAAAAATCAAAGAACAAGCCTATGTCAACATGGAGGTGGGCTCTATTTCGTTTAGTTAGCCACGAGGCACTTGCTGTAGTGCATTTTTGTGACATCATTTGGGTTGCTAGGCCTGTTGCTAAACGCTATTGAATCAATTTATAATATATTCATGATGTCATCAAATGTCCATGATTGGAAATGGGATCAATCTTTGTTCTGTATATTCAGCCAACAATCCCTACATATATGTCGGGTAGCTTCAGATTATAGTGCAGTAATGTACGTATATGTTGACAGAACAAAGATTGATCCCATTTCCATCCTTCTTGTTTCCTTACTTTTTTGAGCAGTGGTCATCCCTACATCTTTTTTCTTCTCTTTTATGGTTTTAGCTATGTATAGAGTTCATTCTTCTATGTGTATGCAGGGACGAATAGTTCTTCAATAGCATAGCAACAAGTCAAGGTGTTGTGTTATTGTTGAGCTATACTTGGAGATCGAAGATGCTGAAACAGAGTCTACCGGTAGATGGATTGGTGAATCTAAAATGATCTAGATAGCTGAGTAATATTATAATTTCAAATAATTGGATATCAAATACATGCGCATGCGTATTATAGAAAAGATGGCTTCCACTAATTGAATCAGTCGAGTGCTGTGCTCTGTAGTGTCTCGACTCTTTCGAGGATCAATGAGTAAAAAAGATCGTAGTTGGTAAAATTTGGAGTGGATTTATCCAGAAATCAAGCTGTAGCTTGAGTGGTTCGAGAGATATGGTTATCTAAGAATAATAATAATAACTAGTGAGTACCCGCAGAAACTCTGCACACGCCCGCACCCGCAAAAACTCTACACACGAATGTGTGTCAGGCTTGTAATCAGGAGACCATGAGATCAAGTCCTACCAGTGACATATGTGAAGGGTACAAGTTATGCATGTCAAGGAAAAGGTCTATTTCTGCAAGACATGCAAATCAGATTGTAATGTGAAAACCGATTTAATTGTGCGAATATACTTGTACCCATCACATTATGATGTTTACTCTTCCTTTTCACATGCATTTATTTGTAGTGAGTCTGAACCTACATCCTATATAGGACAGTAAAGGCAGTATGGTCAGCTGTACACTGTTGAGCAGTAATGCCTTAAACTGACTATCTCTTCTCAGTAAGTGGTGTGGGTACCCTGAACCACAACTGAATTTGATTTGATTCCAGATACCTGGGTGGACTGGTGGCATGGTATTAGATGAATAGTCTGACCATAAGTACCACAACCATCATTTAGAGTGCATAGGATTTTGGATATTTTCTCACATGCAACATAGCTACTCAATCCATTTCTCAACAGGAGTAAATCCTTTCGATCGATCCCAAATTTTCATTTTAACCAGTAAACAGTTCTTTGAGTGCAGAGGGATAATCAGTAAGAGGTAATAGACTAATTTTTCTACTGTGACAGCAATTGAGAGCTTCACTTGCAAACCTCAAACTTGACCATGTTGCAATGGCAAACTGAAGACATTGGCCCAAGGTAGATGCGGCTTATTTCATTAGCAGCTTTGTTCTTCCCTGTTAATATTCTCTCTCACTGGCGGACATTTCTTCTCTTCTTCTTCTCTCCTTCACTCTGTGCCTCTCTTTCTCTTGCTCTTTCATTTTCTGTCAAGTCTGTTTTTCGACTTCTCTGTCTCTCTCTTTCCCTTGCTCTTTCATCTTCATCTCCAACTTCTCTGCCTCTCTCTCTCCCTTGCTCTTTCATCTTCATCTCCAACTTCTCTGCCTCTCTCTCTCCCTTGCTCTTTCATCTTCATCTCCGACTTCTCTGCCTCTCTCTCTCCCTTGCTCTTTCATCTTCATCTCCGACTCTCTCCCTCCATTGCTCTTCTAGTGTTACCTGAACTTCACCTCTGCCTCTCTCTCCTTGCTGTAAGCTGAATTTCCCGCCATTATATTTAAGCGCAGTCATGTTTAAGTATGCACGCATTCGTCACCACCTCTCGTCTTGCTGCTCTGTGGGAGTTAAATTATCCCTCTCATGGCTGAACCTCTAGGTGGCCTCACGGAGGATGCTATCACTTGATCCCACCTCCTCCACCAAGCACCTTTTCATGCATGTTGCCATTGCTCTTTGACATAGGAATGCAAGTTTGTTACTTGTTTTATTGTCCTTTGTTTGTTTCTCTTTTGGTTTCATCTTTTCACAATCATCAAAATTCAGTGATAAAAAACAAACAAAAAACAATATCCTTTTAAAAATCAAATGTTCGTAGCATTGCCGTTGTAGTCAGTTTTTCTTTTCACTTTTTTTTGTCCCTTGTTTGTATCTCTTTGGGTTTCATCATCATTAAATTTCAGTGAAAAAAAAACAAAAAAAACAGCATGTCTGATCTGCAATATCCTTTTAAAAATAAAATATTCGTAGCATTGCCGTTGTATAGTCATTTTTTCTTTTCACTTTTTTGTCCCTTTTCTGTATCTCCTTGGAAAAAAAAAACAACAAAACAGCATATTTGATCTGCAATATCCTTTAAATATTCTTTAAAAATCAAGTGTAAGTAACATTGTCGTTGCAGTCACGCGGTAGCGCGTTGGCTTGCGAAGCCCGAGGACTCGGTTCGATCCCTAACTCAATCTGGTTTTTTTTCTTTCTCAATTTTTAACTGTGATGATTTCCTTGCGTACGTACGTACGCACTGACAAGCACATTATTATATAGAAGATAACTAGGGTATGTTCGTGTAACATATTCAATCGGCGAGCGAAGTAGTTGCAGTCGCGTAGCCACCCGACCGGAAGTGACATTGAAATAATACATTTCCTTTTTCAAAACAATTTTTAACTCCGCGAATTTATCAATAATGTTAGCTACATGAAAAATTATACACAGGCCGCAAAAAAAAGGTTAGCTACAAGAGCAGCTACAAAAATAACAAGGAAGAAGTGTTCTATCCCATCGTTCTTGAAATGTTCATTCGTTTTCTTGTACGAAGTAATTAACCACGTTGTAAAGTAAGCAGGTAGGTCTGTAGACTTTTGGCACAAATCATTCCGCAAGCAAGACAGTATTAGTCACCCCCCTCACTAAGTAGCTTAATGATAGATGCACCAAATATCCAAAAAACTGTAACTGCAAAAGTATTATACAAGTAGTTATGCGTGCTTCATTTATTGAATAATAATAGAATATTAAAACCAAAATTAGTCATGTCAAAAGTTCATCCTTGCCACCCTCAACATCCTGATGGTCCATGTTCTCTTTGTAAACAAGAGTGAAACTATTACTCCCATCCATCTTCATGGAATTATAGAGGAACTCCTTCAGTTAGAGAGGCAAGTTGTATCTGTAAGTTATATGAAAGGAATATAAAAGAAATGTATATCACTGCATCATTCCAGTGCACCACGATGTAGACAATATATTATGGGCCCAAGCAGGCACTACAAGGGCTTATCGAGTCGCGAAGCGACGAGAGGGCATGCAACTTCCAATGCTCTGTATATAGACGGCGTAATGTAAAATATTACTATAAATAGCTTAGGTTCCGTCTGCATATGTCCGGATACTGCAGTAAACTGTGGTTAAATATAGTAACAATTTACATTTTGCCGTCTATACTAGTTGCATGCCCTCTCGCCGCTTTGCGGCTCAATACGCCCTTGCCGGTACCCAGATCCCCAAACCACTAGCTTCATTTCTCTACTCATGGTGACATTGAAACATCAAGAGACGATACTAGGACAATACATGCACTAACTGTTATAACACCCACCTTTCAATCATAAGCCATAAGCCATGATCACAATCTTGATGATTTACTTCAACAAGTGAACTCTGTGGGGGCAGAAAGGGAGATAGATAATAGTATGTGAAAGAAGAGGCAGGGGTTCACCCTTGGGATTTCAGTAAATTAACTAAATGACATAGTTACAGCAAGCCTTCTATTCCATTTATAGTACTATGCTTAGTTAGATGAGCATGGCTGAGTCCCCCAAGGCTAAGAGACATTACAAAGAATAGATAGATCAAATTTCCGGGAATAGGTACCAGCTCTGAAGGTCCTTAGAGCACATATTGATAGGTGATGTAATGTCCATTGACAATACATACAATACATAGTCATTGTTAATATCATACAGTCCACCCAAAAGGTGAGGTCAGGCAAAAGTGGGCATGGTTAGGCCAAAACTTTTCCACACACAAGTGTGCAGATATGCTGCCCCCTCCCCCTTATTTCTCAACCTTCATCCCCCCGTATAATGAAACCCTGATAGGTACTAGAGATTCATGGTCTTTGAGATCGTCTTGTATCTTTTCAAGAATTACAAAAGACACCCCCATCCCCTTAGTGTTTTGGTTAGGCATGTGATGAGATCTGTGCCAATGATCTTACTGTGTGACAGTCGAGGTTACTTTGATGCTCTACAATGAAAATTTCTGCCTTTCAAACTTTTTTCAAAAGTAGAAAGTGTGAATAAAGTTTGATTTCTACCCTCAATTATCACATGTACAGAAATGCCAAAAAATGGCATTGAGCAAGCATCTCTTCTTATTTCTGACTTGCTTGCATCTTTTATTGCTTCTTTCATAAATAGATCATAAGTATTGGTCAGTAGTATAACTTAAATCACCCCTTAAACCACATGCCTACAAATCCTTTGAGAGTCGGACATTCACCGAAAGACAAAAGGACAAAGAAAGAAAGTGAAATAGGATTCAAATACTGGGTGGTTTGCATTAGAGAGTACATCCCAGATAGAAATCTACTCATAGCTAAGCAATAAAAGGTATATGCAAGTGGAACCCAAGAACAGGTGTGCACCATATAGAATCCTTGTTGAATGACATGTACAACAGAGATGCAAGTGTAAAAAAGCAGTGTTCTCCCCAGTATATCTTAAGAATAAGGGCCCACAATGCCTTCAAGTACATCTTCCCATTGATGTGGTCAATAGAATGCTGATTAACCACAAATACGTGACGGAATGACTTCATTCGAACACTGATCACTTGGCACAAATCATTCCGCAACGTGCACTCAACCTTTTTTTGTCCAAATACTCTAGAACATACTCTGAACTTACCTTTCGTTGAATCTTGAAACTGCAAAATACTTCTGCTGAATGTTAGCGGCAAAAGTCGTAGCTCGAGGCAGCTTGCTAAATTGGTAAGGAGCAAGGTCAGCTGCCTGTTTCTCTTCGTAGCGCTAGTCTTACATCGAAAAGTTGGTAAATCGGTAAAATACTTTCATTTAGCAAAATAATTGTGTAAGAAACTTCTCATTCCATCACCGCTACACGCTGTTAAGAAACTATAAAACTGACCACCTCGGCCTTATAAAATTTGGCCATTTTGGCCCATGACGTCACTTCCGGTCTGCAATAGAATTTGCACGGTGGCTACACGACTGGTTGGTGAAAGTCATTTGTACTTTGACTTACTAAGATATTGCAGCTGCATACATAGGAGGCTGTATAATGCTTACCACAAGCACTTAGAAAGCCAAGCGCCTACAATCCACTTAGCGCCTCTATGACAAAATGCTGTAGAAAACAATAAGCTCAAGCTGTTCATGTTTCATTTGTGGGGTCAAAGGTCAAACGAACGTGCACATGCGTATTATTAACTATGCCCGCTAGCTATTGACGTACGTATATATATATCTCGAGCACCCGTTGACATGACCAGAGAGTGGCTCGCTTCGCTCGCCAATAATAGAGAAGAAGAAGAATCCAGCAATTTACCTGCTTGCCGTATTTCTGAAACGGTAAGCTCCCTGGTCCTGAAACTTGGTCTGCACATTGTAGTAGGCTGGATAATCATTCATAGTAGCTTTTGTTAGGTCTAAGTGGGGGAACTAGAATTTCACTTTTGTATTAGTCTATAGGCGGCGCGCGCAGCAGTCCGAGTCATCCCTACATACCGCACTCTCTGAGTACAGATTTATGCCTTGAATGTAGACATAGTGCAGCCTAGTTTATCTGGCTTGTATATTAATTATCATTCCCATTACCCATTATGGGGGATGCAATTACTCAACGTAATGAATTTCCACATGAAACGTAACACCCCTGATAGCAACTCTTCAACCACTTTACATAACCTGTCATATTATTTGCACTTAGAGCCTTCAAATGTAGAGCAAGTACCTGAAATTAGTTTAGTTTTACTGTTAATTTTATTGGCCGAGCAAAGCAAGCCCACACACTAGTGGAGAAAAAAGTACATACCATATATATATTTCAAAGGGTGAAAGTTTCATGGATTAGGAAATGCATGCAGGCTCTATTCGCAATGACTCAGTGTTGATTGTTCAGAGAGGAGCTAAATTTTTTGAAACCTGTATTTTATTCAGCAAGCTACAAAGGCCTAGCTAGTAAGTTTCATTGTGCTGAGTCAGTGGGATGCACTCGTAGATTCAAAGGTCAGAACTTCAGTTCACATGAAATATTGGTGAATAATATCTATTGAGTCTGTGGGAAGACTATAATTATGCAGTATAGGGTAGGTGTGGGTATTATGAGTCAGCTAAGTATTGTTGCTCTTTTCTTGGAAATGGACTATCTTAGAATCCTGAAAATTGCTCCAGATATAAAATAGGTTATGTAGAACTAATGTGTGGAGAAAGTAATAAAAATATTGCATCTTGAAGATAGGAGTTATGATCTCACATAACATACTCAGGAAGGTATTATGAGTCATAGGTATGAATTATGAGTCGCTGGCTTGATTTTTGTCTCTAAAAATTGATAATGTAGTTAAGATTTCTACAAAATAAAAATAATAACCTTAGATTACTTTAAAATTCACTTTTTACTCCATCTTGTGGCATCATTGCTTCCCTGCGCTTTTTTTATTCAGATTGGTTACGATTGTACCCATTTTAAAACTTCTCATTTAAGATTATGTTTATGCATGAATAAGGCATTTTCTGGATGATTTTATTTGATCAAAAGACCAAAAAAATGATTAAGTTTTCATATCTAAAGTATCAACTCTTGTAGATTCTTATCAAGTGGTGAACCCATAATAGGGACTGACTCATAATACCCACACCTACCCTATACTTAATACTAATCTGATATTATTCTAATCTGGAAGAATCCTAAAAGAGATTATCACAGGCATGCTAGAAACTTAACCATCTGAGTTTGCTGGCTAGAGAATGATTGCCTGGATGATTGAACTTTTACTTTAGTTTTTAGCAATAGAAATGTAGCTATTAAATGTTTTTGAACTGCGCAAATCCACATACATAAGTCAAGTGACATTACAATACTCCACCAATAATATGTGACACGCTATATGAAAACCAGGAATGTTACTTAATAATCAATTCATGGATATGCGCGTACAAAGGAAAAAAAATTTTTTTATCCACTTCTTCTCTTTTTTTTTACCTCCACAGTATCTTCGGTCCTTTTAACTGCCTCCATACCAAATTTGAGGAGGAGGGAAGGCTTTGAAGTGGGCAAGCGCTCGAGTTGAAGTCACCCACTCAAACCGACATAATTATTTTGACCTACATGCCCAAAGATTAATATTGAATTACGGAGGGCATTCATATGTAGTGCGTGGAAAGAAGGGAAATTCCCCAGAAGTTATATTGATGTGTATGTTGAATCTAGACACAGCTACTGAAATATCTAGCTAGCTACAGGTAGGTACAAGCTATGGCAGTAGCCATCCAACTTCTCAGGCCACATCTGGAGGTGCTGGAAGAGTATTATTGTCTCCTTCAACCCTAGGTCCAGCTGGCAATGAAATTTTCACTCAAACGGAGCCCTGATCCCAGCAGTGTATATATCCCATCCCAGACTGTTTCCTTTATCACATGAATCAGCTTTAAAACAGAGATATGATCATGAAATTCACTAGTATCTAAGGCTTTTCATACATCTATCTGCCCAAAACTTACCAGGTTATGATCCAGGATTGGCCCCATGCCTTACACACCCTAGATAACCAAGGCGCTCAAAGATAACAACGCAGTGAAGCAAAACTTACATGGCCTTCTTCCTCTCTCAAATAGCTGGTGTGCAAAGATTGAAATGATGTCATCGCGTTATACGGACGTACGTAACAATTTACGAAGTATTGTGTCATAACAGGAAGTTCAATGTTTGGACACGTTTTATTCTGAAACGCTTTGTCAATCTCTTTCACTTCAAGCGCTTATAGCTCAGGGGTGCTTTAAGGTATAGCCTCGAGCTTACTATCAATCGATAGCTAACGTAGTGAGCTATTGTGTGATAGGAATAACTCCGTTTTGAATTTTTGAGCTAACATTCCTGGTTTTCATATAGCGTGTCACATATGATTACTGTTTGCATGGGCTCACTTCACTTGCCAAATCGTTTATATAGCAATTGAATTGCCTGTGCATTTGTACCTTTGACTGAATATCATCCTTATCTGTTCCATGCATTCATCAATCATTTTATGTTCCAACAATCACAATATGTGACACGCTATATGAAAACCAGGAATGTTACTCAATAATCAATTTCTGGATATGCGCGTATAAAGGGAAAAAATTTTTTATCCACTTCTTTTTTTTTAAACCTCCACAGTATCTTCGGTCCTTTGACTACCTCCATACCAAATTTGAAGGCTTTGAAGTGGGCAAGTGCTCGAGTTGACGTCACCAACTCAAACCGGCATAATTATTTTGACCTTTGTGCCCAAAGATTAATATGGAGGGCATGCATACGTAGTGCGCGGAAAAAAGGGAAATTCCCCAGAATTGATGTTTTTGTTGAATCTAGACATAGCTCAACAAAAACATCAATTCTGTTTTCAATTCTGATCCCAGCAGTGTATATATCCCATCCCAGACTTACCAGGTTGTGATCCAGGATTGGCCCCATGCCTTACACACCCTAGATAACCAAGGTGCTCAAAGATAACAATGCAGTGAAGCAAAACTTACATGGCCTTCTTCCTCTCAAAACAGCTGGTGCAAAGATTGAAATGATGTCATCGCGTTATACGGGTGCACGTAACAATTTACGGAGTATTGTGTCATAACAGGAAGTTCAATGTTTGGACGCGTTTTATTCTGAAACGCTCTCTCACTTCAAGCGCTTATAGCTCAGGGATACTTTAAGGTATAGCCTCAAGCTTGGTATCAATCGATAGCTAACGCAGTGAGCTATTGTGTGATAGCAATAACTCTGTTTTGAATTTTTGAGTAACATTCCTGGTTTTCATATAGCATGTCACATATATGCAGATCGTCATACTCCAGCTGGATCATGTGACACACAAGATGACGAAAATATTTCATCCTCTGAAACATGTTATCTCCCCCAAGAAAAAGTGGATCGATTAACCCGCCCTACTGAACAAAGCCAAGGTGCACTTAACTGGCTTCCTAAACAGAGCTGTTTAGCACGTGTAAAGAAAAAAACAGAAGATTTAAAATGGAAATTCAACATATTGCTTCATGATTTTCGTGCAACTTTATCAGAAACAACTAATGATGAAAATTTTTTCCGTCGGTGTGACCTGATCTTGGATATACTTTCAATCGATTCTAAGACAGGGGATGAAATAAAAGCAAGTAATGATGTGAAGAAGCTTTCAGAAAAGATTTTTAAACATCAGTCTTTCATGAATTTTGGCATTCTAGTAGAGAAACTCATTCCACTGTTTGGATCTGAACAAGATAAAGTAATGGCAAAAGAATATATTGAGACCTTTAAAACATATTTAAAATGCAGAGTAATTGATTGCAGTGAGATGTGTCCATCAGTTCTTACTAATCATTTTAGCATTATTTTTATTGTAAACGAAAATCAAGAAGAGTACAGGATTAGTGACCTGTTTACTTTCAGGCTACATCTGAGTGAATATATAGGAATTGATGACACTAAAATATTATTAGCTGGAGTTAAAGGAGGGAGTGTTATAGTTCATGTTCTACTTCCTGATTCCTTCTTGAAAAAGTTACTGTCTCGACCTCTTTATCCAAAGAAAATAGAAGCTTTTAAAGATGCTTCTGTAAGATCGTATCATTGGAAAGACCATGAAGTGTTGCTAAAGCATTGGAAAACACTCACAAATGTCTCATTACCTCCAGCTGAATCATCTCCAATACATGAGAAAAAAGGTAAGATTATAAAATCTGCTCATCATCAGGGCGAGGAGTGTATGGCTCTTGTGTATCCAAATCAGTTTTCTAAAGAATCCGAGGTTGATATTGAGTATATTAAGTACCTGGAAGTTTTGATTCGTGATCACAAAGAAGTACCATCTATTAGAGGGTTATACTATCCACCAGAAGAGGGAGAATTGCAAAGATATCCTGTAGTAATCACTGAAAAGTTAAAATTTTTGGAAGAAATTACCATTCCCACGAATTATGATGAATCAGATATCGATCTACTTCAGATATCTCTCCTTTCGAATATTGCAAGTTGTGCAAAGGGATTTGAAAAGCTAAACCATAAAATGAAGGTGTCCACTGACCACATATTAATTCAAGAAGATGCTGCTGAATACAAAGCAAAATTCATTCCAGTTTATGGTGACTCGCTCATTAGTGAAATACACAGCAACAGCATTTCTAAATCACTACCACAAGATGACTTGCTGTGGATTAAGGAAATAGTACTTCATATTGTGTCTCATGGTGGTAGCACTTCCCATGTTGAAATTCCCGACAAACATATTCTGAAGAACATGATTGAACAAAAGTGGCTCTCTGAGGACACACAGTTTAGACCTCATACCTACTCAGAATTAGCTGATGAACTTCAACATTTACTTGGTGAGTACATAATGCTTGCTGAATTACCATGCATTATACCCATCATACATTTATAGCTACTGTAGAATGATATTGCATGTCATAATAATTATCATCATAGTATGGCACCTTAAACTTATATAAGCTCTAAATAATTATAATACCTTTTTAGAAACAGAAAAAACCTGGATTGGCTTAATAAAGATTTCCACAGATGACGATCTTGTAATGGATGAGGTTCAGATTCATGTTATTTTGATCGGCCACACTGGAGTTGGTAAGACAAGTCTCCGAAAGCATCTGAAAAATGATCCTATAGATATTAATGAACGACCCACAATAGTCATGGAACCTGAATTCCTCTATTGTGAATCAATGGAAGGAAGTGTCTTCAAGCCATTACTGGATCTACCCAGTGATTGTCAAACTAAAGTCTTTCTCACCATGTGGGACACTGGAGGTCAACCGATATTCCAAGATCTACTGCCTTGCTTTGCACGACTAAAGTGCATGTATGGAATAGTTTTCCGTTTGAGCGATTTGGAAAAGTTTGACGAGAGGCCAGAAATCAGACCCTGCACGTCTTCCCATAAGCCAGCTTCATCTCCATTCACTAATCGAGACATTATGTATCGTAATCTATCTTTTGTCCAAGTTTTTTCTCAAAGGCAACAAGAGATCTTGCCTCCAGAAGTGAGATCTGAAGATTCCCAAGAAGCTTTAACTGCAGCTGTTATGATTGGAACATTCAGAGATAAAGCAACTCCTTCAGACAGACATATTCTTAAAGATATTGATCTTAATATTGGTCAGTTTGCCAGTGAAAACAAGAGTAGCATATCACTCTATGCTGTACAAGAACAGGGAGAGTATAAATCTTATGTACACAAAGTTGATAATACAAGATCAGGGAATGAATCAGACAAAGGAAGTGATTCAGGAATTGAGTTACTTAGAAACGCTATATCAACTTGTGCTAAAGAGTCATCAAGCACTAAAATTCCACGCTCATGGCAACAATTCAGACTAGCTCTACAAAGAAAGTGTTACACTAATTTCATCAACATCGGCATTCTTCCCTTAGATGAAGTTATTTTAATTGGCAAAGAGTGCAATGTCAAAAACCCTAAAGCTGCATTGATGTACTTTCATGAGCTTGGAGTGTTCATGTGGTATCATTCATCCAAAAAAAGAACTCTGAAAAATTTCGTGGTAATTGATCCAAAAAATTTGCTGCAAATCCTTGGAACTTTATTTTGCTATGATCCTAAATCCCTTACAACTGAATGGGGAACATTAACCAAAAAGGGAGTCGTACCAATGAGCTTGTATAGGTGTTGTCTTGAGAAGAAAGGATGTAAAATTGATGAAAATTGGTTTATGGACTTTTTAGAAGAGCATCATCTGTGCATTAGAGTTTGTTTTCCTTCAAAAGAGATTTGTTACTTCATTCCTTCAGTAATGCCTACTGTGGATGACTATGAAAGAAATTTGAAGCGGTTGAACAATGATGACATATCTCCCCTCTATATAGTTCCAGATCCCAAGTCTAAATATATTGCTACTGGTGTATTTGCTAGACTACTAACCGCATTAGCCGGAGTTACTTATGGCAATACAAGATGGAAGATACCACTTGATAGCAGCATTCAGTATATCCAATTCTGCAGAAACCAGTTTGAATTTATAATCAATGATTGTATGCATGTAGTACTATCTGAATTTTCTCAATATATTAGAGTTGATTGTATTCCATATGACGACATTTTGATGAACAAAGACATCTACTTCCATATTAGGTCAACTCTAAATGTACAACTACAGCGAGTAGTACCACCACGTTGGTCTAAAGAACAAGAGTTTGATTTAACAGTAGCTTGCAATAGCTGTTCATTGAAAGAAACACATTTTTTGAAAGTGAAGAAGATTGATTTAGTATCAAACACTTGTGAATGTACCAATGGATATGCTAGTGAGCTCAAGAAGTCTGATAGAAGATGGTTTAATAATGAAGATATTCCTGAGATGACTACAGGTGAGCTTTAGTGATGTATACATGAACAAAACTGTTATAATAGTGATCTTTATCATACCCATTGAATAACTATCCAGTAGCTACATATGGATTGATTCATCTAGCTATATGAATAGCCATTTTATTTTAAGTATATCTCTATAAAGGTATATACCTTTTCGCACAAAAATTTAAAATTGAGTTATTGGTATCATTTTAAAGCTCTTAATCTGGAGATTTACATGGCTTTTAAATCAAATTTATACACCACTTTGTTCCTGAGTTATACTTAATTGAATTTTACATCTCTTGTACATTTTATATGTAGCTTGTAAACTTTACAAGTGTTTAACAGCTTTTAATGTTTTGCACGAAAAGGTACCTTTTCTGTCACATATTTCATCTTCCTCCTCCATATTAATATTATCTTATTATTAATACACAGGTGAGGCTGATACTCTATTTTATGAAGCAATGAAGAATGGATCTCTCAATATCAGTGTTGCATCAGTTGTGTTTTTTGGAATTTCCAGCTCTGAAGTTTCAAGTGCTAAGCACATAACCCTTCAAGAACATGTGCCTACTACAATGAATACTGCAATGTCATCCTTAGGTAAGCATGAAATCTATTTTCGAGCTGCTGATTGCAATGATACTATGTTTAAGAAGATGGAAACAAATGATTATAATGAAATCATAACATTTACAATGTCATCTAAAGCCGAGAGAAAGGTGGAAACAAAACATGTATCATCATCAGCACAGGTACAGGTATCTTCACCAACATTTCCATCACAACAGTCATCAGCATCATCACTAGAATCACCTCGTGATCAGATTTTATCAGCACAGCAAATGGATGCATCAATATCTACTGTAGAAGAAACAGCAGAAGAAACAAAACCTAAACAAGATCTACCTCATCAAGAGTCAAGTCCTAAACAAGATCTGCCTAAGCTTGAAGCAAGTCTTGATCAGTCTTTAGTAGCTATGAGTGTTGCTGACACTATACACTTCATGACACAGTACAAGAATACAGGGAAAATGGAATTGTTACATGTTATTGAAAATGGTGGATTGATTTCATGTAAATTCAGTGAAATTTTGAAACTTTTTATCAAGGATGTGACTCTGTATGCTTTTGTTACTGATTTATCGAATGACTTACATCCTGCTGAATTGAATGCTTTGCTGCACATTACAGCACAAGGTTCCAAGATTCTCATTATAGGAACTAATGAAGAAACCGATGATGAAATTAAAATCCCTTTGCTACAACAAAACTTGAACAATAAAAACATTAAAGAAAATAAACTCCTCCTAAGATGTAAATCACCACAAAGAAAGGACTATGAAGTTGGTTCCAGCATTATAGTGCATGCACTATCAGTGTCTAATCCCAAGAGATTTCCATTTTCATGGTATGTATTTGGTTTCAAGTTGAAAGACTACATTGACTCCTCAAACTTGGGAATTCTGAGTGTTAATGGACATTGTATGGAAATTGGTAAAAAACTCCACATGGATGCGCCAACAGTTCGGGCAGCACTTGAACATTTGACAGATCACAACATGATACTTTACTTTAAAGATATTCTACCTGATATTGTTTTTTCAGGAATTGCAATTTTTTCACATATATTTACTTCTCTGTGTGCTAAACTCAATTCAGGCAGGAGTTTAATCGACTGGCATTCATCCATCGTCAGTAAAACAGCCTTTCTGACAGAAATTACTTCCTTTACTAGTGGACTGAATTATATAACTGACAATGATTTTATAATATTATTCCAAAAGTTAATGATACTAGCACCTTTTGATGGCGACTCCAATTACATATTGCCTTTCATGCTTCAATCTTTGGATGAGACTAGAAGACAACAGATTTATGCTAATCATCTTACTTCATCAAATGTTCCTGTGTTAATAAAGTGCCCTGGTCCTGGTAGTGAGTTTATGTCGATGTTAATTGCATGTCTTTTGAATCAGTCATGGATTATTGCTAAAGATCATTCTGGAAATCCCAGGTGTCTATACAAAAATTGTGTTACCTTTAGATTAGAAAATTATACCATAACAGTCACTTCCTGGGCAGAATATATAGAAATATGTGTAGAAACATTCAAGGAGAAAAAAATTTCTAATTATCGTCACATTGCCTCGACCATTTTGCTAATCTTACACAGAATAAACGTCCTTAGAAATGGCTATAATCAATTTGAATTTAATATTGGATTTTATTGTGATTGTGGAAAAAGCAATGAACAACACACATGCACTTACAGCACTAAAGACCATGTATTACTATGTGAAAAGAATAGAGATAAAATGTTTCCTTCTTCTAGTCAAATGCAATGGTTAGGTAAGAAATAATTATCTTTGAAATGTATCAATCATTACAGTATCTAATTCATTAGGTGCAGACGTTCAAGAACCCCTGACAATTACTAATGCTGTCAATCTGTTGCTTCAATTATCTGATAAGTGGATTGAGGTGGCATCTTTTCTTGGTGTACCTGGAGCAGTAATACACACCATCACTGTTTCTAGTCAAAAGGATAATCAAGTTGCTTTGAGGAAAGCTGTGGAGTGGTGGTTCAAGAACTGTGCTAATCCTGAATGGGATCAAATTCACCAAATATTGATTTCAGGTCTGTAGCTCTTTAGCTACAGTGTGTCACAATGTGTCATGGATAGTCCATGGATGAGGGTTACTATCTCAGTGAGGGGGAGAGAGAGAGTTATATTTGCTGGAAAAGTTATCCATACTGAGATAGTAAGCCCTGTCCATGGATACTTTGAATAATGGAATAGTTTACACCTCTTCCATGAGATAGTATAACCCTCGTCCATGGACTTACGATGGATGGCCAGAGATACTTTGAACAATGGAATACTCCCCCCCCCCCTCCAATCCATGGATAGTTGGAGTTATAATGTATTCCTGAGAAATTTTCCATCAAGTACAACCCCTCTCCCCCTAAGCTCTCTCCAAAAGTTATCATCCTTTCTTAGATAGTCCATGAATTACTGTGCTACATGAGAAGGGGTGCCTCTAATTATAGGCACTACTGGACATCCCTCGAGACACTAGCTCGAAACAGTAAAGCAGCAAGTTGTATTGTTATAATATTATTTGCTATTTTTATTTTAGTTTATGGCAAGAAAGGAACAGCCTTTAATTTCAGCCGTGCTATTGGTACACCGCCAAAAGGATCCACTTCACAGCATGGAGGTGAATCAATAAAATAAATTGCTGGCAAAGTCTACATTCTCATGTAGCCAACCCCTTACTCACAACCTCTATCCTAAAATCTCACCATAATAAACTAGGACTGTAAAAATAGTGATGCCTCCTGGCATCTGTGTAAGGTAATTCCGAATGAAGAGACTTCTGAGCTCAAAATTTAGGCGTTTTGAACTTACCTTGCCATTCAGAATTACTCTGCTTTATACCTTACCTGCATGGAATGGTTTGGCTTATATAAATGAGGATCTTATCACTGAACTACACAGCAGTAAAATTCTTTCATTATCAATAGATATTAGCTAGCTATAGCTAGCTAGCTTCTCTATCATTCCCTGAACTGCAGTTCCTTCTACCCTGGATGATAAACCCTTGTGCAAGTGTGGAGAGCAAGTTGTCCTCTTGACTGTACACAAAGAAGGTCCAAACAAAGGTATAGTTAGTAATATCTATGATTCAACCAGCTCTATCTCCTATGGTGTATATAGGTAGGAAATTTTACAGGTGCCCTCACTTTCAGAACAAAAGAGATTGTGAATTCTTCTTGTGGGCTGATGAAGCCATGTCAAGCAACAGTCAGATGGCATGTCAATCAGGGTCAGTACAAAAAAGAAGAGAAGGAGCTAAGAGGAGCGATAACATAATATTATGTCATTGTGGCAAAAAGACAGTTAAAAGGAAAGCAAAAAAAGGAAAACATAAGGAGAAGTGGTTTTATGGGTGTTCCAAGTATGTTGATGAGGATAATAGAGGTTGTAACTTCTTCAAGTTGACACAAAGATGCAGTAACTGTAAGGAGTTGGGGCACGACAGACGATCGTGTCCGAAATTATAGCTATACGACTTACTATTATATTTTCAATTTAAGGTGTACCATATGGCTGAAAATGTTTCGAGGTTTAATAATTTCATGGTTTCTCTTTCAAAAAAAATTTATTCATGAACTAGGTATATCACTACTAAAAAAATATGTGCATGATGTTAAATTTTTGTGCATGCTATCCTGTGCGCTTGTAAAGTAGCTGTCTGATCTAAGGATTCTTAACCCAGTTCTGGAGAAGAGCAAGTTACCTTTGAATTCAATCTTGTGTTAGAGGGTACCACGTGTATAAAGGATTTCAATTCTTTATCACAATAGACATGATCCTTTCACTGTAAAGGTGACTCTATTAACCTGCAGTTGTTGTTCTTTGAAGATTAGCTCTATAATTATGTTCTTTGTTTCTGAGAATACACTCCACACAAAATTTATGTCAGTGCCTGGATCTTTGTGCTCCAATCAGATTGTCTATCAGTTGTTTCATTCTTAGGCCAATATGACCCATTGGCCTAAGAATGGTTAGATGTATATGTCAGTACATATTTATATAATTATTTGCATATGTGGGGTGAAAGAGTGTGGGGCTCACAAAATTGAAATGTGTTGTGGGGAGCCAGAGCTGATGTATTGTGGGGCATGCCTGAGCAATGTGATGCATGTTCCTTTAGCAGGTGAAACAGTGAGAATGGCCTCTCTTATACATTAATTAATGTGCACACAATAATAGTAGTGGTACATACACTTCCTCATGGACTTAGCTTATTATTGAATTGCAGATATCTATAATTATGTTTATAAATTATGTGAATATTATGATAAAATCTGCTCTTGTTTATTTATTACTTCTTGTGGTTTTTTCTATTAACATTGCCAAACTTGCCAAGTGGTGATGTCCCAATATCAGCAATGTCAACTTTATTACCAGTGGTGACTCTTTTTTATCAGGAAATTCCCCAATAGCTAGCTACAAATGATCAGCATAATTTTACCAACTGAATATTGCCAATAAATACGAAACCTTGTTAAAAGATCTGTGGTTCAGTACATGTTCTCAAGTTTTAATTCCCCACATAATGTATTGCCTCTATTCCTGTCTTCCTCGTACAGTGACTTCACTGCCTTCATAGCCAATGCAAACACTTCCTCCTCCAGCATCATTAATGACTTTTACTATAGCTATCTGCAAACGACATATTTTGTGGACTAAAAAGTTTCCAACCATCAGTCAGCACAGTGATTTTGCCAATGCTCTTTTCCATCACCAAGCTGCTCGATCAATAACCCCACTATAGTGATGAAGATAAGGCATTCTAGCATCTCTGCAAATATAAAATAGCTACCTTCATTACTATGAACTTTACTAGTGAGAGTTCAGATCGATATAAGGCACAGCTAGCTTTTACAGTCTAACACTTCTTACATTCTCATATAATTTTTTGTCACTCATTTTATCAGAGAGTGCGGTAGCACTCTCTATGTAGGGATGACTCGGACGGCCGCGCGCGCCGCCTATAGACTAATACAAAAGTGAAATTCCAGTTCCCCCACTTAGACCTAATAATAGCTACTGTGAATGATTATCCAGCCTATCTCTCGAACCACTCAAGCTACAGCTATGATTTCTGGACAAATCCACTCCAAATTCTACGAACTACGATCTTTTCTACTCGTTGATCCTCGAAAGAGTCGATGAAAAAGGAGACACTAAGGAGCACAGCACTCGACTAATTCAATTAGGAAGCCATCTTTTCTATAATACGCATGCGCATGTATTTGATATCCAATTATTCAAAATTATAATATTATTCAGCTGCCTCTAGCTAGCTAGGTATAGGTATATGTAGCTAGAATAATGATGATGATGATGATAGACTACTGTATCGACTCGGAGATTTAGATTCAAAAAGGTAGACTCTATTTCAGCATCTTCTACCTCCACCTCGACTCGTTGATAGTGATTGGGCTGGTATGCTATTGGAGAACTATTCTTCTTTCATCTGTCCCTGCATACACATAGAAGAATGAACTCTATACATAGTTAAAACCATAAAAGAGAGGAAAAAAAGACCAGGAACAAGTAAGGGAAAAAGCATTTCGTGAAATGAAAAAAGATGTAGGGATGACCACTGCACAAAAAAGTAAGGAAACAAGAAGGATGGAATCTTTGTTCTGTATATCCAGCCAACAATCCCTACATGTACGTACATTACTACACTATAATCTGAAGCTACTCGACGTATATGTAGGGATTGTTGGCTGGATATACAGAACAAAGATTCCATCCTTCTTGTTTCCTTACTTTTTTGTGCAGTGGTCATCCCTACATCTTTTTTCATTTCACGAAATGCTTTTTCCCTTACTTGTATAATTATAAGTAGCTGAAAGCAGATCATGGTGATTCATAAGCCTCAGTTTTAGCACTAGTATGCAATAAACTCTTAATTATCATGAGTATAATTCATACATAGCTAGCTATACATACAGCTCTACTTAGCTATCAACTACAAAATTCATGTCGCAGTAAAAATACAGTCATTCCTTCTTGGTTATCAATTTTACAGTTGGTTCCTCTCCCATAAACAGTCTACACTAGCTACTGCAAGTATAAGTTTATTATTATGGGTGCTAAGAATTTAATTGTGATAATTGACTTGAGATCATACATGAGAGGACATACCTACAGTCTGTCAAGTTAGAGCTACATATACAATTAAGCAGATGGCAGAGACATAATGAGTGGATAGCACTGCTTAGCTATACACTTTATTGCAACTTCATTATTATTAGCAAAGTTAGTCATTTATGACCTTCAGATTTCAATCTATATATACCTAAACATGTGTTGGGAATATAGTTATTTCCAGTTATTGATTTCTACATTCAGTTGAGACATCACTGGGTAAGTTTCAGCTGTTACATAGCTACCCCTTCTTTTTTCATATAACTTGATAATTATTTTGACTTATCATCTCTTCATTTGTGTAAAGCTAGCTACTTGTACCTTTGCAATAAACCATACAGCCTTATACCTATACATACATCTATGGTATGATAATTATTACCATACATAGAACAACTGTATATATCAGAGAGTGCGGTAGCACTCTCTAAGTAGGGATGGCAGGTCAAAGTCCATAGGACAGTATAAACTAAAAACTCTTCTTTCTCTTCTACCCTTACTCTACAGGTTCTCAGAAGGCTACAGTGAATTATATCTACAAAGAAGAGAGGAGAATGTTCAAAAGCCAAAAATTCATTCGCCAACATAAGAAAAAAACGAGTTCTAAAATTGACTTAATCAGAGAGTGCGGTAGCACTCTCTATGTAGGGATGACTCGGACGGCCGCGCGCGCCGCCTATAGACTAATACTAAAGTGAAATTCTAGTTCTCCCACTTAGACCTAACAAAAGCTACTGTGAATGATTATCCAGCCTACTAGAGCCTACTACAATGTGCAGACCAAGTTTCAGGACCAGGGAGCTTACCGTTTCAGAAATACGGCAAGCAGGTAAATCGCTATATTCTTCTTCTTCTCTATTATTATTATTATTATTATTCTTCTTATTATTCTTCTTAGACAACCATATCTCTCGAACCACTCAAGCTACAGCTATGATTTCTGGACAAATCCACCCCAAATTCTACGAACTACGATCTTTTCTACTCGTTGATCCTCGAAAGAGTCGATGAAAAAGGAGACACTAAGGAGCACAGCACTCGACTAATTCAATTAGGAAGCCATCTTTTCTATAATACGCATGCGCATGTATTTGATATCCAATTATTCGAAATCATAATATTATTCAGCTGCCTCTAGCTAGCTAGCTAGCTAGGTATAGGTATATGTAGCTAGAATAGTGATGATGATGATAGACTACTGTATCGACTCGGGGATTTAGATTCAACAAGGTAGACTCTATTTCAGCATCTTCTACCTCCACCTTGACTCGTTGATAGTGATTGGGCTGGTATGCTATTGGAGAACTATCCTTCTTTCATCTGTCCCTGCATACACATAGAAGAATGAACTCTATACATAGCTAAAATCATAAAAGAGAGGAAAAAAAGACCAGGAACAAGTAAGGGAAAAAGCATTTCGTGAAATGAAAAAAGATGTAGGGATGACCACTGCACAAAAAAGTAAGGAAACAAGAAGGATGGAATCTTTGTTCTGTATATCCAGCCAACAATCCCTACATGTACGTACATTACTACACTATAATCTGAAGCTACCCGACGTATATGTAGGGATTGTTGGCTGGATATACAGAACAAAGATTCCATCCTTCTTGTTTCCTTACTTTTTTGTGCAGTGGTCATCCCTACATCTTTTTTCATTTCACGAAATGCTTTTTCCCTTACTTGTTATTATTATTATTATTATTATTATTCTTAGACAACCATATCTCTCGAACCACTCAAGCTACAGCCATGATTTCTGGACAAATCCACTCCAAATTCTACCAACTACGATCTTTTCTACTCGTTGATCCTCGAAAGAGTCGATGAAAAAGGAGACACTATGGAGCACAGCACTCGACTAATTCAATTAGGAAGCCATCTTTTCTATAATACGCATGCGCATGTATTTGAATATCCAATTATTCGAAATCATAATATTACTCAGCTGTCTCTAGCTAGCTAGCTAGCTAGCTCTAGCTGATGATAGACTACTGTATCGATTCGGGGATTTAGATTCACCACGGTAGACTCTATTTCAGCATCTTCGACCTCCAAGTATGGCTCAACAACACAACACCTTGACTCGATAAATGATTGGGCTGGTATGCTATTGGAGAACTTCTTTCATCTGTCCCTGCATACACATAGAAGAATGAACTCTAATCATAGCTAAAACCATAAAAGAGAGGAAAAAAGACCAGGAACAAGTAAGGGAAAAAGCATTTCTTGAAATGAAAAAAAGATGTAGGGATGACCACTGCTCAAAAAAGTAAGGAAACAAGAAGGATGGAAATGGGATCAATCTTTGTTCTGTATATCCAGCCAACAATCCCTACATATATGTACATTACTACACTATAATCTGAAGCTACCTGACATATATGTAGGGATTGTTGGCTGGATATACAGAACAAAGATTGATCCCATTTCCATCCTTCTTGTTTCCTTACTTTCGGCAGTCATATTGAGCATGCACAATTGATGTACTTTGAACCTTATAATCTAGTGAGTGACGGTTCCATCTAGATTCTACTATTGCTGTACTCTTGTCAGCCACAAGCTGATAGTGAATGAGTGATGAGAATGTGATTAGCTAGCTACAGTTTGTGACAAGATCTGCACAGTCATTTTTAACCATCTCATCCTTAAAATAGGAGTCTAGAAGGTCTTGAACAGAGCAGATCTGATTCTCCTATGGAGTGTTACAATTGAGGTAATCGTGTAATTTTAAGTGCTAACCCTCAGTGCAGGAGCTGTATTTCCTCTAAAAGCCAGGGCCTCTGTTTCCTTTATGAAAATCAACTGCTAGTCATACCTTAGTGAATGACCTTTTGAACTTTATGGCTTGCTATTTATTAATGAGGTACCCTAGGTGTTTTATTTGAAGGTTATACACTTGCACTGAAGGACCTTTAAACTAAGATTTAATTATTGGGTCAGACTTCAATATATGACTATAAGACAAGTTAATGCCATTACAAGTGTAGTTGCTATTGTGCTAGCTAACCAGTTTCTGTCACTTCAATGCTCACTAGCTTCCTCAAACATTCACCTGTAGAGCTATAAAGTTATGATAATTAGAATAATCATACTAATTGTTATTTATACCCTTGGGATTGAGAATGCCTTCCTGAAACTCCATCAAGAATTCATGAGCATCCTGTTGTCTACCATGTAGCTTATAGATGGACACAGTTCTATCACAAAAGATGTGGTATTGAACACTCTAATTATGATCATTGCGTGTTCCTACCCCACAGATTGTGCAGGAAGGAAGTTGGATCCAGCACACTGGGCTGAAAACTGTACTTATATTTATCATAGAGCATCTCTAACTCCCCTAACACAGCAACTGGTTCCTGTGGATCAAGCACTAATATTTATTTGTACTTTTAGCTTTAGACTCTCATCACATATCAGACCACTATGGTATACACCAACCACAAATGTTAAGTATAATAGTATCCCATGATTAGAATTTAAAGTAGGGGTCTATAGCGCCATTTACACAGGACCTAGGATCTGGATTCGAATATCCGGATCACAATCCACATGTGGAAGGTGGGTTGAGTCCAGAGTCGTGATCAAGATCTGGGTTGATGGATTTACATGGATGGATATTAGGATCTGGATAAGTGGTCCTGGCTAAAGATACGTGAGGGCCAGATAATGTTGGTTTATTGTATGATCAATTGATTACTGTCGTAACTTTACTGTTGTATTATACCATGTGATACACACTGACAGGACTCTTCATGACTTGTAAACAGCCACCAAGTACTTAAGCTGACATATATTAAAATAGCTGTGAACAATGCTATTAATATGCTATTAATATAGCAATTAGTTTAAAATTTGGAGACAAATATGCCTTGACATCATAACTCCAGGTAAGCTTAACTTGGTCTTATTTTTCCCAACCCTGGCCTTTCTTCCTAACTTTGCTTTTGGCCTTTCAATACCGCGCGCTCTCAACTGTGCATGCGCAATATGACTGCTGGAACTATTTGATGCAATGCTATTGGTCCGGTTACCGGACCAATATATAGCCACTTCGATAATAATAATAAAGATAGTGATACCGGATGCTATGGTGGGCGGGGTCAATTTTTTATACGTAAAGATAATACTGCAGGACGGCACCAAAAGTGACCAAGATATAACCTGGCTGCGAAGGTCCAGATCCAAAGAAATTCAGAAAAAAAGCATATCAACAGAATCCTAATATTCTAGAGAATCTAACTGTGACAGTTTCTTTTAGATATAGTGCTAAAATTAGATTTGATGTTCAAAAACATATTTAAATTTCGATTTTCTTATGATATAACGCTTGAATAGGTCATGAAACCATATTTTTTGGAAACTTCATCAAAAACTGATTCTGGTACCTTGGATAACTTCTTGCATCAAGCGGAAAAGAAGGCACGCAAGAAGGATAAGGCATTCAACTTATATAACTGATAGGTCAAAGTTCACGACCTCAACCCTTTCCCGCTAAATTTGAATCTGTGCTGCCTCAGGTGAATAGCCTAACCCCCCTCACCCCCATAGTACACATTTTAATGTAAAATAAAAGTTGTGAAAAAGGTTTGAATTCTGAATCAATCTCTGAACAACACAAATCAGTTCTGGCTGTGGAGTCATAGTTGATTAATGCTGCAGTCTGAATTCCTTAATAACAGCAAAGCTCTCAGATCCTGTACATGACTTTGAACATCAATCACTGTCCACTGCAAAGCTTGGAAGCAGAAATTGCAGGTTTAATGCCACAAATTCTAAAATATAGCAAAGCCGTAATACAGTAAATTTGAAATGAGCAACCAAAACACGTTTTAGATGGGGAGGGTAGGCCTACTCAAGTTCCTAACTTTGTCAATGTTGTGTACATTCAGAACAGGGACAGACTCTAGGACAAATTAACAACGATTGTACAACAGTTTCTACTAGTCTGGTGTAGTCCAGACTACATGGCCTTTTTTTTTTAATTTACCCTTAGTTCTATACTCACTTTCATACTCTTCCATATGAACTTTATTTGAAGAAAATCCATCCAGTAGATCCTAAGATACGAGCAAAAGATTGCTGTACTATTAGCCATTATGACCTTTAACCTACTTGGAAAGGTGCCATTTTTTTTAATTAAAAGAAAGTAAAATTTTCCTGTACAATTTCAATTGTAAAATGTTAGTATCTCTGCTTCTACTGGATGGATTTCTATCGGATAAAGTTTATCTGGCTGAGGAAAGAGAGCTTAATATTTTTAAGAAATGAATTTATAGTTTCATAGTATTTTTAAAAATAGCCCGGTATCACTAATAAAGAGACAGTTTTGTCTCAAATGTTATGCCATTCCTCCACTGGATTGAACTGATAAATTAACATCAAATGAGCCTCACAGAACGACTATAACACGTAGCTACAGGAAACAACACGCCTATTAGATCACTGGCTGGACATGACACAATTAAGTTCCATGTTATTAAGGGTGACGAAACCAACCCGCGGAACTATTCATTTGATGTAGCTAGCTAATATAGCTTGCTCCTACTTCTAGCCCCTCCAAAGTACGTAGCTAGTTGTAAGTAATAAAATGACTCAATCCCACCACTGGAAGAGTGTTGGAGATATGTATCTACAAAGGGATGTGTGCAAAATAGTGATCATCGGCCCTTTGTTGTTGATGCTGGCTGGTGACATTGAAGTGAACCCTGGACCTGGTGAGTATACATAGTAGAGTGACTGGCAGCTAAAACTAAACTAATACAATTATTCCCTTACATATGTGTAGATTTTAATTGCTACATAAAATAATATAGCTAGTTACAAAATGAGGTACGTAGCTATGGGGATTTCGAAAGCTTGACAATTTTATGTGGTTTAAGGATTCTGTAGGGTTTGAGCGTTCCATGGGGCTTGAAAGTTCCATGGTATTTAGGGTTGGACATAAATTTTCATGGGGCTGCATGGAGCTTGAGATTTTCTAAACCATGAAATATGGAAAGCAACTACATAGTGTAACTTAAATTTAGCAAGAATAATTATGCAAGGTAGCACTCCCATGTAATGACCTCACGAACAAGGCTATTCTTCGAGAGCAGGTACCAATCGTGTGTACTTTATCATACTTGAATTTGCTCAAACTTGCTTGACTCTGATTTCTTGGGCCTCAGAACGGAACCACTCTTGGCTGCACGTGCCCCTGATTAATAGTGCCATAGATTGTATAGACTACATAGTCTATGATAGCATGCATAATGTGATAGGGACCTAATTAATTATTATTCTTATTGAATTTCAGACAACTGTGATTGTGTTCACAAATTACGTGAATATAGTGATAAAAACTGCTCTTGTTGTGTGCTGTTAACTGTAGTTTATTTATCACTACTGGTGGTTTTTCTATGTCTGTATTTAACATTGCCAACCTTGCCAAGTGGTGAAGTCCTGATAGGGAGCAATGATGTGGTGCTTGTCACAACCATAAACACCGATGCTGTCAGTAATGTCAATTTTAATACCAGAAGTGACTCACCGGATGTCTTATTATATCAGGAAAAATGCTCGGCAATCCCGAATACAAATGATCGGCATAATTTCACTGATCGACTGAATGTCGCAACCAATACACAATACATCATCAATCAGACGTACCTTGTCAAAGGATCTGTAGTTCAGTACACATTCTCAAGTTTTAATTCCTCACATAATACATCCACTTGCATTGCCTCTATTCCTGTCTTCCTCACGTACAGTGACTTCACTTCCTTCCTTGTAAGTGGATTCATTGCGAATTCAAATGCTTCATACTGCCTTCCTCCAGCCTCATCAGTGACATTCACTATATCTGCTGATGATCAAAATTTGCACTATTTCGTGGGGCTGAAAGGACTCCAATCAGCTGTCGTTGACTTCACCTTAATTGCTGATGTCATTAGATATAATATCACCGAACTGACTGCTACTTCTTGTACATTTCCAACATCACATTGCTCTATAATACCCCTTTCGAATCACGACAGTCGAGATGTATGCATTCTAGCTTGGACGATGCAGTCTGAAGTCTTCACTACACTGCAGTATGATAGTGGAAGTTCTAGACACTTGGCACAAGTTATTTTTTCATGGATAATGTTAAGTTTTGCTGTTATATTATTCATTTGTACAATTGTATTATGCTTATTGTCTTTTCGTTATGATACATGTTTCCAACACTTTGTTATTCTTTTTGTATGCAATCCTTGCATTTTTATTTTCGTATGTGCATTTTCTGCACCTATTGGTCTTATCATCGGCTTAACTCTACCTGTTCTACCAAGTGGTGAAGTTTTGATTGGTGATAACAACGTGGTACTTGCTACTAGAGTAGGCAGTTTCGTTGGTGAAACTAACTTCCATGGCACCAGTTCATTGAATGTCACTTTTTATCGTGACACCTGTTCTGAGATTCCGACTAAAATCCGACACCGGAGTTCGTCTCAACAAATCAATGCCACTGAAAATATGTATATTATAGATCAAACATATGTGATTATTGGTTCTGAAGTGCAGTATATATTTTCGAGTTTTGAGTCATCAATCGGATTATCTTGTATTGCAATAATTCCTGTCTTCCTCACACACAGTGACTTCACTGCATTCCTTGCCAATGGATTCATTGCCAATGCACATACTTCCCACTGCCTCCCACCAGCATCATCAGTGACTTTTACTATATCTGCAAATGACAAAAACCGTCACTATTTTGTGGGACTGAAAAGTTTCCAATCATCAATCATTAACGGCACAATCATTGGAAATGTAGTCGAGTATGACGTTGCCAACATGATCACTATTTCATGCCGCTCTTTTTCATCACAGAGCTGCTCAATCAATAACCCCCCTAGTGGTGAAGATATGTGCATTCTAGCATCCCTGCAAGTATCCAATGCCTTCATTACTGTGAACTTTACTAGTGAGAGTTCACATCGATATAAGGCACAGCTTGCTTTTGCAGTGATAACACCTGTGGTTTTTATTGTGACAGTTTTCATAATTGCATTTATTATACTTAATTACTCTATATATTATTCACTAATAGTAGATCATGGTGACTCATGAGCCTCATGCAGTTCTAGCTAATGAACTAGCTCTAATTATCATGATAATAATGAGAACTGTCATTCATATGTAGCTACATACATACAGCTATAGCTACTTATGCTTTCATGGCACAGTAAATATTAGTACAGTATATACACTAGCTACAAAGTTATTCATTCTTGGTTATTATATAATTTAGCTACAGTATCAGTATTTTTTATGTAGCTAGTTCATCATTAGAAGATGCAGACAGGGATGCTACAATCATGCATGATGGTAGCTACTCGTCATATTTATTAGTGTGGGATTATAAATGGGAGATCAAGGTCAGGATGTATGACACATAAGTAAAGGGGCCTTCATAGGGGATGGAAAATATCCACCAAGTGCATAGAGAGAATATTACCTGACCATGCCCAACCACACCTTTAGATGAATGTAAAGGGATAAAGAGTCTCTAGTAATGGTGTCTCTTGGAAATCCAGATCTCTGACCAACTGGTGTCTTTCTACCATGTGCATATTACAGGGGTGGATCTAGAAAGTGAGGGTAGGAGATGGTGCAGGGGTTCTATAGAGCTAGAGGGGATTGAACAGCATGCACTTACATCTCTTGGAGAATAGCTGCAGCAAATTTAGCTAGTGGGTGCACGCACATGCTAGAATAGGCTGACTCCACCTATAGCTATAAGGGCAAAAGGGTCCTTCAATCATTTGAAGTCATGGAGCTCCCTGCTCAATTGTACCTTGATTTCCATTAATTTGGTTGTACGTGGAACCTCAAAATAATAGACATTCCGAATAAAAGACACCTCTCTCAGGGCTGTAGCCAGGATTTTAAAAAAGGGGTGCATGGCTGAGCCGTGCACTGTGTGCGGGGGAAAAATTTTTATGACCATGCCCACTTTAACCTAACCACACCCTAAGCAATTAATTACCTCTCGGTTTTTTATGCATCATATCACTGGATGGTATTATGTAGGTTAACTTATATATCTATTTCATTGCCTTGTTTACTTCTGCTTTCAATTTGAGTGACTCAGTTTTGTGCCATTTTCCTTGTATAAATTGTGTCACATTCACTTAGGGATAGAGGGAAGTTATAGGTGGTGATATTGTAAATCCGTATACCACTTTTGAACCTATAATAATTATAGAATATAGAAAGAGGTGATAATAGTGTAATACTGGGAAATGGCTATTGCTTCCCCTTGATATTACTAGTAAAGTGGTCCCTGGGATTAGCTATAAGACCACCCCTTGGGATGGTAGAAAGTGGAAAGTGGTCTTATAATTATTGCAGGTGGTCTCTATAATAAAAGGATACATAAAAGGGTCTATGCATTAGAAAGTGGTCTGATAAGGCCGGGATCACTGTACTGTTTGTCATGTGCATGCTAAGTGCTCACCGTGAAACCCTCAGGAGAGTGTGTATAATGCCTGTAGTTGATGGGTTTAGTCTGGCACTCGATGTTTCTGGTCTCTTGAGGAACTAATGGAAGCAACTGAGCATGAATAGCGTTAAGGTCTTGTATTAACTCTGATAGATGGATTGATTCAACTTTCCAGTATGCTAGATTGGCCTCAGGAAGTTGAATCAACATTAGCAATTCATCTATCTCAGAAGAAATATTGATAGAATGTCAGGAAGGTTATTTGTGTTCACAAATAGCTAATTAGCTATGCATCACTAGCACTCTAGCTGCTAGCTAGCTACATGAGTGCTGATCAATAATATATGGAAGCATTTTCCTTAGCTACTATTCTTATGCTATAATGAATCAAGGGGGGGTGGGGGCGCTGAGCCGCCTGCTGGCTACGTACGGGCCTGTCTCTGTGAAGGACACTTGTTGCTGTCCCACCATAGTAATTTATGTATTAAATGACCTCTGAATAAAGGAAAATTTCAGTGGTCCCAACTTGTCCATCATAATGTCAAAGGTTCCACTGTACAGCTATTTTCGAGAACGCAAGCTCAATCGGATTATAGTCTGGAGAGAGCAGTGGCGTATCTAGCAAGGTGCTCAGGGTGCTCGAGCACCCCCCTCGAGCACCCCCCTCAGCTGCTAGCTAGCTTTTGCAGTAGGCTCGCTTGTATAGTTATCTATCCAATTATTTAAAGCTGATCATCTAGCAAGCAGTTATTACACTAATACAGAAAGAGCAGCATTGGGTCAGAGTTCAATAATCACATCGTGTGACATCGGCGAGGCGCATGCGCCCGGCACGTTTTTACCCTAAATAATGCACATCTCGATCTAAAATCTCTATGCTTCTTTATTCAGTCTGCACCAGTGTCTTCTCACTTCTGATCCTGTACGCTGGTAAAGTAGGGTAGCTAATACTTAGGCCATCATCTGGGTATAATAAAGAGGGTGTGGTTAATCAAAAGTGGGCGTGGTTCGAAAAAATTTCGCGCGCGCTTACGCGCGCATTATCTAGCACCCTCCTAGTTCAAATTCTAGATAGGCCACTGGAGAGGGCCACACCAATTAGATAATTTAGCTAGCTATGTTGCTCGGGCGAAAATATGCTGACTGATGGGTAGGTAGGTCAGTTTGAAAATGATAATAACTAAAGTTTAGACATGTCAAGTACTGATGGACAGAATGTGATGGAGGAAGAAATAAATTAATCCCTATCCTTGGCATGCAATGATATCTAAAGTTTGGCTGAAAGCTCAGTACCGACTTGTTGTGAGGTAGTATATATACAATTCGAATTTTCACAGTAATAATCATAGTATTTTCAGTATTGCAATGCAGAAATTAGGTGTGCTTTATCTAGAGTATCATTATTGAATATGCAATCTTGATTTTAGTGGGTCGGTAGCAATAGGGCCAAGCAACATAAAATCTTTTTGGTATGGCCTAAACTACTGATATATAGCTATAGCTATGATGCACAGAACACTTACAGCTGTCTGAAATAAGCAGTGGTGTGCTTTTTATATAGCTATTTAACTCTCTGTACACTCACTACTAGCTACACTGTGTCAGTTTCTAACTTACTAGCTAAGAACGAAATAACTGTACAGTTTCATTCATACTAATCTCCTTTCTGAAGAAATTTGGATGACACAGTAAGTGGGGTGTCAGGTGGTGGAAGCATGATAGGCGCAGATAGCAGCGACACAATGAGTGGATATATATCACTGCTTAGCTATAGTTAGCTACTACACTTTATATGCAGCTTCATTATTATTAGCAGCACCTTCAGATTTTATTTGACTTATCATCTCTTCATTTGTGTAAAGCTACTTGAACCTTTAAACCATACGGCCTTACCTATACATACACCTATGGTAGTATCTATTACCACACAAAGAACAATTGCATATGTACGTATATGCTATCATTGGATTCAGTACACAAGTCTAGAATTCCCTATGGAATTTTATTATTTGCCATTGGACCTTTAAACAGTAGCTATAATACTAATAAAGAGATTTTGTCTCATGTTATGCCATTCCTCCACTGGACTGGACTGGTATATTAACTGAATTCCATGAACTGAAAAGACTGAACTGATAACAGCTGATAGCTAATTATAGCTGCTCTCAAATAAGCGAATTTTAAGTTCCATGTTGTTCACAGACTGCAGAGTAACACATACAGGAAATAACACGTAACTTGTTAGATGTTCTGGCTGGCTGGCCGGACATGATACAAGTTCCATGTTATTAGCTAAGGGTGACGAAACCAACCCGAGGAACTATTCATTTGATGTAGCTAATATAGCTTGCTCCTACTTCTAGCCCCTCCAAAGTACGTAGTTGTAAGTAATAAAATGACTCAATCCCACCACTGGAAGAGTGTTGGAGATATGTATCTACAAAGGGATGTGTGCAAAATAGTGATCATCGGCCCTTTGTTGTTGATGCTGGCTGGTGACATTGAAGTGAACCCTGGACCTGGTGAGTATACATAGTAGAGTGACTGGCAGCTAAAACTAAAACTATTGCCTTACGTATGTAATTGCTACATAAAATAATATAGCTAGTTACAAAATGTAGCTATGGGGATTTCGAAAGCTTGACAGTTTCATGTGGTTTGAGGGCTTGAGTGTTCCATGGGGCTTGATAGTTCCGTGGTATTTACGGTTGGACATGAAGTTTCATGGGGCTGCATGGAGCTTGAGATTTTCTATATAAACCATGAAATATGGAAAGCAACTAGCTACATAGTGTAACTTAAATTTAGCATGCAAGTAGCACTCTCATGAAATGATCTCACGAGTACACTGCAAGCATATGTAGATACTAATCCATGCTGCAAGGCTATATTCTTCGAGAGCAGGTATAGCTACCAATCGTGTGTACTTTGAATTTGCTTGACTCCAATTTTTTGGGCCTCAGAACAGAACCACTCTTGACTTAACATGCATAGCTCCTGATTAATAATGCCATAGATTGTATAGACTATACATCATCTATTCTTATTGAATTTCAGAAAATTGTGATTGTGTTCACAAATTACGTGAATATAGTGATAAAAACTGCTCTTGTTGTGTGCTGTTAACTGTAGTTTATTTATCACTACTGGTGGTTTTTCTATGTCTGTATTTAACATTGCCAACTTTGCCAAGTGGTGAAGTCCTGATAGGGAGCAATGATGTGGTGCTTGTCACAACCATAAACACTGATGTTGTCAGTAATGTCAATTTTAATACCAGAAGTGACTCACTGGATGTCTTACTATATCAGGAAACATGCTCGGCAATCCCGAATACAAATGATCGGCATAATTTTACTGATCGACTGAATGTCGCAACCAATACACAATACTTCATCAATCAGACATACCTTGTCAAAGGATCTACAGTTCAGTACACATTCTCAAGTTTTAATTCCTCACATAACACATCCACTTGCATTGCCTCTATTCCTGTCTTCCTCACGTACAGTGACTTCACTGCCTTCCTTGTAAGTGGATTCATTGCGAATTCAAATGCTTCATACTGCCTTTCTCCAGCCTCATCAGTGACATTTACTATATCTGCTGATGATCAAAATTTGCACTATTTCGTGGGGCTGAAAGGACTCCAATCAGCTGTCGTTGACTTCACCTTAATTGCTGATGTCATGAGATATAATATCACCGAACTGACTGCTACTTCTTGTACATTTCCAACATCACATTGCTCTATAACACCCAATCACGACAGTCAAGATGTATGCATTCTAGCTTGGACGATGCAGTCTGAAGTTTTCACCACACTGCAGTATGATAGTGGAAGTTCTAGACACTTGGCACAAGTTATTTTTTCATGGATAATGTTAAGTTTTGCTATTATATTATTCATTTGCACAATTGTATTGTGCTTATTGTCTTTTCGTTATGATACATGTTTCCAACACTTTGTTATTCTTTTTGTATGTAATCCTTGCATTTTTATTTTCGTATGTGCATCTTCTGCACCTATTGGTCTTATCATCGGCTTAACTCTACCTGTTCTACCAAGTGGTGAAGTTTTGATTGGTGATAACAACGTGGTACTTGCTACTAGAGTAGGCAGTTTCGTTGGTGAAACCAACTTCCATGGCACCAGTTTATTGAATATCACTTTTTATCGTGACACCTGTTCAAAGATTCCAACAAAAATCCGACACCGGAGTTCTTCTCGACAAATCAATGCCACTGAAAATATTCCATATAGTATAGATCAAACATATATGATCATTGGCTCTGAAGTGCAGTATATATTTTCGAGTTTTGAATCGTCAATCGGATTATCTTGTATTGCAATGATTCCTGTCTTCCTCACATACAGTGACTTCACTGCATTCCTTGCCAATGGATTCATTGCCAATGCAAATACTTCCTACTGCCTCCCACCAGCATCATCAGTGACTTTTACTATATCTGTAAACAATAAAAACTGTCACTATTTTGTGGGACTGAAAAGTTTCCAATCGTCAATCATTAACAGCACAATCATTGGAAATGCAGTCGAGTATGACGTTGCCAACATGATTACTACTACTTCATGCCACTCTTTTCCATCACTGAGCTGCTCAATCAATAACCCCCCTAGTGGTGAAGATATGTGCATTCTAGCATCCCTGCAAGTATCCAATGCCTTCATTACTGTGAACTTTACTAGTGAGAGTTCACATCGATATAAGGCACAGCTTGCTTTTGCAGTGATGACACCTGTGGTTTTTGTTGTGGCTGATTTCATTATTGCATTTATTTTACTTAATTACTATATATATTATTCACTAATAGTAGATCATGGTGACTCATGAGCCTCATGCAGTTTTAGCTAATAAACTAGCTCTAATTATCATGAGTATAATAATGAGAACTGTCATTCATAAGTAGCTACTATAAATGCTTTCATGATGCAGTAAATACTATAGCTACAAAGTTATTCCTTTTTGGTTATTAAAATTATTATTATCATTTTTTAAAGGTTGGCTCTGTGTCATAAGAATCATCTCTTTCTGGTCTTTGAGTTCATTCAGTGTTATACATTAGCAGATGAAATAGCTTCTAATTGGGAAATGGGGCTGATTGATCGATCGATCAGATTATAGCTAGTCTGGAGAGTAAGGTAAGACACAATTTAAGATCTTGGTAAATTTCACTACAGAACAGTAGTGATAATGGTAACTACTTATGTACACAGAGGGGTAGGGATGGTGACTCTTAAGCTCCAATGTATACAAAATACTTCATTGATTTTCTCAAATGCACATGTGAACCAAACACTATTCCTTTATGAAACATCAGTGAAGCTTTTGAAATGATCTGATAAAATGTCAGACCATGAGAAGAGTCGATCGGCTCTATGTCTTTACATTCCTACGTAAGTGCAATGGGGTGTATTATGTCATTATGATATCAGACCAAAGCAAATTATGATCAGACATTTGACCTTTTGACCCGGTAAATGGCCTATGGCAGACTGTCTATAAACAGCACAGACCTAATTTTTCCTGAAGAGAATCAGCACAGGGCCAGAAAGCTTAGTTTACAATAGTCCTCGAGTGTTGTATACTCATGTGCACAAACTAGTTTACAGCTACGTATATGAAACAAATTTACAAGAGTTAACCACATGTATGTGTACATTCCAGTTTACACCAAAGTTAAGTATACAGTAAATTACAGCTTGTATACTTGGTTCATATACATGGCTGTAAACTAGTCTGTGCACATGAGTATACAACACTTGCAAACTATTGTAAACTAAGCTTTCTGACCCTTTGCAGGTCTGTGCTGGTGAGATTGTGATGTGGCTTACTTATCCCTGTAATCAGCTATTAGCTGGTACAGGAGTAGCTGGTCCGGTGCTGGGTGTTGGAGTGGCTGGTACAGGAGTAGCTTGGTCCGGTGCTGGGTGTTGGAGTGGCTGGTACAGGAGTAGCTTGGTCCGGTGCTGGGTGTTGGAGTGGCTGGTACAGGAGTAGCTTGGTCCGGTACTGGGTGTTGGAGTGGCTGGTACAGGAGTAGCTTGGTCCGGTGCTGGGTGTTGGAGTGGCTGGTACGTAGCTAGTGGAGTGAAGGCTGGTGGGTGGAGTAGTGACTGGTGCTTATTATGTCACTTCTCCAGTTACTCTATATGGGGTTCATACATGTATAGCCTAGCTAGTAGTTCACTTGGCACATAGCTACCAACACTTTCATCCATAACTGTGTCAGTTTCATAATACTTGGCCTACTTAGAACGTAACTGTACAGTTTCTGTAAGCCCTTTCTCTGAAGGATGGGGCTGGGGTCTCTAGACTCTTTCGTAATATTAAGATTGTTCGTTGTCACCTTTCGATATTTCATACCTTGAGTTTGCCAAACTATTTGCCATCCCATGTCCTTGCACTTGATCAGAGTTGTTACAAATAAACTTAGTGCAATGAATGCAATGAACTCTGATGCCCAACAAGGGGCAGAGGAAACACAGCACAACTATAATAAGTGCATATCACAAATGCGCATGCGCAAAGCGATAATCGCGCAGGCGCGTTAATGCTGCATTCTTGGAAAACCCCTTTTGCAAGTGGCATGGCGCGCGTGGAAGGCAGACAGATTATTGGCTGGGAAATGCAGCCACAGTGACGCCTGTCTGCTAAATCCATCAGAAACTACGTATAGGCAGTTCAAAGAAACAAACGCCCCTTGAGAAAAGTGTTCAGAGAAGCAAACTTGACTACCAGAAGTTCTTCCTGCTTGACTCGACTGTGTCAAGTGATTGTAAGTGACAGGCATAGCTGCTCCTTACCTAATCAAACTCATCTCCTAGCATGACAAAGAGAATCTAAAAAGACTTGCCCAAGACCAAGACTTGGGTTTCAGTCACTCAAACCCTCACCAGTTCTATCTAGCAAACTGCCACATCAAAAGGGAACCTTTTGTTTGATAATAGAGAAACCTCTGTAGCCGGTTGTACAATAAACAAAACAAGTGTGTCTGTCTGATAGCTAAAAGGCAATCAGATGATCTTAAGAAAAGTGTGGCCGGACATAGCCATCCCCCTCCCCCCCAATTTCCCAATTTCGAACCTTGAAATGCTTACATAAAGTGAGTATCGTCTACTTGTGTTCACTTGGCATTTGGAGCATTCAGGGCATTTATGATATTTGTTATAACTTTCACAACAATTCCCAAACTTCAAAGACCAGCAGATGGTTAATTATGTTGCCTTCTTCTGATAAGGTTAATACATACCACCCCCCCCCCCCCCCCCAAGTATCTAGAGGTGTGGTCATGACATATCTGCCGTCTTGGTATGTATTAGTGGCAGTACTGCTGTTTAAAGAGAGCCAGTGCAGGCATTAACTACTAGTTCTGTTATCAAAATATCTAATTTTTAATACCCCCTTTTGCAAGCTCCTAAATCTATTTGCATTCTCTGGACCCCTTGATCATTCACTCTATCTCCTCTAACGTTCTCAATTCTTGACCAAATTTCACACTTAAAACACCAGCAGAGAGCTGATCACCTGACAAAGTTATAATGAATCTGTAAGAGGATTATAACTCTTTTTATAATGATCTGACAAAATGTCAGACCTTGGGAAGAGTTGATCAACCATATTATGATATGGCCTTTAAATAGAAGTGCAATGGAATGTATTATGCCAATTATGATGTCAGACCAAATCAAATCTTGATCAGACATTTGACCTGGTAAATGGCCTATGAAAGACTCACTGTGAATATTAATAGTTGAGGGATCAAGTGCGACTTTAGCTGTCATTGGGCTTGTATTCCAACATGGCCAACGCATATATGATGTAATTAAAAATTATGTAACTGAAATAGGACCTATAATTACATGGTTAATTCTAACTCTGACCTAGGATTAACTGCCTTTCTGCTTCCAGGCTACCGTGATTGAAGATGTCTTTTTATCAGAATCAGTGTGCTTTCTCCAGTGATGAAGAAGCCATGGATGATAGCTCTAGAGTTATGTCATATAAATCACATTCGTCAAGGCATTCACATTCAGGGAAAGTGAAGGATCCTTATTCAATATCCAGAGAGTTTGATGTAGACTTGACCTTCGAAGGAGAGGATTTGTCCCTTGAGGGAAAATCAGGACATAGTAATTTGAATAGAGGTGATGTTGGTCATGGTGACAAAGTGCCGATATCGTTATTGGAATGCGAGAGGTCTGGTGGAGTTCAAGGAGAGGAAGTGGAATGCAAGGTCAAAGGACGTAGGGTCAGAGGTCAAAAGGGAGGCGGAGGTGACTTAAGGTGGTTTGCTGGGATAAGATTGTGGCATATGGCGTGTGTGGGATGTGTTTTGGGTTTGCTGTTTGGAATCCAGTACAGATATCGTGGAGGTCTGTTATCAAGAGGTTGGTAGTTATTGTTCAGTAGTTCATTTGGTGTATTTCATTCTAATCTCTCTCTCTCTCTCTCTCTCTCTCTCTCTCTCTCTCTCTCTCTCTCTCTCTCTCTCTCTCTCTCTCTCTCTCTCTCCTCAGTCAATGTGCTGCGATGTCCTCAGGGAATTGATCGGGTGAGTTTTTTTTTATGTCTGTATTAGACTATAAGTCGGGCAGTGTGTCAAATTTCCCGGGTTATGTTAGCCAACTTCAGTATCTGTACCTGATGGGGAGGAGTTTTGATCAGACAGACTGATATGGACACTGTATAGTGGAGGAGGTGGGGGAAGATAATGGTTCACACTTACAAAAAAACAAAAGACGAAGACAAAAAATGCTATACCAGTCCTTTGATCTCTTAATGGTGGTATTATACCTTTGCTACTGACAATTTAATCCTGGGAAGGGGCATCGAGTGGTTCCCGTGCTTTTAAAGATTCCTGTTATAATTTAAAAACCAAAAAACAAAAAAAAACCATGTATAAAACTTAGCTATGACTAAGCTATTCACTGGACGGAAAGAAGCCAAGTTTTGAAACATTCAAAACAAAAAGCATACAGGAAGCTAGCATACCGATCAAACTCAACAGAGTTCTTTTTTTATATGAAAACTAAAAAGAGTGAATATGTCCTTTTGTTTGAATTCTGTAAATCCTGTTGTGTTACAGTGGATTTACGCTCTGTTTGAATATTCCGTATGCCATACACGCCTTATTTTTTCATTTTAAATGTATGCATGCACAAAGCATACGCTTTCCATGTACGGCATAGCTATGGAATATTCGAACGAAGCGTAAATCCACTGTACAATCATGTACATGACTGTTGCAGTAGAGTCATGTTTTGCTTCTTCCCCATCTCATTTCTCTTCACTTCTGCCTTTTCTCCCTCCCTCGTCCCCTCCATCTCCTTTCTCTACCCCTTCCCATTCTCTCTTGCCCTCCCTCCCTCCCTCCCTCCCTCTCTCCCTCCTTCCCTCCCTCTCTTGCCCTCCCTCCCTCCCTCTCTCCCCCCCTCCCTCCCTCCCTCCCTCCCTCTCTAGCCATGCCTCTCGTCCTCCGAACTCAAAACAGTCCTCCATATGGCAGACATCTTGATCCCATATCTACATACTAGAGCAGGTACAAACATTATAACAGTCTACCATAGGCCATTTTCTGGGTCAAAAGGTCAAAGTTAATGTCCAAGCAAAATTTGCTATGATCTGACATCATTGATGTTATTGTGTTTCTTCTATCTGGGACCTTATTCCACTCAAGAATGTAGGCTGCCAGCCAATCAACTCTTTTTGTCAGATCATTTCAAAAAGAGTCACTGTTGACACAATTCTTTAATCCTGTTGCCTGCCCCACCCACTCATCATGAGACCTGGTCCATGGTACCCTGAAGTACATGTTTCTGATGACCCTTTACCAATTTAGGTGAATATGAGTGTTTGAAGCAACCGGTTGCTCATGTGGCAGTTAATGACCTGAAAAGAATGTTGCCCAAGGTTAGTAATCCCCTTGTAGTCCTTTGTAATCTATTTGTATTCTGTTCATCCAAGTACATAATAATCTCTCCAGTATAGGGTCAGAGGGTTATGATAGTAATCTCTCAGTATATTACTCAGTATATTACTACTAGTGATGATAGTAATCCCTCAGTATATTATTATTCTTTCTATAATATATAGGGCTATGATAGTAATGAAAATATGAAGAATTTTCTCTTCTTCGTCGTACATAATCCTCATTTGAATATTGTGTGAGTATTATTGGCTAATCATAGTGGAGGGGGGAGGGGGGAAGTTGTGTGATACGTCAACTCACATGTATGTATATGTACATACATACATGGAGTCACTGATTACACACAGTTATACCAGGTCAAAGTCCAATCACTATATGATTCTTGCAGAAAGCCCCTTTGCAGCTACTGTTAATGCAATAATTATACCTTCCCTGAATTTCAATTAATCCCAGGTCAGTCTGAAATAATATTTCCTTATTGTTGTTTAGTTGGCTGGATATCCTTGGCAACACAATAAGTCCCCACGAGTGGATCCCCCATCAGACTCCCTCAGGTAGCCTGAAGTCAACGTCGCCCTCCCACTCCATCACCTGCTTCTTCCACAAGTTAATCTGCACAATTTGGAGCAAATTGAAGATGATAATTCTTGGTAAGGACTCTAGTGTATGGGCAAAATCAAAGGAGGCTTGTAAAGTTTACAAGCTACATATAAATTGTACATGAGATGTAACTTAAAATTAACTCTGAAATTCAGTCCACCACAATGTAATGGTGACCAGTATTTCTAGCTCTGTTAGTTTCACATCCTTCCTTCAGTGTACGTTCAGTTTGATGACTTGCTATTTTTTGTAGCATTTTGCTCTCTGACTAGGCAATGTGGAGCTGCATGCCCTCAGCAGTTAATAAATGAATCATTAATACAGTGTGGGAACCTCTCCTAGTAAACTTTACGCCCCCAGGAACCAAACCATGAACCTTTGAAGAATGGAAACTCTCTATCAAGGAAAATATGGTCAAAAAAAAAAAAGAGCCATTTACAACCTTGCCTCTTGATCATTCACTATAACTTTCTCAATTCTTAATAGTATCCTTCACAAGTACTGCTGGTTCACTGGTCATTATTTTTTCGAAGAAATGGCCGACTAAATTTCAGAGTTTATGAATATTATAGGATACTTGAATCTCCAACCAAATCTTTACTACAAGATCAATCAAATTGAGCATCTTATTTCTAGCTCTGCCATGGCTATACATATGTAAGGTCCTTGGGTTCAAGATTTTCTGGTTTCGGTATCGAAATGAAATTCAGCTGTACTAATGTATATTGAGTAATTCAGGACTGGTAAAAGCAACATTAGACATCCTTTTCTATTCCACACAACGTTCCAAGTTACTTAATTCACCTTGTTTCTCTAGTTGTTGTAGTGTTTTTGATATTACTGGGTGTGATCACACACTACCACCAGAAGAGGCGTATTCTGGAAAGAAACAAGTTTCTGATAATTGACAAGATACTGAGTAAGTTCAGTAAACCCCCTCAATGTGAACCAGTACCCTTAATACAAAATCAACAACAATAATAACAATAACAACAACAACAATAGTGTTCTCTATCTAGAATACAAAGTCCAATGGGGCATCCCCTAGCTATCGTACTCTCTGATGAGTAGCCAAATTCCCCCAGAAAGTAGAGAAGACTCCTGGACTGCATTGCACTAGAAGGTTTTTTTGTTTTTGTTTTTTGTCATTCACATCTTTTTATGCATACAGGTGTACTTAGCAAGCACCACCGCACTTCACAACTCAAGAGAAACCTTCTGCCATATTTGGCCATCATTCATGTCAGGGATATGCTCATCCCGCCCTCAGAAAGATTGTATGTCTATATCCATAATAAAGTCTCTCTCTCTCTCTCTCTCTCTCTCTCTCTCTCTCTCTCTCTCTCTCTCTCTCTCTCTCTCTCTCTCTCTCTCTCTCTCTCTCTCTCTCTCTCTCAGAAAGATTGTATGTCTGTATCCATAATTAAGTCTCTCTCACACACACACACACACACACACACACTGAAATAGTAGTATCGCTATAATGATTAGCTAAAAAGTTTTAAAACAATACCACAAACCACAAGTACATGCACAATAGAGCATGCTCAGTTGGACCATGTGAAGTCAATGGCTACCAGACCAAGGTACATAATGTAAGATAATCTAGACAAATCAAGGGTGCTTAGGATCAAATAGACCCATAGAAGTGCCTATACTTACAACAACAAATTTCTTTGTGTTATCTAATGTTATGGGAGGAAGTAGGGTAATGTAACCAAAAAAAAAAAAAAAAAAATCATAAGCTCATCACGTGTCACCTGCTACTATCAAATTACCACAACAAAGATAGAAACCATCATCGAAGAGTAATGTCCGGGCTCCTATGGGGAGTGGTCCCGCCCCTTCCATAGCTAACCATAGGTCGGGAAATTAATGGGACCGAAACCTGTGGTTGGTGATGATCGGATTGGGTTTTCCCCTGATGACCGGAAGAACTAATAACACCTGGAACTCTGTCATAGCTGTTAGCTATCATCTATAGCTGTTAGCTATCATCTATAGCTATATCATTAGTTAACTCATCAGCTACTCATTATTCAATATGTTCCATCTTAGGATAAAATGAGATGTATATAATTTATACAATCCAATTAATATTGGCCTCTACCGAGGGAGGACGGACAAAGGTCATGTCAACCTTAAAACTTTCTTATTTCTTTTTTATTCTCTCTTAAACACCAAACACACACACACACTCACTCACCCTTGCCTCCCTCCATTCTCTCTTTCTCTTTCTCCTATAGATTAAACTTGTCCATATCACTAGCTACACTTTTCAATAACAGAATGCTGCAGTTCATTGCTACTTTCAGGGAAGGGACAACTCTAACCTAATAGAATCAGGCTCTGTGCATGATTGCCTATTAGCTTGTTCCCTTTATCAGTCATGTGACCTCTTCTTGATGATATGATTGGTCATTCCTCTCCTTTTCAGTGGATCAAAATTGAAAATTTGGGAGGAAGCATGCACGTGGATCGCCAAGTACGAGAGTCGAGTCCGTGTGGAGAGACAGAGGATAGCAGGGGAGGACTTTGACGTTTGGAAATGGATACAAGAAGATCCCCCTGTGACCGAAGAGCCCCTGCTCACTAAAGAAGCCATAGATGTCATGTCGTCAACCCTCTCTTCGACAGCAAGGAAGAAGAACTGGTATAACGGGACCACTTTTGATGATGAAACTGGGAGGAATACAGGCAGAAATAGCCGGATTAACCTGCCTTACGGGACCCCCTCTCCGTGTATTCGGCTGAAGAACATGTTTGAACCAATAAAGTAAGTTAGGTTTTTAGTAGGGGGAATCTTGTTTGTATATTTCTGTGGTGAAACCTGCTTATTGTAACCTCCACAGTCCAGGTAGTCTCATTACAGGGTGGTCTGGTTACTGTAGCTGGAATAAATGCTTTTGAGACATGGTGGAATAGAGAAGTGTTCTCGTGTGATCTGATTAGATGGGTTTCACTGTACATAGCTGGAATGGGTGCATGGTGGAGTGGTCTTAATACAAGAGGTGGTCTGATTAGACAGGTTTCACTATAGCTGGAATAGGTGCTATTGGCACATGGTGGAGTAACCTTAATAGAGAGGTGGGTCTGATTAGACAGGTTTCACTGTAGCTGGAATAAGTGCTGTTGGGATGTGATAGAGTAGCTCATTATGAGGTGGTCTCGGATTTCAAAGTACGTGGAACCTTTCAACATAACCTCCTCAAAGTGTAGAAGCCTCCTATTGTCAGGACACTGTCAATTGTAAATAGGTAACCATATCCAAATCTGACAGGTGCCTTGGTACCCTACATTAATGGGGCATCCTGATAGAGATGTATCCTTGCTGACTTGTAACTTTATCACATGATAGGCACATGACAGATGAACAGAGTAAGGAGATAGAGGATTCGGTATTGGATCGCTGTGTGGCTCATGGTGGTGTGGTTCACATCTATGTGGATAGACGTTCCCCTTATGTAAGTTACTACATTAGGAGTTATAATGGGTAAAGGGTCATCTATGTTACAGGCAATAATAGTCGTGATCTGGTAAAGGGTCGATAACTCGTAAACTCATTGTGACTGTGATTATAATAGGGATGTGTTTATTTTAAAATGGAGAGGAAGGAGTCTGCAGTTGAAGCATACAAAGCTCTCCATGGAGGCTGGTACAAAGGTAAGATTCGATACAATTGTTCCAGTACGTCTAACCCACTAAGAGTGATTTGACACTAGGGGTTGGGTGGTTGGTGTTTAAAATTCTAAGAGATCACCTTGTTGATGGATACATTGGGACCAGCTTTCTTGTCCTTTGTCAGAGACTTAAGACAAGGGGGAGGGGAATGTTCACAGTCACTAGAGGTAAAAATTCTTGGACAAGAAAGTTGGCAAGCATCACAAATCCTTCTTCTTTGTACACTGCTCTCAGAACTCAATGCTTATGGGCATTAGCCTCTATGATTACACTTTATGTCAAAGTTGTACAATGACAAAGTGAATACAGATGGTGTCAAAGGTCATGATGTGTCAATTTACATAACCTCTCTCTCTCTCTCTCCTTCCTTTCCAGGAAAGCTAGTGACCGCCAAATACCTTCCCCTGGAGAAGTACTACAAGTGGTTTCCAGCAGCTGCCACTGCCAAGGTCCATCTCCACCCATCCTCATAGCAACCAACCACCACCTTTCATTACCACCAACCTCCACCCAACCCCACCCACCCACCCTATATAAGAGAACTACAATTTTTATAGAGATCACAGTAGAGAATTGATTGTATTCATTATTAGTATAATTTTAATTTTCTTTCTTTCTTTCTTTCTTTTCTTAAGCCTCTAATTCTCTCTGGGGGCATTTTTTCAATTAATTTTTAATGAAAATAACAAAATAGAGTGGAACGTCTCTTAGTGAACTCTCTATAATACAAAAACATCTCTATTAGGGACATATCAAACCATTCTAATACAACTTGAACCTCTGAAGAGTGGCAACATCTCTATTGAGTTCGAAAATAAGGACAAAAAACAGCTGGTCCCATGTCCATAGAAGGTTGCACTGTATTATCTTTTCACTCAAGGGCACATGTGATATGCTTATTCTTGCATAATATCCATTCTGTCCTTTATGATCCAGCTGTTTTGTAAACAGTCATCCCCACGCACACGTCACTTTCATAAAGGACTGCTTAGCCAATTCAGCACAAATTATGTATGTACATACAATAGTTGGAACTTGGACTTATTCCGTAGCTAAGTGAAGGAGTGGAACTTCTTATGCATAGTGGACACTTGGGGACCAGAGGTTTCCTCTAGCTGAGAGGTTGAATTTGTATCGACAGTTCCTTGAAAAAAATATACTTCTTAGGAAGGATTCTTGCATTTGCATCTTGAATGAAATTTTTAGAGAACTCAAAGAGAGGCTCCACTGTAGCTGGTAATCATTTTTATTAATGGTACACATGACTCCTGCATTAGGATCTGAGGGTTTGGTGACTGACAGACGAGGAGGCTACTAGTGGGAACCATACTGCTAAGAGGACGTCATAAGGACTAGGATATAGTGATATAGTGATAAAGATAACCTGGTCACACATCCCCCTCATATGACATGATGGGATCCCACATGCACACATGTGACCTCATTGTTTTTTCAGGTATTCTGGCTTCTAGAACACTCAGATGGCTAATTCCTGTTGATGATAACAAGTTTCCTGTTGCATGATGATAATAGGCAAGGGGCAATGTATGTATGATTGGATGCTAGCTAGCCATCATATCGATCTAGCTGGGTGGCTCACTAGGCAATTGAAGAGGTCATTCCTAAAGCTCTTATTAGCCACAGTGAAACATCTCTGCCATGGACATATTAGAACCTGTACCTGTCTCTGCCATGCACCCATTGATTGCAGTATAACTGTCTTTTGGAAAAAGAAAAATTAGTTGAGTTCCTGTGTCCTGACTTACTCTATAAATTAAAATACTTCCCATCATGTAAATGAAATAACCTAAGAGTCTGCTTATGCTGCAGTTGGCATGAGCTATACCAATAGATGCCTTTCAAATATAATTATAGCAATTCCTCTTTTTTTTGTTTTCACCTTGCTAACCTTGCTAATATTACTATTTTGACTCAGAATAGCTTTAGGTGTATTCTACAGAGGTTTTCAATCGACAGGATATGTTTTATGTTAACACTTAACAGCGTCAAAGAGAATACTAAATAAACCACATCCTCATGATCGATGATATAGTACATAGTACAAGTACACGTCATCTGCGGGAAACCGGATGGTGACGTAGACCGTTTCTAGGATACTAAAGCAATCTACAACCAAAAGTCTGCTCCCATTGGTCAGTTTTTACCTATGACGCAAGGGATAGCGCCAATTACACTTCCGTAGCTGGCGGTTGTCAACAAATAAAAGGTACGGTCTTTTCAGCTGCTGAAATCACCAAGTTGTGTTTGCTGCTCATGCTGTGAAGAAAGTGTTGCAGAGTCGTTCGCTAGACTCGCCCTTAAAAAAAAAAGAGTAAAACTGTAGCCTATCCACTAAGGATCTTTTTCTCCCCACAAAACAACAAAAAAAAAAAACCATGAAAGAAGAAGTTCACTGTGCGTGTGAGTTTTTCTCCAAGATGCTGGAAACTAGACATCTACCTCGCCAGTTCGCCAACCAGTTCAGAATCAGACTGGAAGAGCTGCTATCCGAAAGATTTAAGGACCACTGGGACACTAGGAACCCCAACAAAGGCAGTGCGTATCGCTGCATAAGAATCAACTCGAAGATGGATCCCATTGTAAGCGAGGCCGCTAAGGCAACAGGCCTCAAAGATATCTCGAAGTACTTCCCAGCTGAGTTCACGATGTGGATAGATCCTAGAGATGTGTCGTACAGATTCGGAGAAGACGGGTCTATCTGTTCGTGCCCTCTTGACTTCATGATAACACGGTCAGAATGGGCTTCGACTGGTTCAAGCACCTCTACCGTTTCCACAGTATCGACTTCAAGCTCTCTCTCTTCCTCAAATCGCGTCCTGCCCCTGAGAGCAAACAGTAGTCCAACGCAACAATCTAGCTACTACAGAGCATATCACAGAAGGGATGCTGGTATGTCTTCCAGACTTATTCAAGTACAGGTTTGAGTGTTAAAAAGGACCCTACCCCATACCACCTTCTATTCTACTCCATCAGGCATTGACTTTCTCATTATGTTTTTTCCCCTCAACCTCATTCACCCTCTTTTGTTCTTTTTATCTTTTTTTTTTCTTTTTTTTTCACTTCATCAAAATTTAGTATCCCTAGGACTTACTGGCTAAGAATTTTATCTGTTAATAATGTAACTTATTTTAGGTCATTATTATGTAAATTCTATGCTCAAAAAGTTGTAAATTAATCAAAGGAACTTCATTTTATAGGTAATAAAAACCGATTCACTTCATTCTGTTCAAAATATTTCATGTTATCTCTCAGTAAAAGTTCTGTTGCGTTTCATACCTTGTATGGAGTTTTTACTTGATAAATTTTCAGGTCATTTTTTTCCCCCTTTGTCTTTAGAATGCATTCCGACCATTATATCTGTTTATGTTTGCCCAAATTACATCATTGATTAAAAATTTATGCTCTATATAATTATAATCAATAAAGAACAAGTTAAACAATGATAATAAATGTACAGTGGAATGTTATGTACCTCTAATAATTATTATGTGGACACTTGGGACCAGTGATAAAATTGTAGAGTGTGAAGTTACACTTCCTTAATTCAGGAGTGAATTTATTGCGAGGGTAGATAGAGGGGAGCTCCACTGTATTACCATTTTCTAGTTTGTTCTAGAAGCTTCTATAACGAATAACTTATCCCTCATGCTCACTGTCAATGGGGCATGGAACTTGTAGCAATGGACATTTACAATAATAATGGGTGTTCTGCTCTGCTGTGTTATTCAATGGAGCCAGAGAAGCATAAAGCTTGAATACAAGAATGGAATGGAGTTTCTCTTGTTGTGGCATTTGGGCCTTGAATGGGGTGACCTCAATGAAAAAAAAGCACTCCAGTTATACAGTGAATAATACATTTTCTACCCTGTACTGCACGATATATATTATAGTTTAGGCCAGAGGGAGTCACTTCCCTGTGAAACACCTTAAACTTTGTCCGATAACAATTATACGAGTTATGAGTCAAAGCAACCTCCACAAGCCTGTAAAGGTTGCCAGGCAGATAAAGTCTCCTGCATTGCATGATAACATAAGTGCACAGTACACAGTATAGTATAGTACAGTATAAGTATGACATCATTCCACCACACAGGAAGTCAAGCGTGACTAGGATTCCCCTGGGGCTGTCTAACTCAGACAATACTAATTTAGTACATGTACTGCAGTATACTAGACTTAACCACTACTCCATTGATAGGAACCACAATAGAACCACCAGAATGTTAGTTTTCTGGGTAAACAACACACCAGATTGTGATTCTTGAAGGGTGTTATTGTTCACATAGTATAGTTATTGGGATGGTTGCAATAATAACAGGGTTTGGGGGGATTGGGGTATGACTCTGGGGGATAAGTATGTCCTACAGTGGGAGGCTCCCTATGATTAATCATAATATCATTATACTCTAGCAAGTGTTAATTCTACCCAGAATTTGACAAAATACTTTGGCCACACCCATTATTTTAGTAGGTGCGGTGCGTGCAGAAGAGATATGGCAAAATTAGTGATGGCAAAAAATATTATATGCTGATTGGTGGCCATTATTGACCAATGTGGGTAGAACCCTGCTATTAACTCCTGAAATAAGGATACCCCCTCAATCAATCAGGACACTTTCCCCGATCACTGTATGTATGTATGTATGTATGTATGTATGTGATTATCTCATTACCACAGGAGACAGTGAGTTTGAGGTGGGAGTCAACTAAGGTTAAGGCTTCCCATTGAATGAGCTTCTATTGCATAGGACATGTGGGTAGAACCCTGCTATTAACTCCTGAAATAAGGATACCCCCTCAATCAATCAGGACACTTTCCCCGATCACTGTATGTATGTATGTATGTATGTGATTATCTCATTACCACAGGAGACAGTGAGTTTGAGGTGGGAGTCAACTAAGGTTAAGGCTTCCCATTGAATGAGCTTCTATTGCATAGGACATGTAGTACATCATTCTGGAAGTGATTGTATGGTCTCCAGACAGAGTCAAGACATAAACATCACAGTCTAGTAGTAGCAAGCAGAGTGTACACTGATAATCACATAAAGAATGCCATATTTGTGACAAAAGGGGAATTGAAATCACACTTCTTGCTTGTCTGTAATGAGATTGACCATCTGCATAGACTATGAAGTCATGGCAACCATGTCATCCCCTGCTGGCTACATCAAAGGACATTAGCTATTAGATAATGAGATAATACAACCTATGAAATGCTATGATCTGACTCTGTTTTTAGAGGAAGTGTGTTACCTTCCCCGGTTAGTCCCCCCAATTTAGTGGAACCTTGCTCGCTTATTTTTGGGATGACCAGAAAAGGAGTGTCCAGAAAGGTGAGAGTCATAAATCTACCTCGATCAGGCAAACTTTCCTGCATGCAAGAGTGCATAGAGACACAAAAAAATCAATATCATGTCCAGATTAGGGAGGCTTTATTTCTGAATCAGCTGGAGGAAAATATACACCTTTTATTATTATCATCATCATCATCAACATTTAATTTATTAGCTATTGTAATGGGACAGAATAGAAGTGACCTAATCATAGAGTCTACTTCGAGGGAATCAATACTCTTATGAATGCAGTATTAATGCTGCTCAACAATCTTATTTATTGGTGGCAGTGAATACCAGCTAGAGTCAGTGCTAATTAACTCGGGACTTTGTGACAAAGAACCTGTTAATCACCTTCTGTTGTATACAGAGAGCCATACCGTAATCGTATGAATTTTCAATGGGATTTTATTTTCATTTTTTTCGTAGTCGATCAGAATCCTCGAAATTCATAAATGGAAATCTTAGTACTATGACGTCATATGACGGCATTGTGCATGCGTGTGCGATGCGATATCGATAGCAGCTGGAAAAAAATCTGGAGCAGATAGTCCGTGAGATGAAAGTATCATGCTTCATTATGGCCGTTACCTGTCTCTCTTCTACAACGCCTTCCGTAGCAGTCTAGATTTTAATCTGGCATCGCCAGCCCAGCTTTTCTTCTTTTGGGGGATTTCTCTGTAGTAGCCACGAATCACAAGAAGGTAGCTAGCAGCAGGCAATGATATAGCTATTATGCGCGTGCATTATTTTCCATGTGCTTGATACGAAAATTAGACCTGCGAAAATTTTTTATTATAGGAACAGCTCTGGAAATCACGAAATTTTAAACCTCTGAAAATTTATACGATTACGATAGTTAGTTTGCAATGAGTTCGCTTGATTGGGAAAGTGTCCTGATTAGAGGGTATCCTCATTTTCAGGAGTTGATAGCAGGGTTCATGCATTTACCTTCTACTATAATAACTTGCTCAATTTTTTTTTTTACAGGATTTCAAATTTCAAAACCCAGCTCATGATCAGCTCTCTGCTGGTGTTTTAAACATGAAATTTTGGTCAAGAATGGAGCAGATAGCTACTTACGTGTGTGTAGCAAGTGATCAAGGAATGTAAATAGAGATAAGCCATGTAAGCATACAACATTAACCAAAATCTATAATCGTTTATAATCCTTAGCTAAACATTGAATTCTGGTTGGACATAAATTCCTTTGTTATTATTATGACCAGCAAAAAACTATATACGGTTTCAATAATGGTACGCATGTAGGATAATAGTCATTGAAAGTGCAGCACACATCATCACAGCTGTGCACAGCAAAGCAGAATGCTTCTAATCACTTGTAAGGAGATCAAGTGTCTGTCCACTGATTTCTGAACAGGTGCATCAATATTATTATAATTAACAATTCTCAACTCTATCATTACACACCCTAATAGGGAGCAGTAAGGTCTTTACACACAATGGCAGTGCAGCATGTTGTCACCAACTTAAAGTCTTTGTATTAAACTATGAAGATTAGATCATTGCTATGGAAACTCATGGCTCATGATATGTTTACATTTAGGGTCAATGCCAATAGCTGGGAAACACACCTTTACAAAGAATGCCTCTTTTAGCAGATGTTTGCATGCATGTTTGCCTGCTGTGCAAAGGCTTCCTTTTTGTCCCTATAAGCTGACGTGGTCAATAAGGTATGTGCTCATTAGTGTCACCGGATAAGGAAGCCAGAGTGCTGGTCGTAGTACCTGCCGGGTGGTTCATTGATGTGCTGGAATGCTTGTACTGATGTGGGAGAGAGGAGACCTTACTTGTGTCATGTTTGCACTCAAATTTGAGTCAAACAAGGTATGCTGGGAAATCGTGTGGACTCCTTGAGAAATGTTATGAAAATCTTACTATGATAATCAGGACATATCCCAACAAATTCTCCTCAAAATATTTCTTAATCAGGACTCTAATCGATCACTCTCTAATCAGGACACATTTATAACTTCTGATCAGGACACATGGACAATGAAAATTAATACAGTGGACTCCCTCTAGTCCAGCCACCTTCGGGGCCAGCATAAGTGTCCTGATTAGAGGGGTGACCTCATTTCAGGGGTGGATATTTATATTACATTAGGACTTTTAAAGTGTCCTGAATACTGGGACGGCTTCATTTCAGGGGTCGAGAGTTCACTGTGATTATGTACAGTCAGTGTGGACTCCTTGAAATGTATCATCAGGACACATGATCACTTATATGAATCCTCTGGGACTCCACTTTTATCAGGACACCTCTCTATCAGGACGCTTTATTTCTGGTCTTAAAGTACCATGACATAGCCAATTTTCTACGTAGTTTCCTGACATTCAAAACTAGGATACCTCTGTATATCCAACCCCTCAGGGCAATAGCTCCATAAGATAGAACAAAATTTTGTGGGTATGATATTCATAGGGCAAGCTTACCTTTACTTAGCAGAATATAAGGAAATTCATAGCTAATTATTATATTATATTATGCTGTATCAGATCAGATATAGAAGAATTCTGATTGGTCAGTAAGCCAACTGCCTGATGTACATGTGTGTGCTGATATTAGGCCAGCTTGTTAATTTTCAATACTTATGTTCACCATCTTTTTTTTCCAATTAACAGCTACTTCAATCACTTTGCAATCACTTCCCTTTTAAGAAAACAGATAATTTTTCACTTACATTTTGACGCTCTTAATATCGGCTTAGCTAACACATAAACACACACCGACGAGTATGAGAGTGACACATGCAGTCACAAACGAAAACAGACTGACGAAAAAGTGTGAAGTTGTTTTCAAACCTTGTTGAAGTCTAGAGGCAACATAGCATCAACATGATCCCCCAACATTACCTTATCATGTGAACATTTGAGTTGCTATGCACATCATCTCTATGAAGATCAAAGAGCAAAGGAAATTGTTTTTTAAGAGGATGGCTCTAATGAATAAGTGTCCTGATTAGATAAGCCACACCATGTCCTTATGCTGTACATATGTATACACTCTTGCAAGTCATTCAGGTTTTGACCTTCAATTCTCTCTGCTACTATACTGTTAACAGTGTCACCTCTATATCAGTGTCACCATCAGGACAGCATCCAATTATCAGGACAATGTCACTATCAGGACAGTGTCAATATCAGGACAGTGTCAATATCAGGACAGTGTCGATATTATAGTATCAGTGTCATCATCAGGAGAGCATCTAATCATCAGGACAATGTCAATATTAGGACAATCAGGACAGCGTCAATATCAGAGATAGTGTCACTATCAGGATAGGTGTCAATCAGGATTGAAAGGGTCCACTGAATAATTATCTTTTGGTGACTGCCACTCCTAACCTCTTAATCAAAACAATCCTACTGACCAAACCTCACATCAAAAACAGCCATTAAAGGTTAATGGCCCTCTTTGATTCAGACCACTTAGTCATCTATTCACACCCTTCGATTCAACCCACTCTCACTGGTGGTCTCTCCTGCACTACATTACATACATACATACATACATACATACATACATACATACATACATACATACATACATACATACATACATACATACATACATACAGTGAAGATCTCGCCTCAGTGTTGTGATTTTTCTGTAAATAACTGAGTGTAAAATATTAAAGTGAGACACTTCTTTTGCCCCCAATGAAGGTTAATTTCCCACTTCTGTTCAAGTCCGTAGCCATGCAGTCCACACCGTTATATGTAACACCATGTAATACTGCATAACACCACTGCATGCCACATGATAACATCATGTAGTGTTGCTTATAGGATAGCTAAGGTGTCCTGCTTGCTTGATAGAGAGACTGAAAACTTCACTGCATTAGTATGGAACTAGAACAAGTGTCCTGGACATGTTGCTTGGCTACATATTATATATATTTAGCATGAGACAAGAGTCCGTTAAAGGATGGATACATACAATGAAAGGATGTCCTTAATCATTGATATGGTGACTTCAATAGCCCAAAGTGAAAAATGTGATAGAGTTGAACCTTGGTTATCTGCACCTCCTTTATCCAGAACCTTGTGAAATAATAATATGTACATACATGTTTTTTTGTTTTTTTTTTGTTTTTTTGTTTGTTTTTTGGTTTTTTTTTGGTTTTTTTTGTTTGTTTTTTGGTGTTTTTTTTGTTTTTTGTTTTTGTTTTTTGTTGTTGTTTTTTTTTTTGGGGGGGGGGGAGTGAGGAGTGCTTTGCACAGGCACATAATTTGCAACTGAGCAACAGTAATCAGTAGTAGTTCTAGGCTGGACTAGTATTGGTGAGTAGTCTACATAAAATTATTTTTTTAATGAAATGTACGTAATTTAATTACCACTTATGAGGATCTTTTTTCAGCTCAGGAAAAGCATCTCCCTGACAAAGATGACATAATTACGAACTTGGCATCAGTCTGCATGTGGGATGCTATGTGTACATTATCCGACTATGAAAAAAAAATTATTTTTTAATAACATAGCATACGGAAGAGGTTGTGTATGGAGAGACTAGACCTAGTATTGTGAAACATCGTACCTCAATTATGAAACAAGTGTCCTTTGTACCTCAATTGTGAAACCAGACGTCCCTGGTACATGCAACATATACAGTCACAGGAAGAGGTTATGTATAGAGAGCTCATTATTATTGCATCTATAGCAACTGTGAAACAAGTATCTCACGTAGGTGCTCCCAATTAACACATAAAGTCACACATTGTATAATGTATAGCACCCACGAGAATAAAAGTGTCACCAAGCTTTTAGAAATTATTTTTAAAGAAGTACTAACAGAGCTCGAGCATTGCAAACAACTGCTCATTCCTGAACGAGAAATAAGGCCCTTGCTTTGTAGTCTCTTGGTTATCGGTCATGATGGGAAGGAAGCAATCAATGACACTTCTCCTGCGAGTTCCTAGCCCGAGGTGTACAAGATATGTCATGCTGTATTAGAAAAATGGTGAGGTACACTCTCCATGGCGACATGCAAACCTCCCCTCCCCCTTCCAATCACTTCTAAATTGAATACAGCATTGATACTATAACCTCCTACAACATAAAATATGTTGCTAATGTTGCTAACAAAGCTGACAGTGATGATGGACTTGCCTACCTTCTCTTCCTAGTTTTTACTTGAGCAAAACCATCCAAAGCATACATACATACATACATACATACATACATACATACATACATACATACATACATACATACAGTCAAGTAGGTATGTAGGTTGGTGTATGTTTATAGTGACAGAGGTTTTCCAAGCCAACTAAACTGTGAACTTCGAACCTTATAGAGTGTCTACTGACAGGACAGTCATGATAATTATGGGCCATCAGTATTGAGTTGCTCTAGGTGGAGTCATGTTTCAATTGATATCAGCGTTGGCGGATGGACATAAGTGCGTACCACGTACGTAGGTGCCTGGGATTACTGACGTTCAGCTCTAACTGGTTGTGGTGCATGTTGCCCCATTCCTTGGCTCGGCTTCAAAGGAGAGTCATTAGACTGCAATCGATCACTCTATGAAACCATTGACCTTTATATGTATTATTGAGATTGTTTGGGCAAACTTATCCCTAATATAAACTAATCAAGTGTTGATATGGACCCCTGAAACAAAATACATAGATGTAGATAAGGGGTGGCTTTGGGGGCTAAATGAATTGCTACATAATAATTTTTTTTTGGCCTTCTCACTCTGTGGGAGGAGGCACATCCATCTCCTGCAGCTGCTTATGCAGCCATACACCCCTGAAATACACCTCTCTAATCAGGACACCTTTTGTAGTGACCCCCGAAACAAATACACCTCAGTCTCTGACCAGGACACTATGTTGACCCCTGAAATAAAGACACCTCAGTCTCTGACCAGGACACTATGTTGATCACTGAAATAAAGATACCTCAGTCTCTGACCAGGACTGACATGTTGACCCCCTGAAATAAAGACACCTCAGTCTCTGACCAGGACACTATGTTGATCACTGAAATAAAGACACCTCAGTCTCTGACCAGGACATGTTGACCCCCTGAAATAAAGACACCTCAGTCTCTGACCAGGACATGTTGACCCCCTAAAATAAAGATACCTCAGTCTCTGATCAGGACTGACATGTTGACCCCCTGAAATAAAGACACCTCAGTCTCTGACCAGGACACTATGTTGATCACTGAAATAAAGACACCTCAGTCTCTGACCAGGACTGACATGTTGACCCCCTGAAATAAAGACACCTCAGTCTCTGACCAGGATACTATGTTGATCACTGAAATAAAGACACCTCAGTCTCTGATCAGGACTGACATGTTGACCCCCTGAAATAAAGACACCTCTCTTTATAATTAAAACATCAGCAGAGAACTGATCATCCACTCTCTCTATGAGCTGGTTTTTAAAAAGAAAGTTGTAGCAGTTATAATGGATGATCAGAGTACTACATATCGAGTGAATTAACACAAAATATTTAGTGAACAAAAAAAATCTCAATGTGAACACTTTTTTAGGAACCAGAATCACTATCATCACTGCTATCATTAATAATGTGAAATTTGAGAAAGTTAGAGCAGGTTGAATGATCAATAGACTTTTAAATTACCATGATCCCAAGAGTACATGCTGGTCCTATCAAGATGCTGTGTGTACATTGGCTATTCACATGGAGTGTAGCCATCCACCACTTAAACTATTCAGATAATCCTCTTCATCCACCACTTAGCAATTCAGAAATTGTTGTGACCACATATAGCTTGTGATCAAGTATATTTACTACTCCTGACCAACCACCGCAAAGACCCAGTTTACACTAGAGCCTTCTGGCATCAATAAACTGATTCAGCAAATACCAGCATTGAGCAAGAGTGGGGAAGTATTGCTTCATGGTCACTTCAAAGATGAGAACTCTATGGGATGTCCTTTATGAACTCATCTGTCATTGTAGTTTGCTTGCATGGTAACATTCTTAGAATGAATCAAGTGTTGACTAGGACTGATCTAACCTAACACACTTCTTGGATTCCTCAATTCACTGAAAAGCAAATTAAATGTTCTATCAGAATATGCTATTCCTTTCATTGTATTAATCCAACCCAGAACACCTAATCTGGACACCTCTCTAATGAGGACACCGCTCTAATCAGGACACCTCTCTAATCAGGACACCAGAGCTCTAATCAGGACACCTTTCTAATCAGGACATCTCTCCAATCAGGACACCTCTCTAATCAGGACACCAGAGCTCTAATCAGGACACCAGAGCTCTAATCAGGACACCTTTCTAATCAGGACACCTCTCTAATCAGGACACCTCTCTAATCAGGACACCTCTCTAATCAGGACACCTCTCTAATCAGGACATCTCTCTAATCAGGACACCAGAGCTCTAATCAGGACACCTTTCTAATCAGGACATCTCTCTAATCAGGACACCTCTCTAATCAGGACACCAGAGCTCTAATCAGGACACCAGAGCTCTAGTCAGGACACCTTTCTAATCAGGACACCTCTCTAATCAGGACACCTCTCTAATCAGGACACCTCTCTAATCAGGACACCTCTCTAATCAGGACACCTCTCTAATCAAGTGACGTACGTACATTTCATCACTGAGAGGTTCTACATTAATTATTTTTTGTTGGAAACCACCAAAAGCTAAATTGAGTGGTCAATCATAACTGACTCCTTAAATTATAAACCCTTGCACCATTCTAACTATAAAGTGTTACTTCTCACTTTCAAAAATTCACACCTGGTCCAGGAGATATCGTAGCCTGAAACCTGAAGGAAACTTGATGATGAAATTCATAGGATACACAAGGGCACGCATGTCGTATCCTTGCATATTTTACAAAAATTACACTGTGTTTCCTTCAAGTTTCTTGGAAATACCAAGGGAAATCTCATATTTTTCATAGTATAATCGGTGCATGTTGAAAGGTTTTCACAGCTAGCAGATGTGCAAGAACAATAGAGCATTTTGCATGTGTCTTTTACCATGCGGCCATTTTAGTGCACTATATCTCCATAGAGCATAATACGTACAATTGTGCACCAAAATGGCCATCGTGGGTATGCATGGTAAAAGTAAGCACTCTTTTAAGTTTGTGCATCAAATTCATATTCAACAGTAATCTTGATATTGGAGGCCCCAAGTCTTCATGGACTCACACCACATGCATAATTCCATGTGTGTGAGCGTGTGTGTGCATGTGTGTATGTGTGTGTTGATATTTGAGACCTCTATAGTTTCATTATCCGCAGTAACTAGCGCCACACGTAACTGCATGTTGCCTTTATATTTGCTAGACATCCTGATCCAATCTAGCACAGGTAGCTGGACGATTAGGGGGTAAAGATCCAAAAAAGGAGTTAATGGTACGTTTCATTTTAAAGCTCTTACTCTGGAGTTTTATATGGTGTTTAAATCAAATCTATACGCCATCATTATTCTAAAGTTTCCATCTCATGATGTACCATGCGTGATAAGACCCCTCACAGAAGTGGTCTATTACATATTGTATTTTAATTCATGATTGAGTGCTCTAGCTGGCACGTAATGGTAATGTGTGTCTTAATTGATATTCGAGACCTATAACATCCTTCATGAGTGTTCTAGCACATACATACGTAGCTGGTGTGTCTTGATATTTGGAAACATCCTTCATGATAGAGTGATCTAGCACATGAATCATGTACAGTTTAGCTTGTAATGTGTCTAGACCCTTAATAAAATAATTATTTGAGACCTTCAAGACCTTCATATTACAGAATCACCATATGCATGAATTTTATTTTCAATACTAATTTATCACATAAGAAGCTAAATAGCTAGCTGGTATCAATGATTGTGTGTCTTGACATTCATTCAAGACCTTCACACTTCTTTTCAGTCAAACTTGCATTGTCTATAGTCACTACCATTGAGCCACCAAAAGATGGTCTCTTAATGGAGGTGGTCTCTTAATGGAACACTATTGGGACAGAACCAATTAAGTGGTCTTTTAAAGAAGAGGTGATTCCTGAATAGGGTGGTCTCTAATTAATACAGCGTATTGATAAAGGAAAATATTTAATATAATATAAAGAAAAGTGGGGATAGCTGTGTGTGGTTCAAAAAGAAATCATTTTTAGAAAAATGATTTGTATTTGTGCAATGGAGCAATCCGTGCCATCGTTACTTAGAGAGTAGTATTAATTGACAATGTACTGTCTGATTATTATGAGACCCTTCAATAAACCATCCCAGCTGATATAATTAATGTGCACTTGACTTGATATTTGAGACCTTCATAATAACAACACATAATTATGGTACTATGTATGCAGAGCTGTATCCTTAACTGGTGTATGTGTCGTGAATTTAAGTCCACATTCTTCACACAGTTAACATGGCGCCTCATATACCGGTGTCCCTCATTCATGTGGCCGATGTGTGATATCCAAGACTTTCCAATCAAAATAACATTCTTCATATAAGGACTCTTTGATCGTGATTGGTGTCGGTTGCATTTGTCTTGATATCTGAGACCAATCAGAACAATAGCCACACATCTTGTACTATTCAAGCAGACATGCACACAGAGGTACATCAAAATGAAATAACTTTTTTTTTTTTTCCAGCCATATCTTCTATAATGCTTGTACTACGAAGAATGTCATAGTGTCACAGGCAGGGTTTATTTCAAGGGGGCGAGAGGGGGGGAGGGGGACAGCCTGAACGATCCCCCCCCCCCCCCCCCCCCCCCCCAAGAATTAGCTAGCTTTCATAATGAGATTATCATAGGATTCCACATAGTAGTGGACTCCCTCTAATCCAGCCGGGCCAGCAGAAGGTTCCTGGTTAGAGGGGTGGATTTATAAAGAGTGTACATTTTGAGATTTTTTTTAAAAAGTGACCTGAAAAAAAAGTCTCAAAAAAGTCTTCTTAATGGGCACATTTTCAAGGGGTCCTGATTAGAGGGAATTCACTATAGAACAATAGCCACACGTCTTGTAGTAATGTAGGCACAGACATCTGAGCAGTCATGTAAAGCAAGTTAAACATTTCTGCCATATGTCTTCTATAATGGTTATACACTAGCTAGGTATGTTTCATCTTTAATCTAGCTACTCAATGAACTACGTAACTCCCTCTAATCAGGACCCCTGAAATGAGGCCACCTCCCGATTCAGGTCACTTTAAAAAGTCGCAATGCACACTTCATAATCCACCCCTGAAATGAGGCCACCCACTGTATTTAGGACACTTCAAAAAGTCACAATGTATCACTTCATAATATAAATCCACCCCTGAAATGATTCAGGACACTTAATTCTGCTGGCCCCCAAAGGTGGCCGGATTAGAGGTATGGAGTTAGCTAATACTCATAAGTTATGGAGATTTGAAGAATATGGTCGGCACGAACGTTCAGGATGTTCGATTCCTATCAGGGGACTTCTCACGTAGCATGTGGTGTGGGCACCCGAAGTTCCCACGTGGGCTACGACTGATATTGGAGAGACAGCCAGTTGACCTTCACCCTGGAAATTCCAGGTACCCATTTTCAGCTGGGTGGAGCATGGTACAGCTTTATATGTCATGGATACATATACACGCAAAGTGGTAGTTGTTTGGCAGATGGTGGAGTGTGTATATGCTGGCAGAGAACGTGTGACAGCACTTTAGTTTCACTGTCTGTCTCTGCTCCCAGAGCCAAGTGGTGTTGTTAAGAAACAGCTGTCACAGCAATCAGCCCCTAAAGTACCACACAAGCATTGCAGACCACATAATCACCATTTTGTACGCATTCAATTTTGTTCGCATCTGTAAACATTCAATTACCTGTGGGATATTGTGTAGGTGTGCTCAAATAGATCCTGGACATAACAAAAAAACTCACTAGACATGATGATTTAATAGAGTGAAGCCTGCATGTCTAATCAGACCACCCTGGAGTGATGAGGCTATCTCTTTATTAAGGCCACATTGCAGTAGCACCTACGTAGGTACTATGTAACTATGTACATATTCCTGACCAGCTATTTTGACCACCACCTCTCTATCAAGGGCTTATCACAGTACATACCCATATGGAGAAATTGACTAGAACATTACTTGACTGGTCCTATGATTGACTATTATTGTGAGCCCAGTACAATAATAAGTACCTCTCTCTCTCTCTCTCTCTCTCTCTCTCTCTCTCTCTCTCTCTCTCTCTCTCTCTCTCTCTCTCTCTCTCTCTCTCTCTCTCTCTCAGGTCTTCCTCAATCTAATTGACACTAAGGCTGAATTGCTGACAATAAACTGTCCTTGGTATTGCACAAAGGTACAGTGAGCCTCTCCATTGTGGACACTTTGGGACCTTGAAAAAGATTTGCTCACCATCCATTTCCCTAGCTGGTATAGGTTTCCTCAATAGATGTAGAGTTTGAGTTTGTGTCTTTTTACAAAATGCTCCGATGTGTGTGGCATGTACATTCCTACGTAGGACCTTCATCCTGTCCTCCACCTACTCAATCCTCTGGGAATTTCTTCCTAAAGTGTCCAATTTCAAAATCACAGATGTTGATTATAAGTATGAATATGATTATGACAGCTAGTCTGCCATAGGCCATTTGTCAGGTCAAAAGGTCAAATGTCGGATCAAAATTTGCTTTGGTTTGATGTACATTATAATATAGATGTAAAGGTCAAGTCATATGTATGGCCGATCAACTCTTGCTATGCATGATGACCTTGTATGTGCATGTGTTAATTTCACTGGAAGGGTGCATGGGCACTGGTGCCTTCTACTGTAACAGTGTGTACTATATTGGACTATTTATGATAACTATTTTGAAATGATCTGACAAAATGTCAGATCAATGTTGGAACGTATGTAACAGAGAGAGAGAGAGAGAGAGAGGGAGGGAGGGAGGGAGGGAGGGAGGGAGGGAGGGAGGGAGGGAGGGAGGGAGGGAGGGAGGGAGGGAGGGAGGGAGGGAGGGAGGGAGGGAGAGAGAGAGAGAGAGAGAGAGAGAGAGAGAGAGAGAGAGAGAGATGTATTTAGTGTATATGGACCATAGACATCCAGTACAAGCAGCACTTTATATCACATGGCCTAGTCTGTCTGTACCATGCACAAGCATGCCATGTATATTGACAATGTCTGTACACATGTTATGTATATGAACAAGGATTTATTCTTGCATGACCTTGGAAGCCTAGCTAGCTGGCTCTCTCTTCCATGGAGCTGTACCAGCAGCATTCATCCACTCATCTGCACCAACATGCAGTGTATGAGAACATAACTCTTACACACAGACTGTCAATCTACCTAGTAAGCTAGATCAGGTCACAAGACCATACGTAACATGATACTGCAGGTGGTATTATAGATCATAAGACCATGTTAGAGTACCCATACTACGACACTGTAGGTTGTATTTATATAAACACAGAGCTAAACATTAACTCTCTCTCTCTCTCTCTCTCTCTCTTAAAGCACAGTTGTGAGCATACGTACATATCACTGCAGGCTTTGATCATTCATAATAACTGCTATTAATAACTTTGTCATTTCTTTCAAAAACCAGCTGATAGAGTGGATGATCGGCTCTCTGCTGGTGTTTTAAACGTTAAAATTTGGTCAAGAATCAAAGAAAAGTTAGAGCAGATATAGCAAATGATCAATGGAAATCGAATTTCAAGAGACGTAAGAATTTGAACAGATTATTAGTTATTGACGGGATAAAATTGATGAGGTCACAAAGCATTGCTTACACTGTCAATAGTTAAGCAGACGTTGAGGATGTGGAGGATCAATGTACATTTAACCTTTCTTTGGCTAAGTTCAAAAGTGCACGCATTAACCCCAAATGGATATTGTTGCTAGCATATATGCTTATCTACATACCTACGTAAGTTATCTTTTTATGGAGCAAAGAGGATATGGACATCAACCTTCCTGCATTTATATCCTGCTTCTACGTAACTCCCATGACCTTATCTCAAAAAAAAAACCCACAGGCCGTGAATAACTGTCAGTGGGTGACCATATGGAGCAAAAAACACTATCATAATCTCAAAGGCGCAGTCAACAGGAGAGATAAGCACTGTACCAACGAGATTATCCTGGAAGTCATCCAACCCTAGCCCTGTGCGACCTGCACATCCTGTTTATCTGGTTCTGATCGACCATGAAACAGTTCGAGGGTGAGTGGGAGTGAACACCCACATATCAAGGATGTGACCTCGTAAAGGATATGGGATAAAGATAAGGGCGAACTGGGACACACACCCACCTACTGTAACCTAGGAGACAGGTTTTAGTGGAAATAGACTTTTCTTCCATGAAACGGGCTTTAGTGAAAAACCACATGAAATAGACTTTTTATTTTCATGAAACATTAATAACAATTTCTATGGGTCAGTTCCTAAACAGTGTGTTTTCACAAGGACTGAAATTTCATGAAATTACACTTTTTAAGTGGATACCATATTCAGAGAAATCATTGCTGTTCAGTTTTTAAGTAAAACTTCTCTAGATACTGGCTTGAAAATTCAAATTGTTTTCACATCCGACCTTTCGGCCTGGTGCTCAGGCCTTCCTCAGTACCTACGAGATGCTAATTGGAGCACAATGCACAGCCAGTTTAAAATAGAGGAAATTCCACAACATGTAAATTAGAACAGGTGCAAGTAACATACCCAAAAGGCACACCTGGTGAGGGCTACATAAGTTCCTACAAAGGAAGATTTACACGTCTGAAGGAGTTAAAAGATGCTGATTGGAAGATATACTAATTGTCATCTCAAGGAACAGGTATTTAACAGTCCAGTGGACAGCAGTTTGAACTTTATGAATGGATTATGTGCTAAACTGTTTCTAATGGGTTCCCACCATGCATAAATTGCACTGGAAATGTATGGAATTGCAGTAGAGTTGGGAGGAAGTTAATGGCTTTTTGTTGCAAGGTTTAAAAGAGGTCCACAGTTCTATGGTTTAGCACCATTAGTGTTGCTTAGCAGGTGGGACAAGGAAGCTTCACCATGGAGAGAGAAAATAAACAAAAGAAGCATGTAGGTGTAACAATACACAGAGAGAGAGAGAGAGAGAGAGAGAGAGAGAGAGAGAGAGAGAGAGAGAGAGAGAGAGAGAGAGAGAGGGGGCTTTCATCGTGGTATAGGAGTATGAAAGTATGAAAGTGTACAGCTGGGTTGTGCTTTCTCTATGTGGTTGGTGGTACACATTTAATATAGTGCATGTGGGGGCACACTGACTAGGTAACTAGGGAACATGGTTGCTTTAGAGCTTGTCCTCCACTTTCATCAATGGGCTAGAAGACTCACAGATCAGTGGGAAACAACCAATCATGGTTTACTATCATATCCACTGCTATGGTGTTTCAATCTGGTTAAGTCATGTGGTGCAAATTAAACAATTTTTTTTTTTTGGTCTCATATAAAATATGAATGGATTATTAATGTCACGTAAACTCTTGACTAGTACTGAGGGAGAATATCCAGTCCCAGAGAATCTGCGTGATAATACGTACCCTAGAGGGAGTGATACCCACCCCATGTACGTAATTATATTAGGAATTTCTCTCTGGGACTCTTCATAGCAGCTATTTAGACAACACTTTAGACTAAGTATTGAAGTATTGAAGCACAGACCACAAAGCCTACTCCTTTTTGTTGCAATCTGATGAATGATGACATTCTCTCTTTACGTTCTTATCTCCAAGACTCAGATCAACAACAACAGGTGTTAAGAATTCCATTCAGACCAGCACTTACTTCCCTTTTTACAAGAAACACACCATTATCATGTCTGCTACTCACTGCTATCACTAAGTGACCACTACACTAACTGAGTAAGGTGACGTATCATTTAGAGTTGCAACACAATAGCTACCTGCTTAGTTAGTAACCCTTACAAACTCTGCACACATGGCAACAGCTGAAAGGCCATGGATGACCAGATACAGGAACAAATGCAACTATTATGATGGGACCAATCTGGCCACAGGTGAAAGGCCCACGGGTGACCGGATATAGGAACTGACAGCAATACATTGTAGCCATCACCACTACAACACAAGGAGAGTCAGGAAATCTATGTGTCATAGGACTAGCACAATACCTCTAATCCTGGCCACAATTGAAAGGCATTGGGTGACACCACTACACAGGAAATCTATGTGTCATAGGACTCGCACAATACCTCTAACCCTGGCCACAATTGAAAGGTCGTGGGTGACAAGATATAGGAACTCTTAGCCATCACCATGCACTACACAAAGAGCTATGTGTCATAGGACTCGCACAATACCTCTAACCCTTAAAGGATCAGGCCACAATCAAAAGGCTGCGGGATAATAGGAATTGACAAAGACTTGGGTTGCAGGCATAGCTACATAGATAGTTGGCTAGTGGGGGACCAAGGAATATCTGTTCAGCAAGGGCTGAAAGACCATGGGAGTAAGGAATTGACACAGGTTCTTACAGTCCCTCCATAACACACCACATTGCATCCAAGTAAGGGTTCTCATTGCGAGAGACATGCCCAGGTGATAATATCAAGTGAATGGTCTCATTGAGAGAGATGGTGGCAATAGTATTCTCATTATTCACCACACTTCATCAAAGCAAATGAAAGAGACATGGTGGTGATAATTATAATAATAATCATTTTAACATATTGCATCCGAAGTAAGGGTTGTGAATGGTCTCATTGAGAGAGAAGGCAGGTGATAATATCAGGGTAGTCATTGAGAGAGACGGTGGTGATAATTCACCATGCTGCATCGAAGTAAGGGTAGTGAATGGTCTCTTTGAGAGAGACGGTGGTGATAGTATGGATAATTCACCACGCTACATGGAAGTAAGGGTTGTGAATGATCCCTACATGTAAGGCGGCGATCACTGCCATTATTCTAAAGCCACTCTCTCTTAAAATTAAAATTAAAATTTCCACGGGCATGTAATGACATGTTTGGGTATGTCATGACATGCTCAGCCTATTCATGCTATTTGAGGACAGATTTTATTTCTTACATGCCTACACACAGACATAGATCTCATAGATCTCAGATATTATATCATAAGTTTAAAAGCACTTCATATAAAGTATTATCACTATGTTTTGGTACTGAATCAGATGAAAACATCAAGCCTGGCTATGGAGCTCTCATTTCATGGGTGTGGTTAGTGGAGCTCTCATTTCATGGGTGTGGTTAGTACATGCATAACCACACCCATGAAAAATGAGAGCTCCATAGCCAGGCTTGATGGTAACTGGTAGGGCCATATGACATAAGAGGGATGAATGGATCCATGGAGATGGGCTATGCATTCACTTGCTTATGGTACTCTATCAATTCTGCTGGACCACTCTACCATGTCCCAATAGCACCTATTGAAGCTACAGCACTTTTATGCCATACTCATCTTAATTATCGGACTAAATCCCCAAGACTTTAGAAATTGTGTTATCAATAGAGGACGTCATCCATCTTAAATTATTTTAAAGATAACAGAGAAAAGATGTAATCATTTCATAATAAGCGACAGACAAAAGTCCTAGAGAAGGTAGTCCACCTCACTTTCATTTGATCTCATACCCATTATTAGCAACAGAAACACACTGCAAGAAAACTTAAGTACTTAAGTATACTTGCTCTGCTTATGTAAACGGTTAGAAAGTTAAATGACTAAAAATAACATTACTTATGCAAACAAGTGTATTGTATTGTAATAATAAAATGAGTAAGCTTTTTGAAATGTACTCTGAAGACTTGACTTCAATTTGAACATTAAAAAAAACAAACATTGTATTTTCCCCCTTCAGATTCATGATCTCATCTTTGATTTTTAAGTTATTGCAACTTCTCTCTTTGAAGCTGTGCAAAGTTTGTCAACAGTTAGTTGTGAGTAGAAATCATTACGTATGATTATTATTATTATAATAATGAAGTGATTTCCCTTAAGTAAAATATTTACAAATCTCTCTCTCTCTATCTATCTCTCTCTCTCTCTCTCTCTCTCTCTCTCTCTCTCCCTAAACAGTGTGGAGATAGTCCAACCATTATAGAGAAGTTTCTATCATGTGTAAGTCCCAGCAAAGCTAACACTATGAAGGATGCATAGAAATGCAGATGATAGAGCAGGCCTTGTGTGTGTGTGTGTGTGCTTGCATGCCATATCCACTCCATAATAATTATTTTTGCAGGTGCAGATCTAATGCCACAAAATGGTAAACCACACCTCATGCAGCCACTCATTGGCCTCACATCCTATCATTATCATGAGTCAGTGTAGTCTCTGTGTTACATTAATTTCCTCCATGCACAGACAGTAGCTTAGTGACAGTGCATGTAAATAATAGTGACTGGACGTCATAAATGGACTAACTGCTCCAAAACCAAAGAAACAACAAAAAACCTAAAAACAACAGTAGGATCAGCCATGCATGGAGGGTCACTGTCATAATATCCAACACTGACTAGCTATACACACTGTGCCAACTTGTCTCCACGCTACCACACTCAGTCTCAGGCATTCATACAGTTGGGAGGGGAGATATGGGATATGGCACGCTATGCGTGCCAAAAGATTTAGTCGCAATCAAAACTACCTGTACTTTTCTGACATATCTGTTTTGGAACAAAATTGTTATGGATAATTTTTTTTTTCTTTCCCAATACAATTACATCATACAATTACATCATACAGACCTGTCACACTAGCCTCCAGCTATCTATCATGGGGTCATTAAATCAACAGAATCTGTTTAAAAGCTACATCATACAACATACATACATGTAGTACATCACACATCATAAATTTGAAGCAGGTCAGGATTAAACTCTTTTAATAGTTTTAAATATGTCACACAGCACAGATTCAAAAGATTGAACTCTATGTACGTCACACAGCACAAACTGATTTGGGTCAGGAGACTGAACTCTAATGACATTGACATTCCAGTACAAAGGTCATGTATACTGGACTATATGAACCTTATGAAGCGATACAGTAAAGGTTTAATGTACAATAGATTACTGAGCATATACTGACAGGATAATATACCGAAAATTGTGTGCAATAGTTATTATACTGATAACATACATACGATAGATTACTGAGTTTTGTGAAGACAGTATTAAAGGTTGCATACAATAGATTACTGAAGCATATACTGACAGTATTAAAAGTTGTGTACAATAGAATACTGAACTTGGTAAAAAAAAACGGATTTGTAAAGCATTTACTAGATGTCATGTATCATAATAAATGGACCACCATCAACCAGTACATTATCCACTGAACCTTGTGAACCCAAACATTGAGAAAAGACGTTTTAATTGGCACTAATGGTACGCTGACTAGCTCAAAAGAGTGTCCAATGTGATCACACCACTTTGGCACCAAAACATTCACTTTGTTTACATATTTCACACTGTTGAAGTATGTATGACATCATCCAATTCAAAAACTTCCACAAATACATATCTAGTACCTACACAGATTTAGGAATTTTATGCCTCATAAGAAAACCTGTAAGTGTAAGGGAGCAAAGCATATATCTCCACAACTCACTATACATTACAGTACAAGAGCTATGAAGTGTATGAAATAATACCACTAAGACCAAGGCTTATTTTTCCAAAAACATACACACCATAACTATACATACATAGGAAACATATCCCTTGTTGAAACCTAACACGGGCTGAACAGCTGCACCTCAAAGAAAAATTAATTTAGTCAAAGGACAACCGTCTGTAGTAAACAGATGTGCCGGTCCAGTGACCACAGGGTGATCTAATTAATCCTGTGGTGGGTGCTTTTGAAGTAGCATTCAAATCATACCTTTCCAACTACATAGGCTAATTTCACGTACATAGAGTTTGAAATTTATGCTTGGTTTGGCTAAAAAGGAACTCCAAAGCATATATTTCCAACAAACGCTATGGAATTTGGTACACATGTTTTGGAAGTTTATGTTCCAGACATTGTACAAGTAAACACTACAGGTTTAGTGTAAAGACTTTATCACATCAACACTGCGAGATAATGTCTAAGGCTGCCTATCAAATTAGGTACAAAGTTCTGGCCTCTGGGTAGTTAGAGACATGATAATTCACTTACAATAATACATGATAATTCACTTTGTGCCATTGTGCCAGATTGAAAGGAGACCTTAATTGGTAAGGTAGAGCTTTAATTGTGGACATTATGGGATCTTCCTTAGAATGGTTAACCAATTTATAATTTCCAAGGTAGAATCTAGTATCCACAATAGACAGTATTACCCAACCTCTGTATGAAACACCTCTGTTATACCATAGACAGTTTCCTCCAATCCCAAAGTGTCCACAATAGTGTATTATCCAACCTCTGTATTGAGGACACCTCTATACTAAGGACAATTTCCAAGGTCCCAAAGTGTCCACAATAGAGATGGTTCCACTGTATTGAGGACACCTCTATACGACACACCAAGGAATCCACGATAGAGGTTCCACTATGAACAGTGCTTTACTGCAAGATCATGTGACATCACATGACTATCATTATCATGCTCACACTAGACAGTCATGATGTCAGAACCCATGCAAGTTTTAAATAAAGCAGGAAAGAACCACTACCCAACATTGCTAAGGCACACAGATTACCGAATAAGGAAAAAAAGCATTTGTATCCGACTACAAGCTCAGGATGTAGAACTGAGCAAGGTTAGTTGCATTTTCAGGATTCATGTTGTCTCATAACAGAATCCATCCTCCCTGCGAAGGAGTATCTATTTGGTATACACCGACAGTATTATGTATCCTGCCGAACCCTTTTACTAATGAGATTGGCAGGATTTAAGATGGGAAATGTTTCCTGTTCATTTATGCATGCATGTTAAAGAGTTTGCACACATTGATCAGACGAGTGAGAGACATTATATAATTAAATATGGGAAGAGAGGAGGAGATAAAGTTTTGGGTACACACCTGCTTATAGTTATGCAGGCAGACAAAGATGATAATCACATCTGATTCAATCACCCAATGGCAATAATTCTCTTTTATTTGGTACTGCATAACCGGTACACACCTGCTTATACAAGATAATCATAAATCACAATTCTCTCTTTTAATTAAAAAATACTACCGGATAACCTCTGTGCAATGGTACACACCTGCCTATGCAGGCAGACAAAGAAGATAATCACATCTGAATTCAAATGTCACAATTCTCTCTTCTAAAACATACTACCTCCAAGATGCAGATCACCTGCTTATACAGGTAGACAAAGAAGATAATCACATGATGATTGATGAATTAAAATCACCCATTGTTTTATTTGGTACTGTACTGCAGTAAAACATGTTAATACAGATCAGAGTCTTCCCTAGCTCTATAGGGTGCTTAAGTGACCATAGACCCAGCTCACTTTCTTTGATGTTTTTTTAAAAATCCAAACAGGATGGCCCTCCCCTACATTCAGTATAGTGGGGGGAAACACTGCTAATAGTGGAGCCTCAAAAACACAGATAACCTGTCCCCTGTTCAATGGTCACCCGACCTCCCCCTAATTGATTTCTCCCATAGAGCCTATGGGCCTATGGCCTATGGCTAGGTTGAAATATTAACTGGAATAGGACATGGCAAAGTAACCATAATAATTCTCTTTTCATTGTCGGAGGTTATTTTTTAAAATATAATATTATGGCCTAATATAATGTCTCTGGGCTGTGGTCAGCGTCTTCTGTAGTCCAGAGTTGAGAGGTACACTTCTCAGAGCTTACTCATAGCCATTGGCTCATTTCTGCTAAAGAGACCACCCTCCTATTATCATATCCTATTCCAGAGACCATGGCCACTCTGCCATATGTCCCATGCCATGTTGTGTGGAAATTTTCATCGTCAAATTATATTCCCAGTCACCACGTTCCACTATGAAAATTACAATTATTTAAAAGCCGTAATAATGAAAATGATTTAACATAATTATTGTAAACATAAAATTAAGCATTATCAGTTGAAATATTAACAGTATTTGTCATAATAATTATGTTTCATCATCCTATAATAGACATGCAACTTTTCGTCGTCATCATCCTCCAATGAAACCTATCTCCCATCATCTCTCACTCCATTTGGAAACTAACCACTCACAAACAAGTCTCCTTAAAAGAAGAAAAAAAGCACCTAATCACTCCATCATTACGCACATTATTTGCTTACTACACAAATAATATGGATAATTTCATTTCAGAAATGCTGCGGACTTATATCAGGTCATAATCATGTCACACACTTACTTGGTAAGACTATGATGTAATGGTAATTGGTAAATGTGATGTATGGTAACTATACAGTACTCAATAATATTCACAGGCTGTGAATTATCAGAGCTCCAGATTTGACCATATATAGAAATAATGATGTAATGCCTAAAAATAGATTCCAGCACTCTAGGATTATCTTACAGTAGTAAACATGTGGGCATGTGAGTCAGCAATGCGCATAGCATTGCTGATTTCTATGAAATATTTGCTGACTGGTTAACTGATAACTATATCAGTATCATTATCAGTATATGTATATGGATCATGCCGCATGGTCAATCTTGCCTTCCCTCCATGAGCTCTTGTCCAAATTCTTAAGGATAGCATCAGTTAGTACTAGCAAGATTCTTGATCAAAATGTCTCAGTTAAAGCACTCAAAAGGCCGTATTACTAATTCTAATATTCTCACATGTGCAGAGTAATGTTGGGGACCAGGTTGAGGGGTCAGCTAGGTAGGGCAGGGAGTGTGAGTGACCTACACATACTAGCTACCTAAACCTGTTGCTCTCATTGATAGTGAATCTAACTTTCTGGACCGTTCCTGACAGTATATGTTCGACCTCTGACCTTAACATAACACGGTTAAACTAAATATGCAATGACAGACTTATAAAGGAACGTATGTATGTATGTATGTATGTATGTATGTATGTATGTATGTATTATTAATCCCCAATTGAAATGGGTACATGGCTGAGTTGTCTTAATAAGGAGGTGGTTTCTTAAAAAAAACTTGCTGTTGTGAGTAGACTTGATTGTGGTTTCACTTTAGCTGGAATAGGTGCTGTTGAGACATGGTGGAGTGGTCTTAATAGAGAGGTGGTCTCATTACAGGGTGGTCTGATAATAGTAGTTTAGTCCAGGAATGTAGATGCTATTGAGACATGGTTGAGTGGGGGCTTAATAGTGAGATGGTTTCATCACACATCATCTCCATGGTGATAAAACTCCATCACGTACACACATAAATACAAACTGACCTTTTGGAAGAGCACAAAAGGACATACCTACCACAAATCAATAAGTTAGCTACCGACAAATAACCGCAGAAAAACAAACAGGTTGTCAAAGGAGAGGAATCTTCCTTGGCCTGAATACGATTTGCACCATCCCATGACTGTCATTAAACTTGGTCCAATGATACCCATGAATATTGCAATGTGGTCATACCAGTAAAATTCATGAAGCAGAAATTAAAAAAATTAAAAAAATTCCAGTTCTTTGCCTAAAAGTGCCAAACCTCTCCAAATTACTTCTGAGAGTTGTCCATATTTTGTGGAGTAGATATATAGATTCTACAGTATGTCCATGGAACTATCTCAGTTTTGACAGTTCACAACATAGTAACCCTTCTTCCATATCCCAACACGTAAGGAACTATACATGCACTGGTACCTCAGCTATTATTACTACAGCAGTTGGTCCATGTCCCAAGACACCTGCCGACACATACCCCACCTTATTCACCTTTTCCCACAGGACCTACAATTAAGCCCATACCAACAGCTGGAAATACCCTAATCTCGGGCAGTCAAAGTATTGACGGTCTCAGCTTATATGCGAATCTGATCAGAAACATTAATTTCCACCTGATATCCATGCCTCTTAAAGTTTGGGGAGTAGGCATATAGACCAATAGACTCTAGCAACATGCAAGGCATATGTAACTTTGCATCCACAGGATCCATAGACCCCCACCCCATATATAGACACTCCACAGGCCCTGGCCCTAGCAACCCAACTCTGCACGTATTAAAAGACAAGTAACCCTCCACAGGCCCTAGCAACCCAACTCTAAAGACAAGTCACCCTATGCAGACACGCCACAGGCCCTCTAGCAATACAAGTCACCCTTACAGACACTCTGCAGGGCCTAGCAACCACACTCTACAGTGTAGGGGCAGACATACATATGCCCATTTCATAATGAAAACCACCGCTAATTTCTTTCCCTTCAGGACTCCTTCACTTCCTGGTCCCCCACCACAAAGTCTGGGTTCTCAGAAATGCAACAGCATGCCAGAAGATGGTGGCAGGTTTCAGTGAGCACCACAACATCCTAGCCTCCTTCCCAGAGGAAGGCCTGGGAACGAGGCTAACAACATCCCCTTCATGATCCATAACCTTATAAGACCATTACATGATTCTCCCCAACACTGAACATCATCAACCACCTCAATGTGGAATCCTTCATTGAAGGCTCCAATGTTGAATCCCTCAGTGTTGAACCCTGAACCCCTCAATGTGGAACCCCTTAATGCTGAACCCCTCAATGTTGAACCATGTTGAACCCCTCAATGTGGAACCTTTCAAATGCAAACAAAGCTGGACACCAAACCATTCCATTTGCTGCTAGGAATTGAGCTCAAGATAGAGGAATAGATGTAATTGGTACATAACACTCTTTAATTTACAAACAAAGCCAGTGCCTCCAGTCTGTGAACTTTGATTTCAGTATAAAGTGCCCCAGTTTCAGTATTTTTACCATGAAATCTCAGCCATTATAAGTAACATTAATATACATGCGTGTTGTGAGTCAGTATTTTTGGTCAAATTTCAGTAAAAGTACTGATGAATCAGTATATGGTTGGAGGCTATGCAAAGCAAAAACAAACAAAAAACAACAACAACAACAAGAAATAGATACAGCAGATGTGGCAGTTCATAAACATGAATCATTCTATTCAAATAGAATCGTTATAAAATTCAAGATAATTGTCTTATGAAATATTGTGTAATTCTTACATACTGACTCTTGTACACAAACATATCTCACCGGATGCAGGAGAAGTCATGGAGTCAGGGTTAGTTCTGATAACTGCAAGTTTTTGTTCCTTGGTTCGTCTGGAACGGTGCAGTTGAGTTTAGTGAAGTTTTCGAAATTGAGAAGGTAGAAGCAATACCACTGGAGAGCATTGCGAGAGCTCTTGTACCTATGAATGCATGTGTATGTATGTATGTATGTATGTATGTATGTATGTCCATCATAATGAGTTTAGGAATGGCATAAGCAATTAAATATCACGCACTATATAGTGGGCATTATTAAGAATGGCAGATAATTTCATTAACTGTATGCAAATTAATCTAGTTCCTATTAACCTGCCTTCCTGGCCAGGTGCAGTCATTAAATCGAAGGGGAACTGGCTGGGAATGATCTCTTAATTATCATTCAAAGCTATACCCATAATTGTGTACATGGGAGGAAGCACAAGGTAGCATGCAGCTAGGCAATAATTAAGTATTGTTGCTAAGGATCTTCAGAGCCAGTAGTGGAGAGAAAAAAATCTGATTCAGAGGCAGGAGGAAATACGTACAAAGTGCAGCAGCTGTGCAAATATTGTTGCTATGGATTTAATACTTCCTTCACAGGAAGGGAAGCATATGATGCTCATTGGAGTGGGAGGATGAGCTTCAGAGGATGTGGTCAAGATACTGTGCCAATGGGTGGGCGCAAGCATGTGATGCCATCAGTGGGTGGGCGCTGCATGTGATGCCGGCAGTGGTATGCAGGTTGCACCCGTCTATACAGCAGGTCTTGCCACTTGGCAAGCAAAAATAATATGTGCAATATTTAGTCTACTGCATTATTTAGTTAAGTGCTCTGAAAACAGATCTTGTTTCAATGATGGAGTTTGTAGCTGTGTATGTACATTGATAATAGCTGCTTGGAATTAAAATTTTTCTGTAATGACTGTTCACCCTGACACCAATTCCTGTATGGAGAGCTTCCCTAGCTGATACACCTGAAAGATCAACCTTTTACATGCAGTCTTTATTGTCGATTGATTGCAATTATATCGTGCATTACTAGGAAATGCAAGCATTATGGGATGAGCACACGTGTTCAGAAGTTAGAACAGACTATGTAAGAGATTATATGACATCCCTCTATCAACTTGCTAGTGTAGGGTTTGCTTTGCTCACCTGATAACCAAATAACTGGCCAAATTGAAAACCAAATTATTATTAGTGCCAACACAAAACAGTCATGATGTGGAAATGTGGGGCACATATTATAAGTTTCCTGTATTATTCTATTGTATGATAAGGGCACAGTTGGAAATGTATGCTTGGTCATGAATGATACCACAACCACAGAAACTGGGAAAAAGCCATTAAGTCACAAACTATAAAATTCAATATTTCGTATAAAAATGATATGCAAGATATAGGAAATATATGCCTGGTTACTGAAGTAGGGACATTATTGCTGGGCAACCACAAGTGATATGGTGGGAAGAACATGGTGAGATATTACAGTCTGGTATGGAGGGGGGGATAGCTTGTGGTGATGATAGCATCTGTTAGTGGGATGGAAGATAAACATTTTCAAAGGATTTATTCTTGTCCTTTTGGCATGGACAGACAAGCTAAAGGCTGCGCCTGACCAGAGAGCCATTATGAACATGACCAAAACAATAACTCAGCTATTTACAGGTAATGCATCTGTCCCAAGTAGCCAATCCAATATCCGCTCCAACACTGACATGTGGTAGCTAAACACTGAAAACATTGTGTGTCTCCAATTTAGGGGGTTGGAATAGAGGGGTTCCACTGTATACAGACGTGTCTCCATTTCAGGGGGTTGGAATAGACTATGTGGCAATTGTATACAAAGCTTGGAGTAAAGGTATACTCCCTCTATTTCAACCCCCTGAAATGGAGACACCTCTGTATACAGTGGAACCCCTCTATTCCAACCCCCTGAAATGGAGACACAGTGGAACCCAATTCAGCAATCATAGTCACATGACTCACATGTCCCTGTTCTGTACATGGTTATCAACCTCCAGTGCGGCACTGAAGCTCATGTTGAGGTACTTGAGGTAGTACGCTCCACTGACCTCCCCGGTCCGGTCCGTCCCAGCCTCACAGTGAGTGTAGATAAGGGCGGGGCCTTGATGCTGAGTCAGCATATCTCGAAGCTTCTTAGTTAGCTTAGGCAAGTCGTCATAAATTACCCTAAGTGCCTACAAAATATGGTAAAGGGTGTAAACACAGATGAGTACTGGAATATGAGACCTGGTAAAGGGTTTCCCATTCATATCCTCTTAGTAGGTAAGGGGTTTCATAATGTAGACTACTAGTAGTACACTACCACAATTTCACAGAGGGGATCCCTTGGCCATGCCCACTGATCTGACTTACTTTGACTAACTCTGGACTGTCCTTAGGTGGTGGTACAAAGGTGCCTGTGATAATAATATTGTGGAACTCGCCCCTAGATAGGTTCCCTTCGAAATATTTTCTCTCAACACTGAGGTCCTTCTCCTCGAAGGGGTTGAGATAACTGCAAAGACACAGTCAGACACATGAGATGGAAAAAAGGGCTTTTGCAGCTGGCTATGAACAATTATGCTACAGCACATATAACACTAAAGCTTGGATCACACAAAAATACGACATCTCATTGGATGGCAGGGTTCTCCCCAGGCATCTTAAGGCATAGCAGACCACTAAGCCTTCAGTTCTCTCCCCCCCTCCATGCCATATGTCTTGCCACTATGCCTTCAGTTCTTCCCCCTATGCCTGATGTCTTGCCAGTTCTTCCCCATATGATTACTGGTGGCTGGCTTCTACATCTCAGAACACTCATAATCATTGAGCCCCTCTCCTTTATGACAATTATAATGGTCTTGCCCCTATGCCTTTAATAAATCCTGGGGGGAGAACCTTGGCATGGAAATTTAGTGTCAACAAGTGAGCTGATCGATTAGGGCTTTACTACCCAAGAGTCCTTAAGTTTTTCTAAATGCAATCATAGCTTCAATAATATAACTATTGGACTTTGAGAAGTTGATTAGTTGATTTGCTCCTGTTAAATCACCTGACTACCACGAGGGTGAAGTTAGATTGGATAGTGTACCCCTGTGACTGCAGACGAGTTATCATGGTGGACGTGATTTGGGAGTATGCGAAACTTCCATTGATGATGGGCATGTTGCCACGGAACAGAAAGTTCACTGGTGACTTGGAGGGGTACACATCAATTCTACAGTCATTGCAGTGCAGTACACAGAGCAAAAAATAAATTCTCAGTTATCAATCAATCGTATTATACAGAATGTTTTGATCATTAATTTTGATTGACTGCAGGCTAATGGAGCCTAGGGACATCACAAGGGCCCATTGCATTCGCATCACAAATGCTTTCACACTGCTAAAACACTAAGCAAACAAGCACTTGATCCCTTACATATCAGCTGTGCACCCAGAATATGTTAGCTACTAACTGGGGGAGGAGCCAGGAGGGCCTAAGTTAGGGGGCGTGGTGATTTGTTAACTTACAAGAGTGTTCTCTCTGGATGATAATCTTCTCCTCCTACCCATGATGTAAATGCCAACAGCAGAAAGACAATCTGCTCTCGAACAGCCATCGGTCTCCCTACCTGTACTGTGTATTGGGCCCGGCCCGGGCGGGGGTGTGTCCTATTACTGCACGTGCACAGGTACTAGGTCCATGTTTAGGTGTGCATTAAATTAAGGCTAATCTTGGTATGGTATGTTTTGCAAGCTTCATAGAAAGGCGTTCTCGACTCTTTACTCTCCTGGAAGGGTCTTGAAGACACCCAGCATCATCAGAGACCTTCATAAATGTGCAGCAGTAAGAGAGAAATGGCAGAATCCGTTTTCGGTCTGCGGTAGAGTCCTACCCCAAAATTATCATCATTGTAGAACTTCAGTACATGTTGTTAGTGTGTCGTTATGCCGTTCACATACATTCTTACTGCAGAATCACAATCCTATATTTACTAGCCACATTCACTGTGGCTCAGTTTGTGGAAAGGTGGAGTATTTTCTGGGTCATAAGGTGAAACAACCAAAGAAGGATCCTATCTTGAAGTATTCTGAAGTCATCCTTATTGATGCAAACAATAAAAATCTCGGTGTGATGAACAGCAGAACTGCTTTGGGTTTGGCTGAAGGTCAGGGTTTGAAGGTTATCATGGTGAAATCGAATCAGGAGAAATTAGACAGGGAGAAACCCTTTTCGGAGAAATCAGATCGTGATAAAACCATGCCAATTTTTAAAGTAGTATCGAGTAAAACTCTCTATGAACAAAAGAAGGCACAAAAAAGAGAGAAAAATAAGAAAATACCACAGAATATCATCAAAGAAATCAGGATTAGTACCAAGATTGAGGATCACGATATGGAAACTAAAATGAGATACGTTCGGAGAGTACTGGAGGAGGGATACTCACTTAGGGTTATTGCTGAATTGAGGATGAAGGGAAAATGGCTTCCCCCAGATGAGTTCAATGAGGAAAAGAAGAAGAAGGAGAAGTTATTGGACAGTATGGAAGAGAGATTGACTGGTATGGCGGTTAGGATTAAGGGTAAATCAAAACAGATTGATGTGGTGTCTGCTGTGTTCAGACCTGTCTCTACTACTGTCACTAAGGATCAATGAAGAGGGAGGAGGGGTCAATAGAGATGATTCCAGGGGAGGATGATTCAAAATTAATTGTTATAGACCTAGCTAAATCACTACCAAAAAAGAAAAAGAGATCAATACTGTATGTGCTTTGTGCATGCCAGCTAGCTGCAGCAAGGTTCAAGGTTTCATGTTAACACCCACCAGGGCATACACACAAAAGAATGACAATGACTCTACTTGTGTAAGATGGTGAAAACACAAAGTTCAAGTTTAGCTTCTCCATCAGATCATCCTTGGTCATCTTCAAACTCAGGTCCTCTTCAAGTATCCATCCAGGCTCTCAATCTCATATGGCTTACTCCCCCTTCCATGTGAGCTCAGCACACTTTGTGCATGCATGATGTGCAGCTCTGGCAAACAGTTCACCTGAATCACCTGACAAATTTATGCCACCACAAATATGATTGGTCAGTGCATGCAAGAATGACAACTTAGCAATAGCAACTCCTTTTAATGTGATTCCATTGATTATGATTGATGTAACACGGAAAATTACAGTATGTGCTGATCATTTCATTGCACCATAATATGCAAAGAAACGTGGCTCTCTACTGTTTTTTGTCCATAGACAGGTCCTCACAATCAAAAAGATATCTTGCAGACACACATCATGGGGTGATGTGGAATGGTACAAATGGGATCTGAAGAGCCTACCTACTTCACATTTAATATTTAGCTAGATGCATTCTGGACTTTCATAACATCAGGTACAGTTTCAAATTCAATCAGGCAATTATAACACACCTACTCAGTGTATCCAAAGGACTCGGTTCATTTCGTAAATGTTCCACATCACATCCCCAATTTCAAGCTCCCAACAGCCCCCCTCAACCTCGGCCATGTTATATCTGCCATACAATCCTCCGGGTAAGCATAATTATTAAGTGACGAAGAAACCATACGCATACCGCGGCCCTTTGATCTCGCCCACGCATGGGATATAGATAGTGTGCTTGTGGGGTGGGGCTCGCCCCAATTATGAGAATGCCCTCCGAAGGAAGTTAGTTTATCCGGCCCTGACGTCTTGTGTGGGCCTCTCAAGAATGGCAAAGACTGATATAACCGTTCTAGATGACCTCGAAAAATGGAAGGTTGGTCATCATCCCTTAAAGGTAGTGATAGTCGGTAGAACCGGAGCAGGAAAGTCTACCTTGGCTAATGCTTTGACTCATACAAATAGCTGCAAAGAAGGCGAATCTACTGCAACTTGTACACAAAGTTCCAAAATGACTTCAATTACAGTTGGCAATGATAAAGTCATGGTGTGGGACACCCCTGGTTTCATCAAAACAGATGATAAAAAGACTGAGCATATTGATAAGAAATATCTTAAAGATATCTACAAGAAGATTTCAATAAAAAATGATGATGAGTATGTTATTCTCTATGCTATTGATATGGGGAGAACACGATTTGAAACAAATAGTCCTGATTTGAAAGTAATGAATGAACTAACTGAACGTTATGGTCCAGTAATTTGGAAACATACTGTAATATTGCTGACATCTGCAAATATATTTATCGAAACACTTGGAAAGAAGAATTCTACAAAACGTTACTGTGAAAAATTGGATAATTGGAAGAATGAATTGCATAGGTATATCGAGAATGAAGTGAAGATATCCAATGAAGTTGTAAGGAATGTCCAGGTAATTCCAGCTGGACATGTGAATAAGAGCAAGCTGCAAATTGACTCGGGAGATAGACCATGGCTGTGTAATGTTTGGTTATCCATTTTGCATGCTGCCGATAGCAGTAGAAAACCTTTAGTAATGAATGTACTTATGCATGAAATATTCACTTCAAATCCAGTAAGTGGAGAAATGCTGATAAGTTTCATACAAGAACACCAAGTCATCTACCAGAAGAAAGCAATCGAGCTTGGCTCCAATAGTGAAAGTACAGCTGGCCTTGCAAGTAGCTTCTTGCATCTTCAAAAGCTTTTCTTTGAACACTCTTGTCCAAGGAATGATTTATCTGCTCACCGTCCAACTAGATGTGTATTACAAACAGACGATCGATTGCTTCAATATTGGGACAGAATTAGTTTCACAGTGAAGATTGCAGTAGTCGGTCAAACTGGATCAGGAAAAACAGCCCTTATCAATTCTTTGTTCAAAGGCAAACTAAGTTTAAAAGAAAGTGATAATGCCCATCCCGTTTCCAGCACCGATATTTCAAAACTTCTTAAGAAGCATGAAATCGAGCATGGGAAACTTGTATTCACTGTATGGGACACTCCAGGAATTGAAAGGTATTTCGAATGTATACCAAATCCGGATGATGTCAACCTTTATCTATTCTGCATTGATCTTTTGAAGAACGAGAGTACAGCTATTAAGAAGATCAAAGAATTCTCTTTAAAACTTGGGGAAATGGCATGGAATCAGCAAGCAATTATCGTACTCACTTATGCAAATTGTATCGAAAAGAATGTAATCAGTAAGATAACGTCATGGAAGGACTCAATCATAAAGAAGCTTGAATCTGTTCTGGACAACGAAACTATCAAAAGAATTAAATTCGTTCCGGCAGGTTATCACACTGATGACGTCATTCCCGGTGATCCAGAACGCACATTCTGGGTAACGAGACTTTGGATGGAAATGATATCTGCAGTCCGGGCTGAATACCAACCAGCACTTACGCAATTTCTGTACACTTTGTATCATTTAATTACAAGATCTGATGACTCCAAAAAAGAATTCCTGCATCTATTGCAGAAGATCTTACAGGAACTTAATCGTTCTATATGAAATTAGCTATTAGCTAGCTACATGTTGTTGTAGAGTTTTTTTTACTGTCATAATCATAATAATATTATGTTCCCATGTACAATGAATGTGTAGTACATATGCTAGGGTTACACTGCAATAAAAAACATCCCATGTTTAGGTTATCTGAGTTACAGGTTTTAGCTACCTAAAATGGGTTGATTGATTTTACAGTGTAGATATAATAATTATCATAGCTGTAAATTTTTTATTACTCACCTTTCTGTACACCTGCCATTGTAGTTATAGCTAATGGATTTAGCATAGTTTTAGACACCACAATAAGCTATCATACCAAATAAAGTGGGAGGCTATTGTTTCCACGGCAACTATCACAAAATTAAATTCATAGCTATCTTTTGAGTCTTTTTGGCTACTTCTTGTTCTTAACTTTTGAAATAATCGTTGCAGTTAATGCACTTGCTCCAACACCAACCCCACATCCAACACCAGCACCCAAAAGAAGACCTAATCCAGCCGCTATGCCGAAACTTGGGATTCCGATAGCTAAAGCTCCTATTACTGCACCCACTGTTGCTCCGGTAACACCAGCAGCACCTCCAACACCTGCAGTAATGCCAACTTCTTTTACGTTTCTGATCAACCAGTTCTTATCTGCAGTTACTATAGGTTGATCATATATTTCTTTGTCAAGAAAATCAGTTCTAGGATCAACTTTTTCATTCAAATTGATGCGTTCATGATTCAAATATATAAGAACTATTTTTCCGTCAAGAGATGCTCTCTCATGAACTGTGAACCATATATCACTCAACCAGTATCGAGAGTCGTCAAAGAGTGATGGCTTTTCGACTTGTCCAGCTGGAAGTATTGGAATAGCAGTAGTGGGTTTGATATTAGCTTCTTTGAAAGCTTTGCGTACTGCTTCTCTCCACTGCTTGAGTACTTTTTCATACTCGCTTTTTATATTTTTTTTCTTCTTTTGTTCAAGTCGTGTGACAATGCAATTGGCAAAGGTGAGAATAACAACGCAATTATCCCAAACTGAGTCGTCCAAGGCAGACTTCAGCTTCTTCAGTGTAGATGCATCATTGTCCATTACAGCCCTTGGTGACTGGGCACTTACACAGTATATCAATGCATCAATATCTTTGCATTCTTCCTGTACATTCTTCACATATTCTTCTTCATTTCCTGAGTCGTCATTAAAGCCTGGTGTGTCATACACGATTACTTGAGCATTGCTATCCAGCTCGTCAAGTACTTGAGGAGTAATTTCTGTAGTCTCATGGCTTAAAGTATGTCCTTCTTTAAAGACCTCTCTCCCAACCAAGCCATTCAGGATCGTACTTTTACCAGCACCAGTTAGCCCACAAGCCATTACTCTAAAGACTTTTCGCTCTGTTGCTTCTTTAATGGCGGCTTCTTTTTCCTCCTTGCTCAGATCCTTCATACTGTTGATGAGTTTAATCACTTGATCCTGTGCCGTGGGAGGTTTCGGCACCTCGATCACTTCGAATTCGGACTCGTACTCGGACGGTTCTCCAACAGCGCTAGCATCATCCATCTTGTCAGCTCAGATGGCGGAACATGAAACCGCTCGCGTGGGCGGTAGTCGAGTCTATTCCACCTAACCCCTTGCTTCATTAAAAATTATTATGTCTGGTTTGTAGGAGGCCCTTCTTCGTAGGAGGGGCCTGGGGACGAGGCTAGTTTTCTGGTTGTGCATCAGTAGTTTTCATGGTGCTAGTGAGCATCTCTCAGGGGTGGGAAGCAAATCAAATCTCATGATGATTCTTTGAAATATGATTGCCACTTCCAGTGATGCAGTGATGCAGTGCTACCATGGTAGCTACTGGATTGAAATATCAGATGGATCTCGAAATAAGAATAAATGACCCAAATATTAGCAAGTAGTGCAGGCCCGTACACAGGAGAGGTTTTTGGGGGTTACTGGTAACCCCCCTTTGAAAGTAATGATATTCATAACAGTGACAATCACATGACTTTGTCTCATGCTGCTGCCATGCCATCTAACTAGTTTACATGATTGAGCAAAAAATGGAAGAGAACAAATACTACAATTCAGTCATATTTTTCAAAAAGATGAAGAAGTTAGCTAGTTGCATGCTGCTTCTTGGGTAGCTCAATGTGCCCTTGATTACACTCAGTCAGTTCCATGTCTACACAAATGCATGTCACTTCACTTTAACAGCTACCCATGTATGTTAGCTGTAGCTAATTTGCTGCACTACATACCTACTATACCTAGCTAGCTACCTTCATGTAAACTATCCAGAACTACTTAAATATAGATGAAGTGTGTAAACTTTCCTTAAGAAACATCCACATAGAATGGAAAATGCGAGTTTATCATTTGATTTCTAATTAATTTTTGTTCTAAGGGGTGTGGTCATTAAAATGGGTGTGGTTTTCCATGTATATTAACCTAGTAACCCCCCTTTTCAAAATCCTGCGTACGGGCCTGTAGTGACAGGTAGCTAGTGTCTGAGACACCATGGGGGGGGGGGGGGGGGGGGCAGAAAAAATTACCAAAGTATTTTTCCATTCATCATACATTCCCCCTGCTATTGTCTTTTCAGTCATAGCTAGCTACATAGCTAGTCATGTGAGCACAGGTAATCAGCACAGGGTAAAGCAATAAAATAAACTTGAGGAAGAGATGTAGCTATGGTCGTATGTTGTAAAGTGTGATATAGCTATAGGTATCTCTGCCCCCCTTTCTCAAAAGTGGAGGGGCGATCGTCCCCCTGCTCCCCCAGTATATCTCTGCCACTACTGATAGGTACTGTAACTATCTTTGTGATAGCTAGGGCTAACTAGCTATACTTAAATACTGTATAATAGCTAGCTAATTTTTTAGTTATCCTCTGCAGGAATATTTTTTTCCTGGGGTTCCTCTTGGTGCTGCTAGCCATTTCAGAGCCTCCAACTATATAGCTATACTGATTTAGCTAGTATTGATTTGGGCATCATAGCTATAGCTAGTTACCTACCATCTACAGACCTGCAATAACAATATCATAAAATGTCCTGGGAAATTCTCTTGTTTTCTTTGAGAGTACATAATTTGGGTCTGGCTACACGAGACTAGCTACTTGATTATCTCTACACAACATGCAATAAAGATGATCTGGAAGCCTTTTTTCATCATTGTTGTGAATTTCGTTACTATATTTTTTTGGACATTATTAATACGGTTGTTATTGACTTTTTATGCTTGATTTGTTGTTTTTTTTTGTTTTTTTTTTGGGGGGGGGGGGGGGGCTTTTTCTTTGGTTTCTTATAATGGTAGCTAATCTCATCTTGTGTTGCAAAAATAGCATCCCTCCCTCATCCAAGTGAAGGACAATGAATTTAATCACATTGGCCTAAAAAAGGCCCAAATGAAATAAATATATGTATACAATTTCCTTTTCTTTTGAGACTGCATCTTTGAGGTAAATGGCTTCAAAATTATATATTCCGTGACCAGTGCGTTTAATACAACATTGATTGAATGACGACCCATAAAGGAGGGTTGGTAAGGGTCGCCGCTAAGGAAGTATACTAACCACGTGGCCACACCCCCGGCGCGGCCAGGCCAGCTAGTTCTCCAATTAGTACACACCCGGTACCCCAAGAACCAAGAACGAATGCACACCTAATACATGCAACTACTGGCGCAGGAAAGCAACGAATCTTGGAACTCTTACTGAAGGTACAAAGTGTTAGTATTTTACGAAACACATATTGTCAGTTTGGCACGTATAGAGACCACCATGTGGCATGTGAACCAATTCTCAGGCAAGAAAGTGATAGATTTGATGCTCTCACACGTGAGAATTATACGTGAGAATTGCAGAATGCAGATTTCAATGTCTGTGCTTGGGCGTTCTGAACCATGACTTCAGAATGTGTATTTAGTTGGTAACAAGAGGAAAGGGCAAATATGACCGATGGCTAACTAATAGGGAGTATAGGAAAGTGGTATGTGACAGGGCATTATTTTTGAGGCTCATTATCTGGCTAGCCATACGTAGCACTGTGAACTCTGTGCAAAGCACACTTGAACTTCATACAGTTTGACAACACACTTATAGTCTTATTCTCGTTGTTGGTAGTCATGACAGATCAACAGAAGAGAGTGCCTTGTCAGTGGTACCAATCGGTCACCATGGTCACTGCCTCCCTCAAGCTCCACCCACCAGCCTCCAGGGGAGAAATCACAGCTACTTTCAGGAAGAATTACTGTGCCATATTGGACGGAGGTGAGAGGTGTTCTCTCGTTAAGAGAGGGAGGGAGTTTGTATAGTAAGCATATAGAATGTAGGATTGGAATCTTAGTGTAGCATGATGACTGTAGTTTCTGAGGGGGTAGAGGCAAACTATGAGGGGATGGGGGCAAGGAGCATTTCATATACTTACCATCCTTACAGAAGGTTAAATAATAATAATAATAATGCAAGGAGGGAATAGATGGTTGGGGCAAGCACATGATGATGACCTCACCACATATATCTCATACGTTCTAACTTTGAGTGGCTACTTAACTAATTCTGGGTAGCTAACCCACTACGTACCGATGTTGTATCACCTCCTGTAGGGGAGATATACTGGGAGTGCTACTTGGCTAATCCTGTGGTGCCCAGTAAGTGCAAGCTGATTGTTAGCAAAGTGAGAGCAGAGGTCAAGCTATTGAAGGAAGAGGCTCTCAAGTGGGAGGAGTTTGAGGTACATATTATTACATTACGTCAGGTATCTTCAATATGCATATCAAGCAAGGGAATCTGATGGTGGCTATCCCATCCCTTAATACGTACATACATACATACATACATACATACATACATACATACATACATACATACATACATACATAACGTTCTGCAGTAAGCTTGTGCATTGATGGCAACACTTGTATGTAGGTTGAAGCACCAAGTGAGCAGAGTGAATCCGATATGGAGTCACATGACAATAAAGGAGATTCGCCAGAACCTGTAGTCCATGCAGATGAAATTAACCCTCTCCCTCCTCCTCCTCCTCAATCAACTCCTCTTAAATCTGCTCCTCTGTCTCTTGAAGTACAAGCTCCACCCACTAATCATTATGGTGTGTTCTATTTAAAGGAAAGTTGAAGCAATAATTGAAATAATATTGTTCTTATAGTTCCTGAAGATGTCATGTTTGTGAAATTCTTGTACCATGATTTTTATGACCTGGTAAGTCCTTGTTGTTGTTGTTGTTGTTGTTGTTATTGTTACTGCTGCTATTGTTGATGTTATTGTTGTTACTGTTAATTTAAAGGGTAATAGAATAAAGGTCAAAGTGCAGGTGGAAGGGATCTCGAGCAGTACTTGTAAGGTGTCCTTCACTGACACAACTATGGAAGTCAAGTTCCAAACAAGGTGAGTACGACATCGTCCAATCAAATTAAGGTACACTATGGATGGGGATCATTTATGTTGTCTGCATAGATAGCCTGGCTGGTAAAAGACATTCTTAGCGGGGATAACCTACTTTAGCTCTAAGTAGATTAGATTCAGCTATTTTTATTTTTCAGTTCTCATAGGTAACTTAGGAGCTGAATTTAGTCCAACAATTATGAATACTATCTTGGACTGTTGCATGGATCAACAATCAATCCTTATATACATGTACATGCCACATGTACATGTCACATGTACATGTCACATGTACGTGATTGTAACAATCATATTATCATTCCAACTTTCCAGCAATGAGCGGTTTCTCCGGTCCTACGAGGACTGCACTCCAAACACTTTCTTTGTCTGGAAAATTCAACTTTTGTAAGTATGAAATAAAGTGAAGGTTGTGCCTGTGCTGGGATTCTGCACTTTGTTCATTGGGTAAAGGGTGTCCATATATGGAGTGTGTATATGCATAGTCACATATTATTTTTGTTCATTGGATTAAGGAAGGAAGCAGAGTGTGGGTTAAGGGTACCACACTGTTCATTGGGTTAAGGGTCAATATATTTGGAAAGTGTGTATGATACCAAGTGTGGCATGCATAGTCTCTCATTGGGTAAAGGGTCATTTGCATAGTGGGTTAAGGGTACGGGTACCACACTTTCTGGATAAAGGGTCATTCATAAGGAATCATTATTTTCTTTTCCCTTAGTGGTGAAATCGTAGTGTCGGAGTCTACATTCAAGGTTCAACCAAAAAGCTTGGAAGCTTACCTGAAAAAGACTAGCACTGTGAGGTGGAAACTGCTCTCTCCTTCTGCACATGATAACATGAAGGGGATCACACAGAAATTTGATAAGAACTCTGAACTTAACGAACAGTCACCTGACAATGCAGTGGGCTCTATTTTGAATGATCTAAATGTCAACCCTATATTAACGACAAATATCTTGAATAAATCATCTACTCTTTCCAATAACTCTCTAATGGACACTCTAACTTCGGGTAATGTGGTGGTCACACCCACACCGGAAACCACACCCACCAATCATGTAAACTCTTCCCTTAATCAGTCGTCATCAAGTGGGTATTCCAGCAATTCAGACTGCAGTGAAAGTGAGAAAAAGTCAAACGTCGCTGCTAATGACCCTCCTCCAACTATGAAAATAGATGGTTCATCTAACCGGCAAAACTTGGCCTTACAACCCAGTAAGACCGGTTTGATGAATGTTGGCAACTCCTGTTTCATGAACAGTATTGTCCAGTGCCTCAGCAACACAGAACCTCTTCGAGACTACTTCGTTGGTGGTCATTACCTTGCCGACATAAACAGGGAAAACCCCCTGGGGTTCAAAGGTGAACTGGCCAAGTGTTTTTCCACTATAATTAACAAGCTGTGGTCAGGTGACTATCAATATTTTTCTCCCAAGTCGCTCAAAATGGTGATTGCCTCTCGGAGCAAGCACTTTGGTGGATACCAGCAGCAAGACTCCCACGAGTTCATGTCCTATCTGTTAGATGGACTGCATGAAGATTTGAATCGCGTACAAAAGAAACCCCTTACCCCGCTCATTGAGACAGATGGAATTACTGATTCAGCTGCAGCCGATAAAGCCTGGGAGACGTACAGGCAGAGAAATGACTCTTATTTTGTGGATAATTTCCAGGGACAGTTCAAGTCTACACTGGTTTGTCCAGAGTGTAACAATGTAAGTGAAGAAGTCACTCAATGTGGACTCCCAACAATACTACATAGTGCTTAAAGACTCATTTTTTGCCTTAGTCTGCATGGTCAGATTATGTATGCAGGGGTCATGATTATCATCAGGTATACTGTGAAACCTGTATTCAAGAGACCACCTTTTTCAGAGACCACCTCTCGATCTCTTAAAGGACCACCAGACCACTTGTTTATGTCCCAATAGCGCTTGTACCATTGATCTTGACCCCAAGACCATTTTTTGGTGTGCCTAGAGGTGGTTGCTGTGTAAATAGGTTTCTTATTTCAAATATACCCAGAAATATGTCTGCTGTACATATTGCGCCCGAGGATAAGGTTGTTTATTTGGCCATAATCACCAATATATACATATGTACGCTGAAATAAGAATTGTGATCTCAGAGTAACTGAATACGTAAGAGTGTGCATGCTGTATAAACTACATAGTGACTAACAGGGCTCACAGTAACACTCTTTTATTGTCGAGACATTATTATCTAATAGCAGTTTAATACTGGCCACACATTGATTTGGAACGTGTGCAATTAAAAAAAAAAAAAATCAGAGCCATAACTCTCACTATAGGGCTCACAATCATAGAACATTTTCCGGTCAATTTCTTTATTTGTCTGATCATTCTCTGCCTTCGTCCAACCATTTTTTGCTCTATATTTAAATAGCCTTTTTATTCTACCACTCAAAAATTCTGGGTAAAACCTTACATATCTCAATCCTTCATCAGGTTTCGATGACCTTCGACCCTTTCATGTCTCTCTCTGTACCCCTTCCTCTCAACCTTCGTCAACTCCCGATATTCTTTGTGCCCCAAGACCCTTCCAAGATTCCCCTGAAATTCATCCTCAAACTTCCCCCCGAGGCCAACCTGGAGCTCCTCAAGGCGTCCGTTGCCAGGAAAACTGGCATCTCTATGACACAGGTCAGTGTACAGTGAAATATTTACCTCCGATGAAGGAGGATGAACCTCTCAACAAAAATATTTTGATACAAGGACAAAAGGCTGGGTCCCATTACTGAAATCATGTTCATCTCACTTATTCACCCATTACCAGTTCAGGGCAAAGGAGCATGCAGAGCTTATGATAACAGCTTGACACCCAGCCAATATTGGCATATGTCTGGTCATTATTTGTTTGTCAGGACAAAAGTACTTTTCAAAATGCACACTGATGCAATTGATGTTCAGTTAAATGTTAGGACAAACTAAGGACATCATGTCCGGTCAATATCAATTTCTTATCATAGGCACTGCAGAGGACGTTTCCCTATTTGGGCATGGTTTTAAGGGATCATGCATGGTAACACCAGTGGATGACCCTTTACCAATTAACTCTCCCTTTAACTGTAGCTGAGAGTTTTTGAGGCATATGGAGGGAAGTTTCAAAGCTTGTTGTCCAGCAACCAGAAGCCGATCAAGAGTATTGGTGAAAACGACGTCATTATGGTGTAAGTGGTCCTTTGTTGACCATTTCAAGGAAATGGTCGACCAAATTTCAGTGTTTTACCTATATTATGGTAATGCTTTGTTGTGACCACAATATTGACATCATCATCACATAATGGTTGACCAAATTTCAGTGTTTTACCTATATTATGGTAATGCTTTATTGTGACCACAATATTGACATCATCATCACATAATGGTTGACCAAATTTCAGTGTTTTAGTTTTTCATAGTAGTGATAGAGTACTATGAAACCTTTGCTGTTGTGACCAGCTTAATAAATAAGGAAATGTCTAGCTGCTGTTTGGAGCCTTAATTGAGAGATAGGCTATAGGTATTGTTAGAAAGGTGGTCTCATTACAGGGTGGTCTGATTAGACAATTAGGTGCTATTGGGACATGGTGGAGTGGCCTTAATAGAGAGGTGGTCTCATTACAGGGTGGTCTGATTAGACAGGTTTCACTGTAGCTGGAATAGGTGCTGTTTGGACATGGTGGAGTGGTCTTAAAGAGAGAGAGAGTTTGTGGTCAGGTTTCCCTTTCCCCTCCTACCCCTCCTTCCCCTCTATTCATTTCTCCCCCCTCCTCTCCTCCTCCTCCCCCTCCTCCTCCCCTTCCTCCTCCCTCCCTCCCTTGCTATTACTGTGCTTGCCATGTCACTGTTCACAGGTCAGAGGTCCTCCCGAAAAGAAGTGATGTGGTAGAGATCAACATCATCCAGCGAGTTAAAATCCCTCCTTTTCCCACCAAGTGTGCAGCATGTTTGCGGCAAAAGAGTGCCAACAAGAAACTCTTCAGATGTGGCAAGTGCAGAGCTGTTGGCTACTGTGATGAGTACGTCAGTTGTGATTTTATTACTTTGAGACATGCTCCTTGGAATGGAATACTTACAGTATGGGAATCTTTTATGGGTGACAGTCCCATTAGCTGAATTTCTATGTTTGGATGAATTTATTCCAAACTTCTGTTATGTGTTCTATAATGGTTGGACTATCTCCACACCAAATTTCAGCCCCAAGGCTACTAATGATCATGAGTTATGGAGAGCTAAAGTATGCCACTTATCCTATAATGGTTGGACTATCTCTACACCCAATTTCCAGACCTAGTGTGAGCCAAAGTTTAAAAAGTGGCCAAAAAATGAACTAGTGGCTACATTAGTAGCATATCTTATGCATTCCTCCTTAAAGTCTATTTGCATTCACCTTGCCCCTTGATCATTCACTATAACTTTATCAATTCTTAACCAAATTTCAAAACACCAGTGGATAATCAGCTCTCTGTCGATGCATTAAACTAGAAATTTGGTTAAGAATTGAGATAGTGAGAGCAAGGTGAAATGCAAATAGACTTTATAATCATACATAGCTTCAGTATAAAGTGCTTTGGAAGGGACAAAATCTAAACTCTTCATGTTGTGTGTACATATCCAGAGTCTCCCCTAGCTGTACTTTCTAACAGAGTGCTCATGAGAATATAATTCAATTAGTGCCATAGACCCAGCCCACTTTCTTTGAAGTTTCTATATCCAAACAGGGTGGCCTGCCCTGCATATATTGGAGGAAACACTGCATATCTATCATGTGTAGGGAGTGTCAGAGGAAGGACTGGAGTAGTCACACAAGGAAGTGTGGACAGCCTACTCCCATTGGATTCCCCTTCGTTGTCAGCTTTCCTGCCTCCCAATTCACCTACTCCCACCTAGCAACCGTTGCTGAGCAATTTGCAAGGTCAGCATATACATATGAGCTATTCTGTAAGTTCATGCTGTATCATTAACAGTTCTGGCTAAGAAGAAATCACTTTTGGGCCTTTCATGATTAATGTATGGTCATGATGTTTAATAGGAGATCTGTGGATGTAGTTCTCCCATCTTCTACTAGTATACTAAGGGAGAATACTGACAGTGGACAAGAGAATACTGAGAGTGAACAGGAGAATACTGATAGTGGACAGGAGAATACTGATAGTGGACATGAGAATACTGATAGTGAACAAGAGAATACTGAGAGATTACCACCCAAAAAGAAACCCAAGTATCAGTTTGTACCAGTGGATAGATATGGAGATAAAAAAGAAGGGACTACCCCATTAAGAGATCTAGGTATGTAATGCAAATCAGTGTTTGTATGCATGTGGCTACATCTGTCTTAGTGCATGCTACTGGTAATTGGTTGGCTGTATATTATTCAGTCATGGAATCTGGTAAAGGTCATCAATCATGTACTATGTTTTACATACGTGCAGGTGAGGAGCACTTGGCGTTCGATGGTGATTTCCTGGTCATGGACTGGAATAATGACTCCAGAGAAAAAGAATCTGTGCAAGTAACTCCAAAAGAAATCCTGGTGGGTGACCTTTTTTGACCTTTGTTCACTGTTACTCGACATGTTACGTGCATGTGTTAATTTTGGCAGGAACATAAAGTGGACCCTGTGGCCCCATCTCCTCCTCCTTCTGCTCGCACCTCCTCGTCTAAAGTAGTGACATTGGACCAGTGTATCGAGCTCTTCACACAACCCGAGCTACTCTCCAAGGAAGAGGCGTGGTCAGTTTTTACCTGAGCTGTAAAATACTTTTGCAATGGCCAATTATAAGTTGACCTGAATTTTCAAACACCGACATTTAGTGACGTGGCACTGAATTTTTCAAACACCGACATTTAGTGACATATGGCACTGAATTTTGGTTGTTACAATTCCCCCTACTTTTGGTTGGAGAATATTCTGACTGACAAGGGGGGTGAGGGGGGGGGGGGCTTCTGCCCCCTCTGAACGATGGCTTGCCCCCCCCCCCCCCCAAGAATTAGCTAGCATAATAAGATTATCATAGAATTTTAGTTGCCTCTCCTCTAGGTGTTTGACCCCCCCCCCCCCCCCCCCCCCCCCCCCCCCCCCTTGAGCAAAATTCTGAATTAAACTCTGCTTAATGACATTAGTGAGTGTCCGTAGAGAATTCTGCATGATTGTAAGAAGAATTGAGACAAGTTTACACAGAATGGTCAAGGGATCCGATCTAGTGAATGCAAATGGACTTTTATAGTGGCAGCCTTTGGGCTGAAAAAAATTTAGTGTGCAGCTAATCCAATCATACATGATTATGTGTGATAACAATTTTATCAAAGCATATTGGCAAAATACATAATTTTGGTTTCTGCCAGGGGCTGGTTATAATTATTTTAATAGTACTTGAGATTAAGATACGATGACCTAGCTATCAGAATTTTGTACCTATATGTACATCTATTCAGGTATTGTTCCAAATGCAAGGATCACAGAGAGGCCACCAAGCAGATTTCGTTGTGGCGACTTCCTCGCTTCCTCATCATACACCTCAAGAGGTTCTCTTACTTCAGGGACAAAATCACCTTCAAAGTCGACTTCCCTCTGAAGTGAGCCAAAGAATTGTTCCAGGGTTGGTGGCCGAAATTTATTTCGCCATGCCCACTTTATAAGACTATGTTCATTTAGGGGGGTCTCTTTGGTATGTTAGTACAAGCATAATGAGTGGTGGCCGATATAGCCCAAGTGGTGTCCGAGCACTGGCCAAATGGCCACTGTCGACCAGTGTGGGCAAGAACTCTGTGTCTGGGTCATTGGTCACCAGAGCTAAAGCAGAACCTCCAAATAAAGGAGGCCTAGCCCTAGCCCCAGAAGAATGACCAGTTGTCCAAGTAAAGTGGACAGAGTATAGCTATAAATGTTTTCGCATTTATTTAGGTTATTACTGTAACAGCTTACCTGTATGTATTTTCAAAAATATTATTGGTGAGCTCAAATTGAGAAGTTTTAAAATTTTTATTGTCTTGTTCAATAACGAAATTTACAAGTCGAGATTGTTGTACGTATGTGTGTTATGTGTGTATATCCGTATGTTTATGCATCTGTATTTACACACACACACACACGCCACAGAGGATTGAACATGGCTCCCTTCATGTTAGGGGAAGCTGCCTCCCACTTTCCACAAGATACCCCTCCCATTTATGACCTCTATGCCACCGTCAACCATTATGGAGCTGTTCACATGGGACACTATTACGCTCAAGTCTGCCCCTCCAGTCGAGAGGGTTTGAAGAAGGATGGTGAGTAAAATTAAAAGCAAGAGGACAAACCTCTGAAGAATGAAAAAGTACAATATTAATACACTCTGTACAAAATCTTTTACAAAGGACAGAAGGCTAGGTCCCAAGTGTGTCAATCATTCAAAGGTTGTTCCATTGTACTCAGCATTAAGACTCTACACTACGTGCATAGGAACTGAGTTACCTTATGTTATACAAGTTAAAAGACAATCTCCAAGAGCTACTCTAAATATTAGATGTAGTATCTAGCTAGCGATTGACTACCAGCTACACTTGTAAACTAGGATAAAAATAGACTTTATTGAAATTCAGATTTTGGTTGCAACTGACACACACGAGGAAAACTAACATAAGAATATAATACAGAGATGATAAATATAATTATGTGGTTAAGTTACTACATTAGACTTGCTCCTCTAATTATCAGAGGTCACCTATTGCAATACTATGGCAATCACTTTGTTCATTATAACCAGATTCCAGTTGATTCACCAATGAGGATGCTTTGTTTTCCAACAATGGTTTTTTCCTTTTTTTGCAGAATGGCTGCTGTATGATGACGAGTGTGTTAATAAATTGCCACAAAAAGATGTGATTGACAATAATGCTTATATCTTATTTTATAGACACAGACCAAAACAATAGATCTTAATTTTTAGCCTAGAAAATCATTATTTGCACATTATTTAATCATATTCACTGCTATGACGTCATAATAGTCATATGACAATAAGTCACGCCCATTACGTCTCAAACTAACTGCAAAGTGTAGCAAAAAATCTGAGCTAGCAGGTTTTATAGATTTAGCTAGAATCACTCACCAGTTATCGAATTAAACGCTGACACTAACTAGCTAGTGTAGGCAGGTAGTTCTATTATCGTGTTGGGGTGACGTTTTAATACGGATTCACTAATCAGTATACTAGCCAGAGGTCAAGCTTGTACGGATCTTTCAAACTGGATTCCCGTCGGAGGAACGGCGTTATGGCGAGTTCTATAGGCGCCGAACGCCACCAACTGGCCAGGCAGGTCCAGAATTTCAAACTTCAGGCGAAGAAACTGAAGAAGATATTCAAAGACACGGTCACCGTTCTCTCCGACTTGCAGGACTTTGATGAGACTCTTTCTATAGATCAGATATTGGCTGTGGAGGCTCATAAGTGCATCTCCAATGTCGTGTGTGGCAGAACTGCTTTGGTAGTGTTTGGGGACACTAGGCTCAGGGTCTCCATTGTCAATGAGATATTGGGTAAGTGGTTTGATACAGATTATTGAAACCTAGTACCTAGGAGTGAAACCCTTCGACAAGGCTAGCCAAATCAGTAATGTGTAGAATCTAAATATAGACCGAGAGGCAATAAGCTGTGTCACCATGATAGCATTCTCTAGCTATTTTTAAGTAGCTGGCAATGCCTTATGAGCATGCATGCAGTGACCTTTGGTATTCTATTTTAGGTATTGGTAGGCACTTAATAGAACTTAGTAGTCCGTAGGGTCCAGTTTCCATGGAATATGTAGCAATATGTATCTAACAGAGCCATTCTTAGTAGCATGTAGTCTCATTAGCACTCTTTTTCAGGCATTTGTGTATGGATAGGCAGTGTTTGGAAAAAGTGATGTCCTTATTATCAGCATTATTATATAACAGAGTGGTTTATCATCAAGTGATAAACTCTACAAAGAGAATACTTTGATTCAGGGGAATCTTAAAGCATGTTACACTGTGTATCACACATCATTATTTCAAACTTGAGACACAGCTGCCCAAACTGTAGGCTGAGCTAGCCTCCTGCATGGAGCCAGCCATTATTTTGACTTGAGAACATGCCAAGACTTGGTTGGTATCTTCCAATAATGGGCTAATGAACCTTTGAACTATGCTTGGGCAGGGGGAAAAAAGCATATGTTCATATATAATATCTCTATATATCAATATGGTACTGTAGTCAGTGTTTTCCCTCAAGGAAGGGTACCAGTGTGCACCTCCCCCCTCTTTCCAGCGCTATAGTTAATACTGTAGGCTTATGGGTACATTTACTTCTCAGTAGCACCCCCTCTAACTCCCCCTTTATGAGTTTCGTGGGGGGACACTGTGTAGTGATTCAGACCCTCCATAAGGCAATAGCTAAGAAAAGATGTAATTTTGGGTGCGTGCCTTGGTACTTCGTACGTATTCTTACGTATTTCTGTCCACGTACTGTACCATGAAACTTATCATATAGCTGCTATTTGGATATGGTGAAATTTGTTGGTGGATGGTTCCTTAGGTAAGGTTCAAATGGATCTATTAAGGGAGGGTGCTATCGATTGGGACATGCTTAATAGGTAGGTGGTCTCTAATTAGGGGAGGTTACTTCTGGGACGTCATCTCTTAGGTATGGTGCTACCATACATAATAGCGATTCTGAAATCTTCACTTTTCCACCTTGAAAACTGCTATAAGTTGTTCAATTCCAGAGAGAGAGAGAGAGAGAGAGAGAGAGAGAGAGAGAGAGAGAGAGAGAGAGAGAGAGAGAGAGAGAGAGAGAGAGAGAGAGAGAGAGAGAGAGAGAGAGAGAGAGAGAGAGAGAGAGAGAGAGAGAGAGAGAGAGAGAGAGAGAGAGAGAGAGAGAGAGAGAGAGAGAGAGAGAGAGATTGTTCAATTCCCGAGAGAGAGAGAGAGAGAGAATAACACACTTTCCACTAATGTTAGTAGTCGGGTCAAATTAGGTATGGCAGTGAACACAAAATATGGAGGGTTTGAGATGCTGTTTATGTGATATGGCTTTGGTATAAGGGGATCTGTTCATTAATGTTGGTGACCTACTGTTACATTCATGTTCCTACAGTTTATATCGCCCACAGATTATTAGGGACTAACTCGTGGGACTGAATCATCAAGTGTCCAACTGTTTGATTCATGTGGCTATTTGGGACTTTCTCTGCTGTTGTGTTATTTTTAAAGTTTAGGGGTAGAGTGATTATGGTATTGGTTTGTTAATTTAAGTGCTATAACTGAAAGTGAATAATATACTGCTTAGAGTATAAAGTTTATGTAGGAGTGGTAACGTTCTCTACAACCTTGGGCATGTACTGAGTCTCATGCACTTCTGTATATTATATGTCATGTAAGTATGCCTCTATATACAATGGAACCCCTCTATTCCAACCCCCTGAAATGGAGACACCTCTGTATACAGTGGAACCCCTCTATTCCAACCCCCTGAAATGGAGACACCTCTGTATACAGTGGAACCCCTCTATTCCAACCCCCTGAAATGGAGACACCTCTGTATACAGTGGAACCCCTCTATTCCAACCCCCTGAAATGGAGACACCTCTGTATACAGTGGAACCCCTCTATTCCAACCCCCTGAAATGGAGACACCTCTGTATACAGTGGAACCCCTCTATTCCAACCCCCTGAAATGGAGACACCTCTGTATACAGTGGAACCCCTCTATTCCAACCCCCTGAAATGGAGACACCTCTGTATACAGTGGAACCCCTCTATTCCAACCCCCTGAAATGGAGACACCTCTGCATACAGTGGAACCCCTCTATTCCAACCCCCTGAAATGGAGACACCTCTGTACTGTATACAGTGGACCATGGAACATCTCAAACCCCTGACTCCTCTATTCCAAAAAGGAGATATCTCTCTATACTGTGTATTCCAACCCCCTAAAATGGAGATATCTCTTCATACTGTGGAACCCCTTCTATTCCAACCTCCTGAAATGGAGACACCTCTAGCTGTGTATAGTGGAACCCTGCCCCTGTAATGAGAATGTGTGCACTTTTAGGACAAGTGCCAAGGGTTAGGTATACAATACACTTTACTAGTGAAAGTGGCCAGCTGCTCTCCATAGTGACCATTATAAGTACATAGGTTTCCAAGCAAATCATATAATATTAAGGAAAAAGCAGTCAATAGAGCCACACCCACTGACACACCCATAATCAAATGTACCTGGCACCTTATACCCAGACCCTGAAATATGATAGTCATGTTACAGATATTCTCTCTCTCTCTCTCTCTCTCTCTCTCTCTCTCTCTCTCTCTCTCTCTCTCTCTCTCTCTCTCTCTCTCTCTCTCTCTCTCTCTCTCTCTCTCTCTCTCTCCTCTCTCTCCCTCTCCCAATAGGTGAGGCCATTCTGTCCATGCCTGCAATGTCCACAGAGAAATGGCGAATGATTCACTTCAAGTACAAGAAGAAGAGGTCAATGATGCATGTTCTAGATGGCTATGAGGTCACTCAGTCCTCCATGAAGCAGCAACACGTAAGTGGGCATGTATATATGTACAATTGTGAATGACGTCATGGACTACCTCTAAATGTGGACTCCCTGAATCCTCTCTTTTCATAATCCCTCTCCAACACTCGCTAATATGCCCAAAATTAAAAACACCTCCTTAATCAGGACACTTAGTACTGGTCCCGAAAGTGTCCACACTTTAAGAGGCTCCACTGTTGTACCTGATGTGAAAGTCCTAATCCCCACTGCTGTTCAGGTTAGAAAATACTAGGCTGTCTCCCTCGAGTAAGGAAGTATTGGATCTTAATTTATTTATTTATCATAGGAACTGCTCCTTTCTCGTATCCCTCAAGAGAGCGTTCGTATCGACCCCAAGGCCGCGGATCCTGCCCTTGGCTCGGCAACCCTGGAGGTATCTCTTAACAACCCCATCTTGGAGGCAGGGTTCGAGATCATCTGCTCTCCCACTTCAGACCCCAACAGCCTAGAAGCAGTCAGAAAGTCCCTGCAGGTGTGCCAAGTCGAGCTTCACCCTTTCTTCATCTATGGTCATGATGCTAGAGCCCCTCTAAGTCCTCAGGTAACTCAGCAGTACTGTGTATAACAGTAATAACAAATTATGTGTATGGGAGAAATATAATACGCCTTATAAGGAAGAAGGAAAGCAATACACTTCCTTATAAGGAAGAAAAATCCCTGTGGGGACATACACTTAGCCTTTCCTCATGAGGAATTAGAATAATATTATTACATTGCGCACTTGCCTTATAATGAGGAAGGAAACAATTTGCTTCCTTATAAGAAGAAGGATCCTTGGGGACAGACACTTACTTGCCTTAGAAAGAAATATAATACAGGACGAAAATAAGAAAATATGCTTACCATAATAAGGAAAAAAGGGAGGATTTGCCTTATAATTAATTAGGCAAAGAATGAGTACCTTCCTATTTTTAAGAGGAAGTCAGAATCTGGTTGCCTTGGCTTATGATTTTTAGAATGAAGCACCCTTCATAATTATTTTGTTCCAAAAGTAAACTGGACTTATAAGGAAGATGAAAGTGTCTGCACTACTCAAAGAAAACATCAACACTGTTCCCCTTCCTTTCACGCACACACATGCACACACATCCACCATTGATTCTTGTTCTCTTTGTGTGTCAACACTGCAACGTACACCTGGTGTACTAATCAGACAGCTCTGCCAGTTGCTAACGGTTACAACATCCCTACTCTTGTAGACAGCTTTGTAAAGTTGTGTGGAGATGATTGTGAAAGATTGTCTTTGTATTGCCAACTACAAGTTTATGTGTGCATAATACTATGTAGCATCTCTCTCTCTCTCTCTCTCTCTCTCTCTCTCTCTCTCTCTCTCTCTCTCTCTCTCTCTCTCTCTCTCTCTCTCTCTCTCTCTCTCTCTCTCTCTCTCTATTTTTCTCTCTTTTATATACTTGTGTGTGATCCCATCAATTTCTGGTCATTTCAAGATATAATCTGTAATGGAGGAATTGATTTACATGTGTGTCACTGTACCTTTCCTTTCCTATAGCAAGTGTCTGAACTTGAGCTCACTCGTCGACTGATGCCCGATGTGCCTCTGATGTTTGCTGTGCTCTCACATGACTACATGAACCCTCGGAAGGGCTCCGACACCACCCACCATGTGGCAGGGATCATGTCAAATATCTACCAGCAACTCTGCTCCATCGGATATATGAGTGACTGTGGAGGTACCACACCCACTCCACAACCATGTGGTAAGGATCATCACATTTATGTAGATTCTTCAGTTACAGCTCTGTACTAACTAGCATTATGTGTGTGTAGTTACATATTTGTCCTAAGAAAAAAGCATATATACGTACACATTGGCAACCATTAACTTCTATTTTCCTTTTATGATCCCCCCTCCTCAGGCATTAATCCTCATGACAACCCTGAATTGAACCCTGAGCTCTCCTTCAGCTTCATCCCTGTTGACGTCATCGTTTCCAACTTCCTGGACTTCACCCATGAACTCCTCAGCTTCGTCCAGTGCAACATGCGGCAGCAGATCACCAGTGCTGCTTCCTCTCTCCATGATGCCCACGCTCGCTGTCTCCAGACACTCATCCTCTATGCCCACGACCTCACCAGGGACGTCATTGTGACACCAAAGAGAATCAAGTATGCTCGGACAAAGGAGGAGGAGCTGTACACACAGCTGATCGATCTGGCATCAAGGAAGCAGTCCGAGATCAAGGAGTTGGTGCATCAGGCTATTGCAGATGCTACTGATGACATTGTAACTCAGGTGAGCCGAAACTCTAAATATTGTCCTGATAATATGGAATCTGTCCTGAAATGTCCTAAAAATGTAACCTGTGATATGTTGACTGTGCAGAATTCTCCATCTCTGTTGCCATGATTATTATTATACTGTGACTTTAGGTCAAGGAGCTGCAGTTTGAGGACGTGAGTCTAGAAGCCAGCCAGCAAGCATCTGACCTGAAATCTGCCAAGAAGTGTGTGGCGCAGGTCAACGAGCTCGTCTTCCAGGAGCTGAGCAAAGCCATCTCAGAGAGATTGATCAGCTCTGTCAACTACCTGAGGGAGAGTGTCGTGGGAACACTGCAGAGATGTCTCTCCCGTTTGGAAGAGAGTGTTCATGGTAAGTCTGAACGAAACTTCAGCATTCAGTTCATAGTGATTGTTTCAATAACATTGAGCTTTTTTGCAAAGTCAGCATTGTGAAAAAAAGGTTGGGTAGCTAATTTATGTAGGGGCAGATAGGGAAATAGAGGATGTATTCTTCAGTTTCCTTGTCAGCATCCTTCTAAAATTTTGGGAGCTTAATTTTTACTATTCATACGCATGTCTTGACATTTCCTTGTCAGCATCCTTCTTCTTAGGCCTTGCTATTTCCTTTTGTCTTGATATTTTCTCCTTCTATATCAGGTGAGCAAGAGAAGGTGGAGTCGAACGAGACGTCCAGAGCACTGACTCAGATTCTGGACACAGCCTACAACCTTGAGTTCAACGAGAGAACAAGCACATCAGCCGTTAGAATCTTTGTGGAAAGAATCAAGCAGGCCTTCCAGGTAATTAATTAAGTACTAGCCACATCATTATTTTTAAGAGCAAGGACCTGGCATAATTCCAGATGGCGAGGGTAATTCCAGACAGTTTAAGAGGCTTCTAAGCTTTAATATGATCTACGTATGTAGTTGTGACATATGTAGAACTCACAAGTCTCTGCAGTCCCTAGTTCTAATACGTATTCTGAAACTGTACTGAGACGTTTGAGCTCAAAATTGGAGGATATAATGAGAGTGGAATATAATATATGCTTGTGTATCTTAAATTGCACTTGTATAATAAAAATAGTGAACAGTCCGATATTACACCTGTTCTTTGGAATCCCACTCACCACCCCTGAATCAACTTTAGGACACCTCCTTTATCAGGACACTTATCACTGGTCCCACATTTATTCTATGGCATTGTACTGAGGAGTACTGTAGCTGCAATCAGTAAATTCCCCATACCCAAATGTCACAATTTCCCATGACAATTTCCTCTCGGACCTCCTGAAACCATAACAGAAGAACTTCAACACTTTCATACTGCAGTAGTTGTTATAAACTAACATAATCTCAACCTAGTTTATAATAGTAGTGATAAGGGGAAGTTTCCCAAGAATTCCTTCTTATCGTTCAATCATTACATTGTATTGAGCACACCTCTATTTCCAAGGTCCCAAAGTGAACATAATAGAGAGGTTCCATTCTATATCGAGCACACCTCTATTTCCAAGGTCCCAAAGTGACCATAATAATATAATAGAGAGGTTCCATTCTATATTAAGCACACCTCTATTTCCAAGGTCCCAAAGTGACCGTAATATAATAGAGGTAACTCAGGTTCTATTCTATATTGAGCACACCTCTATACTAAAGACAAATCCCAAAGTGTCTGCAATAACTGTATCATCCAACCTCTGTATTGAAGACACCTCTATATACTAAAGATATGGTGACCAGTACCACTGTTATCCAACCTCTGTATTGAGGACACCTCTATACTAAGGACAATTTCCAAGGTCCCAAAGTGTCCACAATAGAGACGACCTTAAAGCAGTTACCTCCAGTATTATTTGCCCCACTGTTTCGAGGGTGCTCCTCAGTTCCAATGTATTATCCAAACTCTGTATTGAGGACACTTCTATACTAAGAACAGTTTTCAAGGTCCCCAAGTGTCCACAATAGAGAGGTATTATCATATTAGCTAATCAAAAGACAATTTCAAAAGTCCCACAATAGAGCGGTTCCACTGTATTGTCCAACCTATAGGGTCCTGCTCTTAGAAGTCAGAAATTTGACGAGGGTTGGAGGGAGAAGTACTGTCGTCAGATGATCTCAAGTCTCAGTGCCTCTCGACTGGCCAAAAGCATCTGTTCTCAGTTCCGTGCCCGAGTCATGTCCTCCCACGAGACCTTCCTGCATGCCATCAAGCAGCTGGAGCTACGGCATTCTGGCAGACTCAAGGAGACGGAGGGACAGAGGGAGATCATCAGGAAGGTGGGTATTCAAGGGGTGTATCAAGTGGGTGTGGTTATGAGGTCATCAGGAGAAGAGGTATAGGCTAGAATGGGAAGTACATTTGACTGTAGTCAGGTAGTCATGTACTTCAAAGGGTCAGGTACATGATGTGGGGAAATGGGTGTGGCCAATCCACAAGGAATAGGAAATGGGTGTGGTGTTCTAGGTATCATTATGTCCAATGGGGAATCAAGAAGGGATAGGAAATGGGTGTGGTTGTGTATATCAGGCAGTGGTCTAATAGGAAATAGCCACCCAGAATAGGAAGTGGGTGTGACTATGTATATCAGGCAGTGGAAATAGGTGTGGTTAGAAATGAACCTGATTTTGACATCCTTTTCTTATAGAACCTGACTCCAAAAATGGCTCGTCTTAGTCTCAGTAGTGTGGCTCTTCGTGATGGCATAGTCCATGGACTCCCAGTAACTGGGCGGGAATTGGGGCGGGGACAATATGGAGTTGTATTCCAGTGTACTGAGTGGGCAGGCAAGGGTCCCCTGGCAGTCAAGTCCGTTGTCCCTCCTGACGAGAAACATTGGAATGACCTGGCACTTGAGTTCCATTACATGTGGTAAGTACGTTCATTCATTCTTGTTATCTTACATGACCAGATTTCATTCCTTCTGTGTTGTACACATGACACAGAAGGAATGACAATGTCCAGGTAAGAACACAGTTTGGCCCATTTTCCCATTACATTATAAAGTCAAATGTTGCTGATTTAGTTCTATGCTATCATTATCAGTGAGGATTATAACTCTTTTGAAAATGTCAGACCATGGGAAGAGTTGATCTGCCATAATTATTGTGATATGACCTTTAAATAGATACATTCCTAAGATACAATGGGATAATGGTGTCAGACCAAAGCAAATCTTGATCACCTTTTGACCCGGTAAATGGTCTATGGCAGACTGTTATAAGCATCACAATGTCAGGTCAACTATTAGGCTAATGTCGATGTCATAGGATCTAAATTTGATGATCTTTACCATATGACCACAAAAATTTTACCCCATGACATCTATTCCTTCGTTCCTTTAGGACTCTGCCCAAGAATGAGCGAGTAGTCAGCCTGGTGGGAGCACTGATAGACGACGATTACTCCAGCGGCTCTCAAGTGGTGGTCCTCTTCATCATGCCTCGCTATCCCAGGGACTTGCATGCTGCTCTCAAGGTGGGACTGGATTTTGGGACCAGAATGCAGATAGCAGTAGATGTGGTCGAGGGAATCAGATTCCTGCACAGCCAGGCACTGCTTCACAGAGATATCAAGTTGAAGAATGTTCTGGTAAATCAGTGACAAGTTTAACCATACACACTAATGTGCTGTCAACATCTCTTGCTCTTGCCTACCCTTTATTGACCCAATTAAGTGAATTGTTTTTGTTTGTTTATTTTTTGTTGTTGTTGTTGTTGTTGTTGTTGTTTGGGGGGTGCTACCGGCATACTGAGGCCACCTCATTATAATCAATATGTCCCATTATTATAATCTTACTGTAGAACTTCCCTCTAATCTAATCTGTGATCATTCACTTTCTCTTTGATTTTTAGTTGGACAATAGCAACAGAGGTTGTCTCACAGACCTGGGTTTCTGCAAGCCTGAAGCCATGATGACTTGCACCATTGTTGGAACCCCCATTCATATGGCCCCTGAATTATTTGGGGGATCATATGATAATGCCGTTGACATCTACGCTTTCGGCATTCTCTTCTGGTACATCTGTGCCAATGATACTAAACTCCCGGGGGCTTTTGACGCCTGTAGCAACAAGGAACAGCTCTGGTCTGCAGTACGCAAGGGACTGAGACCCGAAAGGCTGCCGAGATTCGATACAGATTGCTGGGACCTCATGACGTCATGTTGGCATGGAGATCCACTGCAGAGGCCACTGGTAGGGGACGTTATCATGAGACTTCACCTCATCATGAAGAGAATTGGTAGAAAAGCTCTGAAGTAAAACATTTGACACCACCTTGCTCCAATAAAAGGATATAATATCAAGCCCCACAAAAAAAAAACAAAAAAAACAAGAAAAAATATTTCGCTTCTTTTTTTCTGGACGTATTGATTTTGTATTATGTATGTATTATTGTATATGAGTGGCTTTAATGTTCATCACGTTATTTATCACTACTTATCAGTGTGTGGTGTGTGTTAAATGTTGATCAATAATGTTACTTCAATTAGGGATCTTAGTCTTTGTACCTTTTCTGTGCTAATGTTTAGTAGCATAGCATTCATATATACAGTACAACAGATATCTCTGTTGCCATGCAGTATTTTTGATGTAATTAAATGTAATTTCTTTTTGTATTTTCCCCCCTTTGTGTGTTTGAATAAACATATCTAATGTACTTGAATGCTTTACTAGTGATTTTTGTCTTTCACTCATCTCATTGCACATGCACCGTTTGAATTAATTATTACTAAAGCTTAAAGGATATTGGATGTAACTGTAGCAAAGTTCAAAGTTCATTTCAAAATGCCATGACAACAATAATGTGAATTCTTTCTTCACTTCACTAGCTGCAATACTGCATGTCCTCTATAATACTAATAGCCTGAGAATCTTCCTGTGCTCAACCAGGAAGTGCATCCATAGCGTATATATCTCCTTCATTTCCCCAACTCTATAAACAAACTTCCACCCTCTATCCCATACAACTAGCCAGCCACTGACATTCACATTCTGATCTCTCAGCTTTTTCTGTACACAATACCAAGATCTTAATTCTCCTTGTCTGATAAGAATCATCACTTCCTTCAAAGTGCATAGTTGCCAACCGTCCCGATTTGGCCGGGACACTCACGATATTATACCTCTTGTCCCGGTCCCGCCCGACATAGTGCTTTAACAATGACTTGTCCCGACAGATAGAGCTACAAGGTAGTCTCGCAGGCCAAGGAAAGAATAAAGTCGCAGCAGCTTACTGCTATAGCATTATTACGCACGCTCAGCACACATCATGTGATCTGAAGTTATAAACAAATGACATCATGAAATCCAGCATGGCCAGTGTGAGATCTCTCGGTTTTGATAGCTAACTTAGATCTACTTACTTAGTTCTGCATCTTTACTTCAGTTTTAATACCGAGGTCAAGTTTAATCAAAATGGGCGTGTTTAATAGAAAATGGGCGTGGTCTAGAAAAATTGCGCGCCATAGACTGTCCCTATATTCCATTTCCAGAAGTTGGCAACTATGAAAGTGAAGTCCACTGCTCCTTGCATGATCTACCAAAATATTAACAATCTTCGACCCAAACCATTTCTCCAGTTACTTCACCAAACACACCATCACAAAGGCATCTTTTTTTATCATTTGGGAGGCCTCCACTCATGTGTTTGGGTGCAAGTTAGGGTTCCCGATGAGATTGGTTACCTGGAGTGGAGTGAGGCTTTTTGCAGGTAATATTGAATCAGCACAAGCTCCCAGAAACCTATTGCAATAGCATCAGCATGGGAAATTTCCTGTGAAATAGTTGCTCACCAACAAACTTAGTCCAGACAATTCAAGGTGGGTCTATAACCATCGGAAATCATGTGGGAGACAATATTGAATTTGCTTCACCCCCTCAACCAATACATAGGTCTTTGACATCTTACCATTATTCCTCACCACACTGGTTGCCCCACTATACCAATCTCTTAACAGTCACCATAGCCTTACCATTCACACCAGCATCAAACAGCCCTTCCATAACTCCATAACTCATGTATTGCGCATGCACACAGGACTTGATAGATATTAAACAATAAAAGTTTTAATGGAATAAAGGGAGCAACAACAACAAAAAAAAAAAAACAGCACAAAAAAATTAATGATGATATTATGATATGAATATAAACCACTCCATAGCTACTACCTTATAATTATGCAAAACAAGACAGGCTTTCAGCTGGCATTATGCACACTATAACTTAGTTATGTTAATGCTATACTACGTAATAATACTCATGCCTGATTATCTACATCATAAAATGCTACTAATAATAGCTAATGTGTTACTGAATTGTTACAAAGTAGGAGGTGTAGCAACTTCAATTTAGCACCATCTTCATCTCCAAATATCCAGCCGAAGACTGCAGCCTTTCGTCTAGCTGAGAAGACAGTTTCTTGAAAGACGGTCGTTCTTTTGGTGAAGTCTTCCAACAACGGCACATGATATCGTACCTGCATTGTGTCATTACTGCAGTGATTAGGGTGAACCTTCTATCCCTATATATACCCTTTTCCTTTCCAGGTACAGTATAGCTGAGTTGTTAGCTACGATAGCTACATAGCTACAGTATTGCTATCCTCAGAGGACCCAGCTATATGTTTACATTTTTTGAGAGATCATTGGGTTGTCAGGACATTCCAGCCTCATTCCGTTTTTCAGCAACTGTGGTAGGTCGATGGCATCCACTGCAGGGTATGGAGACCTTCCAATTTGGAACACTTCCCAGCAAGTGACACCAAACGACCACTACAATAAATTATGTAATCAAAAATAAAACTCAGCAAGGTAGACCTTGGCAAAATCATATGCTCAATTTCTATGTAGTTATTTTTCTATTCCTTTCTTAGAGGTGACTAGATAGGGGGCATGCATGTATCACACTTTAATAGCTAGATAGATAGCATGAAGTCATGCTAGTTTCTAGTTAGGTAGCTAAGCAAGTTAGTGCTCTACTGTGTGATGTATGCACATACTAGTAGCTTGTACTTTTGTGAGTTTAATATACATATGTATACCCTGACTCCTTGTGTGACCCTGTTTGGTGTTCTTTGTCAGTCAGTTATAACAAAAGTCATGTGCACCATTCAATTCAATATTGTACCTACCACATCAGACTTTTGTGAAAAGTAGCCATCCATGAGACTCTCCAGAGCCATCCACTTGAAAGGAAGCCTCACAGGGTCTCCTTTTTCCTGCTTGTAGTAGCCAGTGTTGTAGATATCCTCAGCTAACCCAAAATCAGCTACTTTGATTTGACCCTTGTCGTCAATCCTGTACACAACCATGCATGTTTTAAAATGAAAAATTATTACGCATCTGACTCTAGCTATAATTAGCATTATTGTAATTTTATAGCCAGACAAATATGTAGTTCCTTGATAATCACCTACCAGCGCAGGGTTTTTAAAAATGAATATCTATATTTAAACTCTTTTCAATCAACCCATCATCCAACTGATCATGCATGCATCATAGTAGCTATACCTCGAATCTCACTTCATGCACGATTACGTATACAGAGACAGATAGCTAGCTATAAAATTGCATACATGCAGTTTCTTGCAGCCAGGTCTCGATGTATGATCATCTCTGAGGAGAGGTACTCCATCCCATGGGAGATCTGGAGACAGAATCTCAACAGTAAGTTCCTCACAGAGAGAATCTACATGTATTAGTAACAAAATTAATATCACATACATGAATACCATAATTATAGTGTGAACTCTATTACTTGCAGTTCATCAAATCTAGTAGCATGGCTAGCTAAACTATAATATATGTATGACTCTTTGCATTATCTATCTCGAACCAGTATTTCTAGATAATCTAGCTAGTGTGACTCACTTGATCAGTCTCTGCATCGTGCTCAAGGTCCAGATTCTTTCTTTCCTTCTTCAGGTAATCCAGTAAGCTTCCATTTGCCATATATGGCAGGATAATGGATGGCCCTTGGGTTACACTAGCACATACCCCCACTAGAGTCAGGATGTTAGGGTGGCACAGATCATGCATCTTTTTGATTTCAGAGATCATGCTCTCGACAGACGAAAGCGTCAAGACCCCTAGAGATATTGTCATAATTATAGTTATGCAAATTGGGCTATAGAGTATTTGGCCAGCTCACAGACACTTATGCACCTCTGATAAAGGAAGGGAACCTCTGATGAAGGAAAGGAAACCTCTTAAATAGCTCCCAACTTTAAACATTCATGAAGTCTTCTGCCTCCATAAAGAGAACAACCTCACAAACTAATGGATCCTGAGATTTTGCTCCGTAGAGGAGTTTCACTTTAATGGAGTGAACTGACCAATAATTTATGACCTAATGATCTGTAAGTAGCTATAATCATAGCTAGCTCTATGGCTAACCTTTGAGGATTTTCACGGCAACTTCTTCCGTAGAAGTATTCAATCCGTGATACTTCACCAGATGAGCCTTATAGACCATCCCAAACTGACCTAAAGCAAAATAAAAAACAGATCTCTAGCTATGACTGTTAGGTATCAGCTACTGTAGTTATTACTTCATAAACATAAATAAATATACTATATGATAGAGAGTTAACATGTAACATCATCATCACATTATTCCTGTTTATTCAATTATAGGCTTTGTTAAGTTACCTCTGCCTAGGGGTATATCTAGTATTCTGATGTCACTCGTTGGAATGAATATCTTGGGAGGTAACTCTCTTGCAAGCTCATTGATTATCTCCTCTGCATAGCATAAATTCAATATTATAATAACTATTACATATTATTATGAATAAAATTAAATTCACGGTCTTGTCTTTCTTCTTTAGATCTATATTCAATCTCCCTCATTTCGATCAAGAGCGTATTTTGTCTCCTCTTTGCACGTCTTTGCAGGAAAAACAGTAAAATGATTGTGAATGTCACACAACCAAGGAAGATGAGTGAAATTGTGGTCAGTACAGCTGGTAAGACCACACTTGGAGGAATAGTAGTTTGCACGGGTTCAGGAGAAGTCTGAGATGAGGCAGCATAAAGGAGTGTCTCATTCAGAAGATAGTTCAGATTTCGACCTATTGTGACCTACGTGTAACAGCATGCATGTACATGTAACAGCATGCATGTACATGTATAAGTGTACAATCTTAAGATCTTGGTTTCGATGTACAGAATTATTTGTGTGCATAATATAGCACACCAGACATGGCCAGAGCTACCTATAAGACCACTATATACACAGCCATGGCCGTACCACCTTTTGCTGATCTAATTATAGCTGGTTGGAAATTCATAATAACATAATTAAGCACATACATGTAGTTATCTTAAGGTCAACCACATGACCATGTGGTCCTAAAGCAGCTGTTTCTTTCCATGTTTTGAGAATGGCAACCAGCACTTCTTCCAGATTTCAACCAACTTCCCTTAAGGGAGGCTTTTACCATTTCTAGGGTCAATATTCAGCTGTACCACTTCAAAACTACTACTAGCTCCAGCCATGCATGCCAGGGAGTATATACATTCATTCTCTCAATGTGAACTTCTGAATGCCTCCATGACTAGCTACAAACTTTTTTTCATGTGATACTCCTAGTCCCAAAGTGTCCACATTGGAGAGGGTCAGATGTCTCACACTAGCTATATAACTCTATGATGGGGTTAGCCTATGGATGAAAAGGAAACTGCATGGAGTAGCTACGACTACTTACAGTGACATTAGCTCCATCACTTCCATAAAGTTCAAGATTCGTTGGAGCTGTACATCTTATCTGAAAAATCAATAAAGAAACTGCATGAGCTGAAATATCGTGGAAGCTTCATTCTTCATTTTTATCAGGCAACTATAAGTGACTCCTGGAAAGTTTGCCAGCCATTATTTTTATGTCTGCTCTATTTATATGTACAAGTCATGTAGATGGTCAAGTAAAATAGGCCAATAAGGATTGATGTTGAATAGAAGAAGTAATGAATGAGAAAATTGGTGGCACATTACCTGGCTCAGTGGTGGTGAAACAATAACATTGCCACATTCAATTCCTCCAACGGTAACTGCTATCTCATTCCCATACACTGAGTCCAGGTTTTGTCCCTATTATTAAAATAAACACAGCAAAGGTTAATTTAATCATTAGCTATCCCCCATGATCCTGAATGGCTCTCAGGCCATTATGATAATGTGTTCATAGTATTTATAAAAAAAATCGATAAACATTTGACTTGAACAGATGCTGCATGTGTATCTTCTGAAATACAAGCACATCTTTTAGATTAATGCCTAGTCCACAAGTTACTTTATGGACACAATAATTATGTCAAAAAGAGATAGTTATAATATGCTTACACTCAGTTATGGTAGCTACAGACTGCATCAACGCATATAAAAGAGCAACTGATTGTAAAACTAGCAATCAAGACTCACATTTATTTGTACACCATATGAACCATTAGATACAGAATCAGTGATGAGAGTGAAATTTGAAGGGTCAGGTTTCACAGACAATGTGAAGTTATCATTATAGAAGCTTGGAGTTTGAACGGCATCCATTGCCAATTCATACCAGACTACTTCCGAATTGATAGATCTGTACCTCAAAGTTGTAATATTAGGAGGTACAATACAAGAGACAGTTTCGTCATCTATGGTTGAGCATGAGGACTGGAAGAAGGAAAATAGCAGTATAATAAGGTCCTCTTTACCCATCCACACATATTATGTAGTAGCTATGACTCCAGCATTAGCTATGTGCATTATAGCTATTATTGATAACTTCATAAGCTATTTTGAGCACCCTCACTATCATAAAAGTTGAGCAAGCATCTAAACTAGTTCAGTTTTTGCCTGTAATATGCTGAACTTCACTTCAGTTCCATTTGAGACTCAAAACTAAGCCTGACAATAAAAAAATGTTTTTCATATTGACTAGATAAGAGAACTCAACTGACAAAAAGTTTACAGATTGAGCCATAATTATTAATTTAGAGGCATAATTATTAGAGTATTTTTCTCCGTTGTAGCAAACTGATTTTTTCATGGTAAGTGGAAGTTTAACAGTTAGCACACAAACTCCAAGTATCATTGAGTTTCTATTAAGAGCTACAGTACAGCCATTGTAACCATTATCAGTAACCTTTAACTGTGCAGTTACATACGTAGGAAGACGAAGATAAAAAGGGTTAATACGCACTGTGTGTGACTACTCAATGCTCAGAGCATAAACCCTAGGCACTAGTCTGGTTATGAATCAAGCCTTGATGAATACCAATCAAGTATATCAGGTACATGCAGTAAAGGCCTTAAAAATTTATATACAAAATTAGGTCAATCTCAGATGCTGACTGCTAAACGTTGGCAGTAGTTATTATTTAATTGACTACTCACTTGTGCTTCTTGAGCAGGAAAGTTCAGTTGAGGACTCTGAGACACATTCATACCAGTACCAGTAAAGTTGACTCTAATTCCACCACTGAATGAAAGTGTATAATAAATATGGTAGTTATAATGAACTGGTATAAGATTATTCATTTAAGTTGTACCATTACCCTCCCCTTAATGCATGTCACTTCTGTCTACTTCTATTTGAATAAAAGATGCAACCTTCTAATGTGTATGCACAAACTTACGAGGGTATAGTATTTTTCGGCTGAATGGCACTGAAAATGGGATTTTCTTTATATTCAAATGGGACACTCGAGTTAATGATTTCTTCATCGATTTGAACTCTGAGGAAACCAGTAGAGGGAGAAGCAGAGGCAGCACTTCTACAGGTAATTGTAGTGGCAGTCCTGTTCCTACAAGCATTTAGTACATTAAGGATAAAAATCACTCTCTCTGGCTTGAAGAAACAATGTAGCTAAGCTAGCTGTAAATAAATAACTGACTTGCATAGACCTATCTTCATCAATATAATGCAATTGGCTCAACTTACAAGACTGAGCAGTCTGGTCCAGCTTCTCCGTCCTCTGTTGCATTTAATCCAACAGTGGCAACAGTACCAATGTCAAGTCCAGTACCAATGACGGTCAGTACACTGCCCCCTAAAATCAGAGATGGGACTGGATGTATAAGAACATTCAAATACATATGGCCACTAGCTAGCTAGCACTGCAGCTTTTCTTGCCTATATTTTACTAGTTATGCTTTACAAATAATAAGGTCCATATACCTCAGATACATGATTATTTACCTATAATATATGTATATCCCCTGCAGCAGTTACTAGCATAGTTATTCACACATTCACTTGTACCTGCAATGGGACCGAACCCTGGATTCACACTGTTGACTGTGGGAAGCACCACCATGAAACCTGTCTTAACACCACTTCCAGTACCAGATTTCCTGAATAAGGTTATCTCGATCTCCTGATCTCCCTCTTCCATTCCAGCACCAGTGCGACAGAAGATTCTCCTACCAGGCATGTAGCTGGCCCTATCTAAAGGTGAACACACCTCTCCACCGATTATGATACTACTGTTGTCTTCATTAAAGTCATCAAAAGTCACTCCGAGATCGGTTCCATGGATTTCTATTACTGAGCCCCCACTAGGAGGGCCAGACGTGGGTGAAAAGGATGTGATGTTAGGGTTAGGACATTCCATTCCTGCAGTAATGAAAGCAGGACCATTGTGCTCCTTGAGATAGGAGCAGGCAGCATTGCTCCATCCACAGTTGTACCCTGGAGTGGCCCTACTTCCAACACATGAGGAGCAGTCCATCCCCAACTTCTTGCAGTTGTAAAGGATCACTGTTATACAAAATTAATAACATGTCTTCATGATAGCATAATAATTTTGCTTACCATTTGTAGAATTGAGAGAATCAATAGTATGATTTACTTCTGGTCCTACCCAAGCAATATTTATAGCAATATTTTCTGAAACATTGACACGAGTCAAGCGCTAAGAGAAAGATTAAGTTGTTATTGTTGTTGTCTTACTGTAGTTACTAGTAATTGAATATATACCTCATTATCAGTGATTTGACAAGTGATGGAAGTTTCATTATTCCTCTTAGCATCAAATATCATATCTCCAATTTTACACTTGTAGCTAAAGCCAGGGACCTGGATATTGGATGAACAGTAATATCTGTAACAATCGCAAGCATGGAGACTATATTTTGGAAAATTGAGAGCTTTCTTTAAAGAGAGACGGTTGTAGAATGCTGGTGGAAAAGGAGAACCAATAAAAAGCAGTATTAAGATTATCGTGAGATTGTGCCTGTCATGCATGTACTAGCTTATTCAAGTCCTTATACATTAATAGCATGCATTCTAGGAGGCTATATGATACGTATGACTGCTACAAAAGAAGTACTATGAGTGTTCCTGTCCACTTACAATTTCTGGTAAATTTCTGGTGGCAAGTTGAAGTTCAGTTTGACCATGAACGTGCAGAGTGTAATAACTGGTGCCTTCTGCAAGGTCTAACAATGGACACACACTCTTGGCAGATGTTCTCGTATTCAGCTTCAAAGAAAGAAATGAATTCAAAAACTGGCTTGTTGGTACCTATTTAGTTACTTGTAGGAACTTGCTGGTGTTGGTACAGTCCTGAGCAGTATCTCTGCATACTTTTTCAACTACACACCATCCACAGACATTATTAGTCTCAACGCACTCACTGCAGCTGTTAATACGAAGTATACAGGTGTTCATGTATTAGCTAAAAAGAGATATTTCCCTTTACCTTCCATCAGCCATACATTGGTAAATAGTTATGGCATTCTTAGTGATGCCAAAAGGCACACCAATCAGTGAGCTATAAAAGCCAAAATCCAATACAGTAACTGCAAGTATAGGAGAAAAAATAATTAGGCTATGCATAATGCATAATGGAATAAATATACTAAGTATAATCTGATTTTATATCTGCTTCCTATTGTAAGTTTTATTGATTCCTATAGCATTTCGTATTATAGTGGATTACATGCATAACTGAATTGTAGGCTATCTAAGTGCTTTGTATTAAGCATTATGCATGCATGCAGCTGTCTTGTTGGAAAGCCACTTACATACAGTCTATACAGCAAGAAATTTCTTGTTGGTCGAAATTTTCTTAGGCTCAAGTCCAAAAAATTTTGATTTTGTAGGACCACAACCAGGAATATATTCGCTGTTCATGTAGCTAGTGCTAGCCACAGAAATGGAGATATCTGATTAGATGTACTGTCTACACTGAAGCCATGAGATGTAATATAGAGAAGAGGCAAGTTATGAACTTGCTGTAGCTCATTTACTTTGAGAAATTCTACTTTGGCCTACTTCTGTTATAACTTTATTAGCAACACTCCATGGTGACCTTTCAAATCAGGGAGAGATGAAGCTGAGCTAAAAATTCATACTGCAGCTGCTACATACTTACTACTATCGATTGAGCATTCCAGCTAGCTAGCTGCTAGGCTTACACATGCACAAGGGTGTGGTGTAATTTTAAAATTTCTGGTCTAGCATAATATAAAAATTTGGGCCACTCAAAGATTTCCCACTATAATTATGGTAACTCAACAGCAAATCTAAGCTAATGATTATAAGATTAGTAAGGCTCTTTATTTGCTCACTCATTTGCTAACAAATGTTGCACATTGCCCTAGAGTAGCTACTTTACATACCAGTTTCATACACTAGGTCCACTTTGGTAATGTTACAAATGTACGATGTATTCCCTTCACTCTCCTCTGCAAGCTCTGCTGGTAGAGAGAAGTTCCCTTCATTCTCCTCTGCAGGCTCTGCTAGTAGAGAGAAGTTCTCTTCACTTTCCTCTGCAGGCTCTACTGGTAAAGAGAAGTTCCCTTCACTCCCCTCTACAGGCTCTGCTGGTACAGAGAAGTTGAATCTCTCTTTACTGTCCTTGAAGTAACACCGGTAGTTCTCGCCTTCAAGTTCAGCAGGTAGCCCGGGACCTCCAACTGACACAGTCACCTAAAGTTTGGAGCAATTTGAGGAAATAATAATCATGCATGGTTTTTGGGAAGCATGGTCACCCTAATAATAGTGATATCTATGCACTGATGTAATATTTTAGATAGAGTGACCATCCATGTAGCTGATTAAAATAAGACCAGCACCAAGACTCACTAGCTGCTGACTGTCCAGGATTAAATCTTTCGGTAAGAGTGTGCTTGTGATGCAGAGTGTTTCAATGTCAGCTGAGGAGTTAGTGGGAATCCATCTTGTACTGAAGTTGGAGTTTCCATTCCTACACTGCTTCTGCAATGAGCACTTGTCCTCTACGACACACCAGCCACAAAAAGGGTTGCCATGAAGAATGCAGCTGGAACAGTTTGAATTATCATTGCAATCATCCAATGGAATTCTGAATACCTGCAACATCATTATAGAGGCACAGAGGTAAGAATTAAGTTGTTGATGTACAGTATTTTGATGGAAAGCTAGTTTGCCACAAATAAGTTAATGTACGTATGTTGTGGCAATAAGATTATACCTCAGATTCAGCAGCTGCCACTACATAGTCGAATCCTCTCCACTGCAACTTTAGAACTCTGGAGGAAACTCTTCGGACTCCAAAGGCACTACTGAAATCCAATTTGATGCTGACATTAGAGATGATGAACTACATTTTCAATTATCATAGGTAAGTCCTGGAATATGAATGCATATGGACTCACTTTTCCAATGTAATTGTCAGACCCAACATAATATGCAACTACAACCAACGATGAACCTCTAAATTTCAGAGCTATAGATGCTGTAATTGTTCGAAATGACTTATCATCTCTGGAAGTATCTTGCCCCAATTCCAGCACTTCTGAGGTATCCACTTCTGTTGGAATTGTATCATTGAGTTCACAGTCTCTATCCAATTCTGAACAAGGGTCACAAATCTCTTCCTGAAGAAATGAAAATTATCATTCATAATTGTTAACAGGTGGTCCCAGTTGACCATTTTTCAAGAAAGAAATTAATCTAGTAGCTCTGTTTCCCTTTTCTAATTGATGAAAATCATTTTCCTTACAGGGTTAATCTAAAGGGAGGAAGGAGGTGGGACAAAGGAAGTCCCCGCCCCCTCCCTGGCTATACTATGCTTGAGAAACAGCCAATAACACAGGTATGATCTTTGTCCTATGAGTATTAGCTAGATAGCACAACTTCACCTGAGTAGATCTATCAATGCACACATATTTTTTCCTGTCTGCTGAGCTCTTCAGTTCCATGATTCTGTCAAGATCTGATAACTTAATGGCACACACAAGATTAACAGAACTGTTTCCTTGACGACACCTTGACACCACCAGATTTGTTCCAGGGGAATCTGCAAAGTCCTCTACAACTGACACACCACATATATAATCTCTACCATCAGGCAACATTGCACTCCCACAAGTGAACACTTCTTCATGGAGTATGGCTATCGACTTCTTCCCATTACAGTCATCTTCCACATGGCACAGTCTCGTTATCTTGAGGCCATTAAAATCTGGTGGATTGTGATCAGACACGACCAAATAGGAGTGATTCCCACTTACAAATCCACTATGTATGACACGAGCAGAAAATAGTGTTTCTTTTAGGGGGTACTCACAGGATCGTAGTTTCATTTCGATGTGATGCTGTTCCAAAACGAGAGATCCAAACTCTCTAGCTTCACTTGGTAGAACCACTTTTCCTAGATAGTAAGTGCTACCTGCAGTAAATGTGGCCATACTGTAAAGAGTGTAAAGGGAATCGGAATCAAGTGTGATTGCTGTGGTACTCATGATGGAGAAGTCAGTGGTGTTGAACACAGTACATGAAACATAAGAGCACACAACCAGCCAATCCCCACCAGAACTCAGGGACATGTCAATGATAGGAATATACAATTCGATGGTTCGCTCTACAATCAGATTCCTGGTGAGTCTCAGCAGTTTGCTCCCACTTGCAACGTAAGTCCTTTCTTCGCTGTCCATTTGCAAACCTGATGGTTTTAATGGAGGATCTCCAGGCAGAATCAATTCCTCTCGTCCTCTTACTGTGGGAATAAATTTGCTTTATTATAGTGTCATTGAAACTACCCCACCGAGCTATAGCTTAACTTTAAAGTCCAACTCACCATTGTCGTCGTCTATTATTGTAACTCGAACAACAGCGTTGGGAAAAGCATATCCTGTGGTTGCAATTGTGAAAGTGATCTCAAAGTATTCATCACCTTCTGGTATATCGTCATTCAGAATCTCCACTGTAAACTCCTCTCCCGACACAGGTAGCACTGCACCAGCTGCAAAGTTCATGCTGTGATTGGTAACACCTCTAAAATCCGAACCATCTGATGCTCCGCCAGCTAAATAATGAATTATACAAAATAGTGGAATACTGAAGTGGCTCTGTAGAAGTGTATGTGTAAAGAGGGTTATGGTTCAGCGATGTGATCACAGCATACGTATTATGTGCCAATCACTCACCATTAATGATCTCATCATAACTAGGGTATGTTTCGTGTAACATATTCAATTGGCGAGCGAAGCAGTTGGCGAAAGTCATTTGTACTTCAACTTCTTAGGCTAAGATATTGCTGTCAGGATGAAGTGGCAGTGGCAGCTGCATACACAGGAGGCTGTACCACAAGCACTTAGAAAGCCAAGGCCTACGATCCACTTAGATAAGCCTAGTAGCGTCATTATGATAAAATGCTGTGGAAAGCAATGAGCTCTAGCTGCTTGTTAAGTATTGTGGGCACGTTTTATTGGTGGGTCAAAGGTCAAACGAATGCATGACAATTAAAGGACAACTCACAAATTGGATACTCTGTCCAAAAAAAATCTTAATGGGTCCACTATAATCATTTCCTGATGACTGACCAACCTGCTACTAAAGTGTGCCAGGAGACTCAGTGCATACCATTTTGGTGTGCTATCATAATCATTAAAAAGTGATAGTTCCATACCTGCACTCTCCATTGTGCTAACATATATGAGTGATGAAGCTGTAAGATCATCACCAGCTCTCGTGAATCGAACAGTTGAATGTCCAATGTTTTCCCTAACAGAAGTATCGAAAACAGAAATGCGTGGAACTATAGACAATAATAATAATAATTATTAGTTCATGCTGAGACTGCCACTGCATGTGTTATACATCACTTACGTCCAATGGGTTCAAGTTCATACCCAGCTGTTAATGGAAAAATTGATTCATCATAACTGTCATCTCTGCCATATACATATTCATGATAACTGCCATCTCTGTAATAATATAAATAACTGCCATGAGCTGAAACAAAGAGGGCAGCATTAGGACTAGTATAGGAAATGGAAGCTGTTCCTGCAGGTATAGGTGTAAAAGCTCCATATCCACACACTTCGTTGTTGCTGCAATGGATGGGAACGTATCCTCCACTCCCATTATTACACTGGCTAGCAGGAAATAAAGTTGTTCTGTTGACCATGAAGTTGATTCTGTCATTGTTACTTTCATTGAAGAACTTGGCTGCTATGGCATAGCTTATGAAAGGTATTGATGTTGTAGACAGTCCAAATATGAGGTAATTATTACTGTACTGTGTGACAGGAGGAACCAGAGTTATATATTGGATGAAATCAATTTCTGATTCGTTGACAAGTGTTTTATTCACATAGTAACGTTCTATTAAATTTGAATACCGCATCACTATCGCTGGTTTAGATGTCTCTATGCAACAAAACTCCCATTGGTAGTCATTCAATCTCAGACCAGGTTGATTGTTGATTCTCAACTGATGATAATCTCCTGTATTGATGGCAACACTCGTGGTATTTATGGGAGATCCTGAGGCTGTCCTCTGCGTACAGGTGACAGTGATCACATTATTATCAGTTACTGATCCAACTCTGAAAATGTCACCTGAATGACGTGCAAGAGATGATAATGGTAATGCAAAGAACGTTTGCCCATAAACTACATGAGGAGGAATTTGCCGAATTGTGCAAAAATCATAATTACTAGTAAGAACAGACAGAGGACCACTTGATGTGATGATTGTGCCTGTGAGATCTCTAATATAAAAAATGAGAAATGTTTGATATTGTGACAGTGGTGGTACAGGAGTTTGGGTTCCTCCTGGAAAGGTATAAGATATCTGAAGACCATCTTCACAGGGAACCAAGACAATCCATGTTTTGAAGAATATTGATGAGAATACAAAATATTTATAGGACGTAGAGCTGAATTGGGCACATGGCAAAAGAAGAGCATTTTGCATACGAACAGTCAACTTTGCTCCATTGGTGCTTCTTATATGTATCCCCTTGTTGCTAGTACCCGATCGGTCAATTCCTATTGCACGAGGTAATTGAATTTGTTCACAAGTGCCAGCTGCCACAGATATATTAATAGGGAGTCCCCCTATTCGTAACAGAGGAGTTGTTATTGCCACAGTTGCCCCAAGAGGGTCATTGGTGCAGATTACCATTGGGCGACGTGTGCAGATGTAACCGTGTCCTATTACAAAATCAGTACCTTCATTGCTGTGAGCATTTGGGTCTAAAGAAAAGAGAAATTTTCATAGAGATTGAATAATTGTTGTAGTATCAGAAGTAGCTCTAGCTAGAAACTAATGAGCGCAAAATTTCTTGTAAGTATAAGTATTAAGTAGAGATGGCCCCAAAATGGAACTGGATTATGTAGTATGACTGCAGCATGATACGAAACCAAGCCCTATGGCCGGAAGATTTAGCTGGGATTATGTGGGACGGTAGAGACATAATATCTGTGCACTTATGCAGAGGAAAAATTTGACCACGCCCACTTTAGGATAAACACAGCATTTCAATTGGCAGGATAAACCACACCCGCTTGAAAGATGCATTGAATGGAACAAAATACACATACAAGAAAAGAAAATACACATGGATGCTGATGGAACAAAATATATGGTGCAACAATGCAACAAAATACTGTACATGATGCAACAATGCACCAATGCAACAAAATACACATGGATGCTGATGCAACAAAATACATGGTGCAACAATGCACCAATGCAACAAAATACACATGGATGCTGTGTCTTCTCCAAACTCGAGTTAGTCAGAGCATATCATTAAATCCCCATGGAACCTGCCGACATTTTGAAGACTGCCATCACCACTCAATTTGGTTTGTTTGAATTCATTCGCATGCCTCTTGGCTTGCATAATGCAGCTTCATGGATCAGGATTACATTTCTGTTTTGTCTACATTGATGATGAGCTGATTGCAAGCAGTTCTGTAGCAGAGTACGACCAACACTTACAGGAGGTTTTCCTTGTCTGTTTATTTTTTTAGCCAAAGTCCTTTGACTAAGTGTATGCAGGGACAGATGAAAGAAGTCTCTTGAGTGTATATGTACCTTTCTCCTTCTGACCAGTTCCATGGCAGCAATAATTTAATAATTATGAGTGAGTCAAGTGTTCAGCAATTAACTATTACTATTACTAGGGCAATGTGTAACATTTAACAGCAAGAAGCTGCTTAGCAAGTATTCTTATGGCTTAGAGCTGATAGGCTCTAATTCAAAATCTTTGCTGTTGAGTTATGTAAGTCAGGGCTGTATTTAGAAGAAAATTCTTGGGGGGGGACATGGATTGCGCCACAGTGAGGGGGGTGCGGGAGGGGGATGTGCCCCCCCCTGCACGGAGCACAAAGCTGAAACTGCCTCCATCTTACAGTGAATGGAAAGCTAAAAAGAGGTATTGAAACACTGTGTAAAAACACTTCATATAATTACAGGTTCAGTATAGATAGTTCCTATGATTTTAATTGTCTCCAGTTAGATTTTCTTTGATAACTTCTACTGATGGTACACATGCTAGCACAGCTGTTGAAAAAAATTCCCCCCCCCCCCCCCCCCCCCCCCCCCCCCCCCCCCCTAAATATGGCCCTGTAAGTGGCAGGCAGCTGCATGCACAGAAAGCTGTAATACTTACCACAATCCACTTAGATAAGTCTAGCACTTACAATCCAAGCCTAGCACCTACGTAGCTACAATCCACTAAACCAGAATTTGTATGGGGCTACTGCAGTTCTGCATGCAACCTTCATTCAAACCTTCCACAGCTGTTACCATGAAATAGTCCATTGGAGATCAAACCTGTTCAAACTCTTCCATAAGGGAAATAGGGAAATCATTCGTAGCCGAGTTAGCGTGGCTGTATTCTGCCTATGCCCCTGCATCCTCAATGGAATGTGTAGCTCTGAGAGCAACACCATCTTACTATTGCTAAAACCTTCCAGGTAATCCAAGAATAGAGATCACTACCCCTATGGTCAGAAGGGAAATTAAGTGATATCCTGCAAGAAGGGCGTACGATTCAAGCTACTTAAGCACTCTTTAGAGGTATGTATGCATTCACTGTAGCTTTCATTAACTCTAAGTGGAGGAACTGGAATTTCACTTTTGTATTATGCAGTGGCCATTACCCCACCATCCCTACATAGAGAGAGATACCGCTCTCTTTGATACCATTCGCAGCAAGCACACAAATTTTGAAGTAAGAAGTAATTAGCAGTTGATTATTCCGAAAAGAGGACAACCTATCTTCTACAAGGGACCAATGGTTTGGTATGTATCCCTTGTTCACTTATCCCGACTATGATTTAGGAGCATTGAATTTAAGTGTCAATCTCGCACTAGTTGTGACTTTATTTTACAGTGTAGCTCTAGATAGCTAGTTGGTTGTACATTCATGCAGATTTGCAGTAGTAGTAGTAGCTTGCATGTTTTTGTTGTTATTTGCTCTATTTTTTTTCTATCATGGACATGGTGCAAAATCAAACAGCCACTACGAATTTTGAGCACAACCACAAAGTAACTAGCTAGCTCTAGCTCATGGTAGCTAGAGCTAATCATGTCACTTACTTCTTCTGAGTAGCCTGAGAGGTTCGTCCTCCACACTACTGAATGCCACAGTGAAGAGGGAAAATACTACAAGAATCAATTTAGCATCCATCATCATACGATTCAGCTGAAGGTTTGTGATCTTCAACTGAAACACTAAAGGCAGAGGTGCTGGTTATTTATAGCTCACAGTTTCATATCGCACATGTGCACAAAGGATCATTCAGATAGGTCCACTGACCACTACTTCTTCTTTTACAGGAAGTCTTATTATTGACCCAGAAACAATAACAAACTTACATAGCAGGATGAGGAGTTACATTATCAGAGAGTGCGTCAGTACTCTCTAAGTAAGGATGGCAGGCCAAAGGTCATAAGACTGTATAAACTTTTCTCTTTCACCGTTGCAATGTTTAGAAATCTAAAAACTAACATAAGATTTTTTCCTTTTTACTATCTTTTTCAGTAATATAGGTATAGAATGAGATTCAATTCTTTTTGTGTTTCTGCACTGGAAACCAAGTTGTATGCCCCCTAAATCTAGCTAGATTATGTACTTTGACTGCAGCATCATATCAATCCAGGCTTAGTTTGATAGGATGCTGCAGTCATAATCAAGCTAGATTTTGTGATGTGATGCTGAAGTCATAGTCCAGCTAAATTCTGGGGCCATCCCTACTTAACAGTTTTATTTAGAAGAAAAAATTGCACTCATTTTTATAGTAGCTACATAATATTGAAAGAATAGCTACTAAGCATGATATATTTCATTATTAATTATTCATCACATGACCATTTTAGCTACAGGTTATTCTTCACTGCATACTATAACCCTGGATGTTTTGAGTTACCATGGTAATATTGCTCTATACTGACTAGGTGAGGAAGTTTTGGATGAGAATATACATATGGTACATACATAACTTAGCCTCGTAACTATACCAACCCTTATCTGTCAATATTACGGTGAGGTGGTATGCAGATAATCATAATTATTGGTTATCATGATATTAAATATGGTATTTCTTTTCCTGTCAGATACTGGTAGCTATCCTTGAAACTATTATGTATTGGGCACTATAATGTACCAGAGTAAAAATACTAATTTTTTGAGGATTAAAAAAGTGTTGTGATTAATAATTGGTCCTGAAAAAATTCCAATGAAAAAAATTATAATTATTGGTGGTGGTACTCTTGGAGGACTGGCTCTGCCGGGCTCTCTCATTTCAACAAATCCATAGCTAATTCTCAAAAGAAGAATCAAGTGAAGAGTGTTTGATCATTATCAGACCATGCCCACTAAATAACAATCTTTATAAGAATTTTTTGGAATACATTTTCATAATTACAATTTGAGTCCAAAAATTATAAACTGACTATATGGTCACAGGTGTATGAGCTTTGTCTGCTACATGACCACGACAGTTGATATTGGTCAGTGTATTTTCAGGCCATTCCATTTAATTAAAAAAGCAGAGAATGCAATCGAGCGCGGTTCGCCGCGCTCGATTGCATTCTCTGCCTTTTTAGATTCAAGTCACGGAGTAAACAATACATGTATACTTGTCTTATATATAATATTATTAGTAGTATTATTGTACTGCGCATACTGAGCATGCGCAGTAGAGTATACGGTGACATGATCTGATAGCTAGCTATAGCTGTTTACTATCCAGTAGGTATAGCTACGTGGCAAGGTGGTATCAATCTTTTGTGGCTGAAGGTCTTCTTTCACAATTAAGTATGTAGCTAGCTCAATTGAGGATAGAAGAGTGGCAGACATTAGTCTATAGTGTGTCCCCCCCCCCCCCCCCCCCCCCCCCCCCCCCCCGTCGCCGCTACGCCAGACTACCCCACCCAGTGGTGAACAGTGTGCAATTGACTGCTACATGGCTATTAAAATTTATAATACAGCTTGGCTACACTGAATGGTTGGATGTCTGCACACACTGTCATGACCACGTTCAGTGCCTCCGGTTTTCGTATAATTATGCAATATGCAAGTATGCAAATCTTCCTCAATATTGGGCAAAAAATTCCACTGTGGTATATGATGAATGATAATTGTATGTCACACCCATGTCCACAGTTGTGATTCTTCGGACTAAAAATTCTAGCTAGTTAAGCTTTAATAATATGCGAGGTACACTAAAAATATACAGATCTATTCATTCATTTGGTTGCTACTTGAAAGAAACATATGCATTAGGCAGATTGAGATATCTAATTTAAGTGAGGCACTCTTAATAGCTATTAGCTAGGTTCGTTCCTCCTGACAACATATAGTTTTGCTACCTCTGCATTCTGCTTAGCAGCTCTGAACACTGAATGAAGGATGGCCAGTACGTGTGAAAGAAGCTCAAGCTACAGTACACTTTTACACAGCAGATGCATAAATTCCAACTGAGCCACACCCCTGTACTATGTATGTGCCCCTGTGAGATTACTGCATCATTAAGGGACTATAATAGCTCCCTCTTTTCTAAGTATTTGGCTACAACTTACAAGAGATCATAAATTACGTAATAGTTGGTAGCTATAATACGTCATATCATTCTAGTGAAATAGTAGTGTGACATCAGTGACAGTGATTCCAGTGACAGTAGTGATATCAGTGATCAGTGACAGCAGTGATTCCAGCATGGTAGTGACAGCAATGATTCTGGTGACAAGTGATAATCACTTCTGTCATTTGTCACTGGAAAACCACTGCTCAAGTGTCACTTATATCATCACTGCTGTCAATGATATCACTGTTACACTGGTGTATTATTTACACCTTTAGGAGTGGTGGTATCGTCACAAAAATTAATAATGAATGAATGTGTCTAATAGTATCAATGACCAATACACAATCTCACAACTTAACAATGTCATGGTGAGTGACCTAAAACTGAAAAGCTTTGAAAGACACGGGGATGCAACCTGTTCATCCTTCAACTTAAAAATATGATGTTGAAAAAACAAAAAGATACCACTTAGCTAATGACTTTGTGTCAAATATGTAATAAACACATATCAAATCCACTATAGCATCCAGTAGATTCATAAAAAGTATTTTTCTCTCCACATAATATGTGATATCCTTCTCCAATAATAGTTGTTCAATCTTCTGAATGATGTCACCAAGATTAGTATCACATGTCTATATGGGAAATCACACATTAATAAAATCCACCACAACAGTACAGGAACAGGTCAGCACAGTAAAAATGGACCCTCATATCCGAAATAGCTTGGGACCGCCTATTCGTATTAATGAGCTTCAGAGCATTTGTTATATTTAATGCACCTCAAAATAGATGTGAAGGTTCGGAATATTATACTGAGGGGGTCCACTCTATATACGATGCACTTTAACTGACAATAGTCATAACCAAGAAGTCTATTAACAACATAGATCATTAGGTTGGAACATGCAAATGTAATCACACCTCTTTTATTCAGGACACTATGTTCAAATGCAATATAGCTTAACATAACACCTGAAACAGAACATTTCTCTAATCAGGACAAATTTAACCAGTCCAAAAATTAATGTGTCCACATTTTGGAGTTCCTACGCATGCAATCAGTAGCTAGATACACAGTGGACCCTTATCCAAACAGAAAAGATAAATAGCATCAAATCAGATAAGTGAACCTTAACAGGGCACTAACAGGGAAAAGTAGAGGGTGTATACATCATCAAGAAACAAGGTCTATACTACACACAAAACTTTCACTGAACCAATTAAGGCAGGATCACACCATCAAGAAAGGAGAGTTCAAGACGCTCACACAAAACTTCCACTGAGAGTGTATACGCCTCAAGAAAGGAGGGTCTATACTGGGTGTACACTTCCACTGAACCTTAAAAAGATACTGAAAGGGAATAATAGAAGGGTATGCACCATCAAGAAAGGAGGGTCTATACTGGGTGTACACTTCCACTGAACCTTAAAAAGATACTGAAAGGGAATAATAGAAGGGTATGCACCATCAAGAAAGGAGAGACTATAGCTACCATTCACACAAAACTTCCACTGAAACCTTACCAGGACACTAACAGGAAATAATCAATAGTAGAGGGTGTATCAAGAAGGAGGGGCAAAGGAAGATGACTTTGACTGGGGGAGCACTGGAAGCTTTGTGTGATAAGGTTAATTATATGCTACTAATTTTCATTGGACCTTAATTAGCATGCAATGTAGTGTACGTATTATCAAATAGTAGCTAGTAGTAAAGGGTGCACACCATCAAGAAAGGGAGGGTCTTTACAGTGCAGGGCATACACACAAAACTTCCACTGAGCCTTTACAAACCATCAAGAAACGAGGGTCTATACTAGGCATATACACACTGAGACATGTTTTGTGTGTATGCACAGTATGATGTGCACCCTCCACTACTATTCCCTATCAGGAGGATGTGCACCATTTAGAAAGGAGGGTCTATACTAGGCGTACAGCCATACACAGAAAACTTTCACCATACCAGGTTTAACAAGATAGTGACAGGGAATAGTAGTAGGGTACAAAGAAGAGAGTCTATACTGTTCACTGAATCTTGATTTACAAGGTACTGGTAGGGAATAGTGGAAGACACACCTTTGATTATCGGACTGCCAGCAATTTTTGATGCGCATTGATGTACACAATCGGACATAAATTGGCCTAGGTGTGACTACCATACAACATATCACAAAATGAATTTACCTAAGTTATTAATTAAACACTGAGTTTTTTTCCATGTCCTCTGGGGTACAATAACTTCATTGTAATTTCCAATACTAATGCATCAAAGTAATCTGAGAATTTTGTAACAATATCAACATACTTGTAGTATCGATATTATTGTTCACTGAATTTTTCACCACCAGGTTCTGGAATGGCAGGACGGGAGGATGATTCAACTTTAGCAAACTCTATCAATTTATCTTTCCAATCAAGCCATTTATCTTTCAATAACGGTACACTATCCTCTAATGTAAGTATAGAACAAAACTCTCGGTGTATCTAAATAATACATTGTGTCGTTATAGAGTATACTCCTACTAACTCTTGAATTGTCTCACCATTCTTGGAGAGAATAGGGATGGAAAGATATCCAATATCAGAGGCCTATATCCAGAAATCCTTTTTGAAAATGTCTTATTTTTGCCATGCTTCATACTTTTTTAGACTTCTTCCACTCTACACCCAAGTCATCAAAAGCTTTATCATAATCTTCTTCATCAGCGATTTCATCATCAAATGAGGTGTTGCTCTTTGATCTCTTTGATGGGAGCTCTATAAAGTGCTCGCGGATTTCCTTTTTCTTTCACTGCACTCTGGATAATCTGTGGAGTGATCATGTCCGAAGTTTTAAAATGAATTTTTCAGAACTTCTTTCCAAGATCCCTGTATAAATTATGGGATGGGCTAAGTAAAAGCAAGGCCTATGACACGCTGAGGTGGCTAGAGGGCATACAACCTCCATCTATCAAAGGTTTTGGCAGTTCCAATTTGTACCTCATGCAAGGACTTTATATAAAGCCGCCGAAAGGGGGGAAGGGAACTGTGGAGTTAGATAGCATAGTTTTACTCACAAATCAAATTTGTCGCGTATATAGCTTGGGATACTTTACTACAAGTTTTTGGCTGATATATTCTTTTGATGATGTGGTACCTCGTATGTTGTTAAAGTAAGGTACAGAGTGTCTGAACCACTATCAATAGCACTCTTCACACTGACTATTATTAATGTGAAAATTAGGAATTTTAAAGCGACTTTGCCAGTTGTCACTTACTATTGCTGGCTACTATAATACCCCATTTTTGGAAGATGATTCTACTTGAACCTTGGGCTCACACTGACTCCTTCCCTGTTGTTGAATAGCTAAGTAGTTATACCTGTTAGTGTACTGTACTGTTTTGCTTGAAAGAGAGCTTACCACATCCATGTGAGATTTAGAAGTCTCAGCACTTCATGCTGTAAAATCAGAGGACTCTAATTCTTCAAGTCTAGTAAGCTCAGCATTGACTTCTCAGCACCTCCTTTATCAGTTCATGGTCTCAAAAGCCAGGTGAAGCTTGGTGTCAGAATTTTTAGCAACAGGTCAAAGGTCACAACTCTAGCCGGGCCAATCAAGTTGGCTTTTGAGACTATGAACAGGTTAAAGAGGTGCTGAGCATTCAATGCAGAGCTTACTAGAAGTTAGAAATGATATCATAAGATATTTCGCGAGATCCAAAATCTCATTACAGTGTGTAGCTGTCACTATGCTGCAAGAAGTGATGAAACAAAGAGGACTGACGAAGGACCAAGAAGGATGAGTGACTGCTGTAAATTTACACTATACTAGCGCTGAGGCACTCTCTGTACTGCATTTAATTAGAATTGACACTCTGAAGGTTATAGAGAAGAACTGAACGAAAAAGAGAAGGACTCTATTGTGGGCACCAGACTGCTCTAATTAGAGAGACCACACTATACCACTCTTGAGAGTCTCTGTACTGTATGTAATTAGAGTTGACACCCTGTGACGGAAATGAATTAGAATGATCGAGAAGGACCAGGCTGGCACCAACTGCTCTAATTAGAGAGACCACACTGTACAAGCACTAAGACACTCTTGAGAGTCTCTGTACTGCATGTAATTGGAGTTGACATCCTGTGATGGAATCAAATTAGAATCACAGAGAAGGACCTGATGAAAAAGGACCTGTTGCGGGCACCAGACTGCTCTAATTAGAGAAACCACACTATACCAGCTCTAAGACACTCGTGTGAATCTCTGTACTGCATGTAATTAGAGTTGATACCCTGCGACGGAATCAAATTAGAATCATAGAGAAGGACTGGACGAAAAGAGAAGGACCAGGCTCTATCCGGGCACCAGACTGCTCTAATTAGAGAAACCACACTGTACCAGCTCTAAGACACTGGTGTGAATCTCTGTACTGCATGTAATTAGAGTTGACACCCTGTGACAGTCACAGAGAAGGACCGGGCCCCTTTCAATGGTAGCTGTGTTCACCCGCTCCTTTTGCTTCCAGAAGTCAGAATCGGGCGATAACACATCAGTTATGGTATAAGGTACACAATTTTGAATCTGACTATTTACAGCATTACATTCTTCCAAAAGTGTCCTTATTCTTCTCATCTCTTTTGAAATGCCCAACGCAAGCTTTTTAGCGATCTTCTGCCCATCTGTTAAAGTCAATGATTCATTATTACACAGACTGACAAGGCAGTTTTATTACTTACCAGCATACTTTGCCTTCATTTTTAATAAGTAGTGTCGCTTTATTACTGATGCCCACAGAGAAGATTCCAACTGACCCTGTCTATCCACCAAGAAACACTTTCTTGCATCAGCATACTGCTTATCAGTAGTGTGCCACCTTGTTGCTATACTATGCCTTCTCTCAAAATCAGCCAGCCTATTCTCGATACTATTGAGGTAGTTGAAATAATAAGTCACCTCTTAAGGATCAGGTGAATCACAGTAATTTGTATCAGGGTGATCTCTTAACCCTAGATGGGGGTTGTTCACCAATTTACTTATATCCATTCAAAGGCCATTTATTCGGAGGTTCAACTATACACACTAGATGGGCTGTAAAACCTTTGGGACTTGGTAACCCCTATAAGCCGGTCACTTCCCTATAATGGGTTCCACTGTACACTTCTTTGCCTCAGTATAAATACATGTATACACCTGAATGGTTTATGGTTAACCTCGTGGTTACTTTAGTATTTCCATAAATGTTTAGTGTTTTGTTGATAAACACACAGGTATGTAGCTACCTGAAAAATTTTTCTCGTAAGGATTTTCTGTCACTTGGGGAACTATTCATGAGACTTTCCCTATTTAAATATGCTGAGACACAAGCATTATCATAATACAAGTTATTACCTAGTAGTATAGTAGGAATGCAACATGTGAAAGTAGTTCACATTCCATTCATCAGTAACTAGCAAAGAAACACACACTCAAAGATGCATTCTTCTATAATAATGTCTTACTTATGGGTTCAGCCTTGTCATCTGCCACGATAACACTTCGTTCTTCAGTAATCCACTTTTCTACCATGGCATTGGATATAGGGACTAGAGAAATCTATACTATAATACTCTTGTTCAGATAGTACCCTCAAATTACCTTCCACAGATGCTTTATTAGCACAATAATCCATCTCAGTAACTGACTTCATTTCTTTTGCTTTTTCCATCTTCGAAGCAGCTAAGACTCTATGCACACCAAAAGGTAAAATTTAAGATCACTGCTTCTTATTTACTTACGCATGCGTTGTTTTGAATAATGGCCATAAAACAGAAGAGCATGTGCTAGAACATCTATCCCATGTGAGGGTCTCATTTCTTTCGTCATTCGACTGAATCTTCGTAAGTATGACCACAGCCTTTCCATGACCTCACCATCTGATAAGCCAATACCCTCACATCGTAAAGGGCTATAAACAACCTTGCAAGGAATTGAAAAAGTAAACATAGAAACTACACGATTATATTGCTACCTACCTGGCATGCTGCTTTATGCCCATATGCATGGAATGATGGTAGGGCAAACTTGATCCTGTCTACGAGTGAGATTTCTTTCTTGTTTCTCAGGTGTTGAACTAGCATACATGCAATGTCATACATAATGTAGAGCTTAACATCAGGAGGAATGTCATTTATAAGCTGCTGCAGCAACCACACTCCATAAGACAACCTAATTAGTAGTACATTAAAGTTAGCCCTACATACCTACATACGTAATTCTTCTATTACCTTTCCCCATGCTTGAGACTAATAAATAGCCGAGGAAATTCATGCCTACAAGCACATCCAAATAGAGCTGTTTCTTCTAATGCATGGTAGCGTTTGGATGACCTCAAGGCATCACCAGCCAAAAATTCACTACACACCTTTAGTATTCTTCTGAATTAGAATACAGATTTCTTAATATTCATACCTTTGCAGGGATTTTCCCCAAATTGTATGTTGCAACAAATTCGTCTACTGTGTTTTGCTTGGAGAAAAATATATCACCGTGCAGGGAATCTCTAACACTTTGCCCTGCTGACTTCTTCCTTGGAAGACCAAACAGTGCGTCCATAGACAGTACACAAACCCCTGACTCCTGAATAAGGTAAACCTATATTGATACTCATACATTTCAACCTTTGTTACTTACAGTTGGACATGCTGGACAGATATTACCCATATATATCTAAATCACTGCAAGCAAACTTTAAATGTCTGAGTTCCACTTTGAGGTACCTACACTTGGCCTGCAAACACAGCTACATAAACATTACAATACTTACCTGTATTCTTCAAAACAATCGATCATTGAGGAATATATATTCTTTCGCTATTCGAAGCAAAAAAAAAGGTCAATGCACACGGCGTAGTCAATTGTGTACTCACTTTTATGACTAAATGAGGACATTTAAATTGAAAGGCCTTACAAAGATCCATCAGAGCGACTTGACACTCCAACAGCAAGGCCTCAGCCCAGTCAAGTAGATCAAATGAGAACACTATGTGGGGATGATGTGGTGTAGACGGCCATAGACGAGCTCGTACAAGAGTGAGTACCAGGGATTCACAAGAACAATACAGAAAATTAATGTTATGTTCATTACCTAAAATTGTCAGAAATACTTTATGTGTTAGCGAAGCTGTGCATTTATACACACCATTGGCATCAATACAACAGAGAGTTGTAGATAAAGGTGACATACACTCATGAGGTATTCTAACATCAATCTTTCTGTCTTGAATAATCACTGGTTTAAACATTCCTTCCTAAATTAAACAGATGGCAGATAGAGCACATGTCATGGACTTTACTAACCTCCCACACTGGAAGTACATATGACTAGTCTGGTAGTCATGTAGGGTCAGGTACACACAGGGGTCACAGTAACACTCTAGTATTGTCCGGATATGATTATCTAATAGCAGTTTTAAGAGTATAGCTATAATAGGAAATTAGTCGGACAAAGGCAGAAATGACCAGACAAATGAAGAAATTGACCGGAAAATGTCCTGTTATTGTGAGCACTGTACACATAAAGTGGGAATGGGTGTGGCTAGTCCACGAAGAATAGGAAATGGGTGTGATTATGTGGTTATGTAGTGTATATCACAAGGAATAGGAAGTGGGTGTGACTATGTATATCAGGTAGTGGAAATAGGTGTGGTTAGAAATGAACCTGATTTTGACATCCTTTTCTTACAGAACCTGACTCTAGGTAGTTATGTACTTACAAAGGGTCAGGTACCACATAAAGTGGGAAATGGGTGTGGCTAATCCACAAGGAATAGGAAATGGATGTGGTTATGTAGTGTTTTAAGTGTCACATCCTTTTCTTACAGAACCTGACTCAGTAGTGTGGCTCTTCGTGATGGCATAGTCCATGGACTCCCAGTAACTGGGAGGGAATTGGGGCGGGGACAATATGGAGTTGTATTCCAGTGTACTGAGTGGGCAGGCAAGGGTCCCCTGGCAGTCAAGTCCGTTGTCCCTCCTGACGAGAAACATTGGAATGACCTGGCACTTGAGTTCCATTACATGTGGTAAGTACGTTCATTCTTGTTATCTTACATGACCAGATTTCATTACAATGTCCAGATAAGAACATGGTTTGACCCATTTTTCCTATTACATTATAAAGTAGCATAGCAAGTGTTGCTAATTCAGTGCTATGCCATCCAGTTTAGGATTATAACTCTTTTGAAATGATCTCAGACCATGGGAAGAGTTGATCGGCCATAATTATTCTGATGATATGACCTTTAAATAAGTGCACTTCTAAGTGCAATGGGAGGTATTATGCCAATGTGGTATCAGCAAATCTCGATCAGATATTTGACCTTTTGACCCGGTAAACGACCTATGGCAGACTGGTATAACCATCACAATGTCAGGTCAACTATTATAATAACAATAGGCTAATGTCATGGGGTCTAAATTTGATGATCTTTACCATATGACCACAAAATGTTTAGCCCGTGACATGCAAGTATGGTCTTCCATTCTTTTGTTCCTTTAGGACTCTGCCCAAGAATGAGCGAGTAGTCAACCTGGCGGGAGCACTGATAGACGATGATTACTCCAGCGGCTCTCAAGTGGTGGTCCTCTTCATCATGCCTCGCTATCCTAGGGACTTGCATGCTGCTCTCAAGGTGGGACTGGATTTTGGAACCAGAATGCAGATAGCAGTAGATGTGGTCAAGGGAATCAGATTCCTGCACAGCCAGGCATTGCTTCACAGACATCAAGCTGAAGAATGTTCTGGTAAATCAGTGACAAGTTTAACCATACGCACTAATGTACGTGCATGCTCTCAATATACCCTTTACCCTTTATTGACCCAATTAAGTGAATAGATGCTTTTGGTTTGTTTCATAGGAGGCAGAAGGTGGGGGCTGGAAGGGCTAGAGCCCCCCCAACATTCAGAAAGTGGGGGCTGAGCCCCCTCGGATTATGACATCATGTTCTTAACAAGTGTAGTTGCTTTTTTTGTTGTTTTTTTGTTCGTATTTTTATCCAAAAATTTTCCTGGGGGAGCATGCCCCCAGACCCCCCCTTGATGGCACGCTTTGCGTGCTAGTGTAGTCACATTTTTATTACACTCAGCCCCCCCCCCCCCCCCCCCCCCCAAAAAAATAGATGACCTTCCTCCCCCTATGTGTTTGTTGTTGTTTTTTGGTTGGTTGGTTTGTTTGTTTGTTGTTATTGTTCGTTTTGTTGGGGTTTTTTGTTTTTTGTTTTATTTTGTTTGTTTTTTGTTTTTGTTTTTGTTTTTGTTTTGTTTCGTCTTTTTTTTTCTTGTTTTTTTTTTTGGGGGGGGGGGGGGTGCTATCTGGTTGTTGACATGGTCAATAACAAAGTCATAAAGTTCACAAATCGTCCCACTGATAGTCCTGAATAATAATTGTATTGGACTGAGGCCACCTCATTATAATCTTATGATCTTTACTGTAGAACTTCCCTCTAATCTAATCTGTGATCATTCACTTCCTCATTAATTTTTTAGTCTGACAATAGCAACAGAGGTTGTCTCACAGACCTTGGTTTCTGCAAGCCTGAAACCATGATGACTTGCACCATTGTTGGAACCCCCATTCATATGGCCCCTGAACTATTTGGGGGATCATATGATAATGCCGTTGACATCTATGCTTTCGGCATTCTCTTCTGGTATATCTGTGCCAATGATACTAAACTCCCGGGGGCTTTTGATGCTTGCAGCAACAAGGAACAGCTCTGGTCTGCAGTACGCAAGGGACTAAGACCCGAAAGGCTGCCGAGATTCGATACAGATTGCTGGGACCTCATGACATCATGTTGGCATGGAGATCCGCTGCAGAGGCCACTGGTAGGGGACGTTATCATGAGACTTCACCTCATCATGAAGAGAATTGGTAGAAAAGCTCTGAAGAAAACATTTGACACCACCTTGTTTCTATAAAAGGATATAATATCGAACCCCACAAAAAACAAGAAAGAAAAAATATATTTCACTTCTTTTTTACTGGACGTATTGATTTTGTATTGTGTATGTATGTATTATTGTATTATGAGTGGCTTTAATGTTCATCAATTTATTTATCACTACTTATCAATGTGTGGTGTGCGTTAAATGTTGATCAATAATGTTACTTCAATTAGGGATCTTAGTCTTTGTACCTTTTCTGTGCTAATGTTTAGTAGCATAGCATTCATATATACAGTACAGCAGATATCTCTGTTGCCATGCAGTATTTTTGATGTAGTTAAAATGTAATTTCTTTTTGTATATTTTTTTCCCCCTTTGTGTGTTTGAATAAGCATATCTAATGTACTTGAATGCTTTACTAGTGATTTTATCTTTCACTCATCTCATTGCACGTGCACCGTTTGAATTAATTATTACTAAAGTTTAAAGGATATTGGATGTATGCACATAACGGTAGCAAAGTTCAAGGTTCATTTCAAAATGCCATGACAACAATAATGTGAACTGTTTCTTCACTTCACCAGCTGCAATACAGCATGTCCTTTATAATACTAATAGCCTAAGACTCTTCCTGTGCTCAACAAGGAAGTGCTCCCATAGCATATCTCCTTCATTTCCCTGTCCACAACCATGATGTGCCAACTCTATAGACAGACTTTTTATATACTTCCACTTCCTATCTCATACCACTAGCCAGCCACTGACATTCATGCTCTGATCTCTCAGCTTTTACTGCACACAATACCAAGATCTTATTTCTCCTTGTCTGATAAGAGTCCACTTCCTTCAAAGTGAAGCCATTTCTCCAGTTACTTCACCGAACACACCATCACAAAGGCAAGGAGTTTATCATTTGGGAGGCCTCCACTCATGTGTTTGGGTGCAAGTTAGGGTTCCTGATGAGATTGGTTACCTGGAGTGGAGTGAGGTTTTTGCGGGTAATGTTGAATCAGCACAAGCTCCCAGAAGCCTATTGCAATAGCATCAGCATGGGAAATTTCCTGTATAATATTTGTTCACCATTCAAGGTGGGTCTACTAACCATCGGAAACAAATGTGGGAGACAATATTGAATCCCTCAAGGTCTTTGACATCTTACAATTATTCCTCACCACACTGGTTGCCCCACTATACATTTGTACCAATCTCTTAACAGTCATCATAGCCTTACCATTCACACCAGCATCAAACAGCCCCTCCATAACTCCATAACTCATGTACTGTGCATGCATACAGATATTAATAATAAAAGCTTAATGATTAATAACGGAATAAAGGGAGAATAAAACAAAAACTAAAACTAAAACAAAACAAAAAAAAACAGCACAAAAAAATTAATGATGATATTATGATATGAATATAAACCACTCCATAGCTACTACCTTATAATTATGCAAAACAAGACAGGCTTTCAGCTGGCATTATGCACACTATAACTTAGTTATGTTAATGCTATACTACGTAATAATACTCATGACTGATTATCTACATCATAAAATGCTACTAATAATAGCTAATGTGTCACTGAATTGTTACAAAGTAGGAGGTGTAGCAACTTCAATTTAGCACCATCTTCATCTCCAAATATCCAGCCGAAGACTGCAGCCTTTCGTCTAGCTGAGAAGACAGTTTCTTGAAAGACGGTCGTTCTTTTGGTGAAGTCTTCCAACAACGGCACATGATATCGTACCTGCATTGTGTCATTACTGCAGTCATTAGGGTGAACCTTCTATCCCTATATATACCCTTTTCCTTTCCAGGTACAGTATAGCTGAGTTGTTAGCTACAATAGCTACATAGCTACAGTATTGCTATCCTCAGAGGACCCAGCTATATGTTTACATTTTTTGAGAGATCATTGGGTTGTCAGGACATTCCAGCCTCATTCCGTTTTTCAGCAACTGTGGAAGGTCGATGGCATCCACTGCAGGGTATGGAGACCTTCCAATTTGGAACACTTCCCAGCAAGTGACACCAAACGACCACTACAATAAATTATGTAATCAAAAATAAAACTCAGCAAGGTAGACCTTGGCAAAATCATATGCTCAATTTCTATGTAGTTATTTTTCTATTCCTTTCTTAGAGGTGACTAGATAGGGGGCATGCATGTATCACACTTTAATAGCTAGATAGATAGCATGAAGTCATGCTAGTTTCTAGTTAGGTAGCTAAGCAAGTTAGTGCTCTACTGTGTGATGTATGCACATACTAGTAGCTTGTACTTTTGTGAGTTTAATATACATATGTATACCCTGACTCCTTGTGTGACCCTGTTTTGTGTTCTTTGTCAGTCAGTTATAACAAAAGTCATGTGCACCATTCAATTCAATATTGTACCTACCACATCAGACTTTTGTGAAAAGTAGCCATCCATGAGACTCTCCAGAGCCATCCACTTGAAAGGAAGCCTCACAGGGTCTCCTTTTTCCTGCTTGTAGTAGCCAGTGTTGTAGATATCCTCAGCTAACCCAAAATCAGCTACTTTGATTTGACCCTTGTCATCAATCCTGTACACAACCATGCATGTTTTAAAATGAAAAATTATTACGCATCTGACTCTAGCTATAATTAGCATTATTGTAATTTTATAGCCAGACAAATATATAGTTCCTTGATAATCACCTACCAGCGCAGGGTTTTTAAAAATGAATATCTATATTTAAGCTCTTTTCAATCAACCCATCATCCAACTGATCATGCATGCATCATAGTAGCTATACCTCGAATCTCACTTCATGCACGATTACGTATACAGAGACAGATAGCTAGCTATAAAATTGCATACATGCAGTTTCTTGCAGCCAGGTCTCGATGTATGATCATCTCTGAGGAGAGGTACTCCATCCCATGGGAGATCTGGAGACAGAATCTCAACAGTAAGTTCCTCACAGAGAGAATCTACATGTATTAGTAACAAAATTAATATCACATACATGAATACCATAATTATAGTGTGAACTCTATTACTTGCAGTTCATCAAATCTAGTAGCATGGCTAGCTAAACTATAATATATGTATGACTCTTTGCATTATCTATCTCGAACCAGTATTTCTAGATAATCTAGCTAGTGTGACTCACTTGATCAGTCTCTGCATCGTGCTCAAGGTCCAGATTCTTTCTTTCCTTCTTCAGGTAATCCAGTAAGCTTCCATTTGCCATATATGGCAGGATAATGGATGGCCCTTGGGTTACACTAGCACATACCCCGACGAGAGTCAGGATGTTAGGGTGGCACAGATCATGCATCTTTTTGATTTCAGAGATCATGCTCTCGACAGACGAAAGCGTCAAGACCCCTAGAGATATTGTCATAATTATAGTTATGCAAATTGGGCTATAGAGTATTTGGCCAGCTCACAGACACTTATGCACCTCTGATAAAGGAAGGGAACCTCTGATGAAGGAAAGGAAACCTCTTAAATAGCTCCCAACTTTAAACATTCATGAAGTCTTCTGCCTCCATAAAGAGAACAACCTCACAAACTAATGGATCCTGAGATTTTGCTCCGTAGAGGAGTTTCACTTTAATGGAGTGAACTGACCAATAATTTATGACCTAATGATCTGTAAGTAGCTATAATCATAGCTAGCTCTATGGCTAACCTTTGAGGATTTTCACGGCAACTTCTTCCGTAGAAGTATTCAATCCGTGATACTTCACCAGATGAGCCTTATAGACCATCCCAAACTGACCTAAAGCAAAACAAAAAAACAGATCTCTAGCTATGACTGTTAGGTATCAGCTACTGTAGTTATTACTTCATAGACATAAAATTAATAAATATACTATATGATAGAGAGTTAACATGTAACATCATCATCACATTATTCCTGTTTATTCAATTATAGGCTTTGTTAAGTTACCTCTGCCTAGGGGTATATCTAGTATTCTGATGTCACTCGTTGGGATGAATATCTTGGGAGGTAACTCTCTTGCAAGCTCATTGATTATCTCCTCTGCATAGCATAAATTCAATATTATAATAACTATTACATGTTATTATGAATAAAATCAGGGTTTCATCTAGGAATTTCACCTTGGAGGGGAACGTGTGACCATAAGGCCATGATGGGGGAAGGGTGCGCGCAGAGCGTGAAGCCAAACTAAAATAATACTTAGAAGTATTTTTAAATGCTTGGATCCTAAAAATATACTACTTAGAAATATTTTTTGTCCTAAAACTCTTTCTTTTGGTGATATCTTGGGGGGAAGCTGGGTCAGTTTGGGGGGGGGGAAGTTGGGTCAGTTTGGGGGGGAAGTTGAGCTGTTTGGAGGGGAAGCTTCCCCTGCGCTCCCCTCCTTAGATGAAACCCTGAAAATTAAATTCACGGTCTTGTCTTTCTTCTTTAGATCTATATTCAATCTCCCTCATTTCGATCAAGAGCGTATTTTGTCTCCTCTTTGCACGTCTTTGCAGGAAAAACAGTAAAATGATTGTGAATATCACACAACCAAGGAAGATGAGTGAAATTGTGGTCAGTACAGCTGGTAAGACCACACTTGGAGGAATAGTAGTTTGCACGGGTTCAGGAGAAGTCTGAGATGAGGCAGCATAAAGGAGTGTCTCATTCAGAAGATAGTTCAGATTTCGACCTATTGTGACCTACGTGTAACAGCATGCATGTACATGTAACAACATAAATGTACATGTAACAGCATGCATGTACATGTATAAGTGTACAGTCTTAAGATCTTGGTTTTGATGTACAGAATTATTTCATAGTTCCCAACTTTGAGAAACTAACTTCAGGGACACTAAATTCTACCACAAGTCACACCTACTTTTGAAGTCACGCCCCTGTACCACGCCCATATTCTGGCTACTGACTGAAGACAGAAGGACTCAAGAACTGTGGAGAAGAACAGTTTTCATGAACCGACACTGAATTATTTGACCTTGTGCACTGTTGATTGATACATGCAGCTGTCTTAGCTCACTGCATTGTCTGAGTGCTGTGCAGTCAGTGTGGTGCATTCATTAGTGACTGGTTATGCTGTTAAGTAAACAAACTACTGTAGTCTGTAGCACTAAAAAGAAGTTTCCGGGACAAACAATAGGCAGTTTACACTTCCGTGGCGGGACGGGACAGAGCTGATAAATCCGGGACTGTCCCGGATGGTTCGGGACAGTTGGGAACTATGTTATTTGTGTGCATAATATAGCACACCAGACATGGCCAGAGCTACCTATAAGACCACTATATATACAGCCATGGCCGTACTACCTTTTGCTGATCTAATTATAGCTGGTTGGAAATTCATAATAACACAATTAAGCACACACATGTAGTTATCTTAAGGTCAACCACATGACCATGTGGTCCTAAAGCAGCTGTTTCTTTCCATGTTTTGAGAATGGCAACCAGCAGTTCTTCCAGATTTCAACCAACTTCCCTTAAGGGAGGCTTTTACCATTTCTAGGGTCAATATTCAGCTGTACCACTTCAAAACTACTACTAGCTCCAGCCATGCATGCCAGGGAGTATATACATTCATTTTCTCAATGTGAACTTCTGAATGCCTCCATGACACTTTTTTCATGTGACACTCCTAGTCCCAAAGTGTCCACATTGGAGAGGGTCACACTAGCTATATAACTCTATGATGGGGTTAGCCTATGGATGAAAAGGAAACTGCATGGAGTAGTTACAACTACTTACAGTGACATTAGCTCCATCACTTCCATAAAGTTCAGGATTCGTTGGAGCTGTACATATTATCTGAAAAATCAATAAAGAAACGAAATAATATCGAAATAATATTATCGTGGAAGCTTCATTCTTCATTATCAGGCAACTATAAATGACTCCTGGAAAGCTTACCAGCCATTTTATGACTGCTCTATTTATATGTACAAATATGTAGATGGTCAGATAAAATAGGTCAATAAGGATTGATGTTAAAGGATTAATGAGAACATTACCTGGCTCGGTGAAACAATAACATTGCCACATTCAAGTTCGCCAACGGTAACTCCTATCTCATTTTCATGCACTGAGTCCAGATTTTGTCCCTATTATAAAACACAGCAAAAGTTAGTTAATCATCAGCTATCCCCATGTCCTGCATGGCTCTAAGGCCATTATGATAATGTGTTCATAGTATTTATTTAAAAAATCGATAAACATTTGACTTGAACAGATGCTGCATGTGTATCTTCTGCACATCTTTTAGATTAATGCCTTGTCCACAAGTTACTTTATGGACACAATAATTATGTCAAAAAGAGATAGTTATAATATGCTTACACTCAGTTATGGTAGCTACAGACTGCATCAACGCATATAAAAGAGCAACTGATTGTAAAACTAGCAATCAAGACTCACATTTATTTGCACACCATATGAACCATTAGATACAGAATCAGTGATGAGAGTGAAATTTGAAGGGTCAGATTTCACAGACAATGTGAAGTTATCATTATAGAAGCTTGGAGTTTGAACGGCATCCATTACCAATTCATACCAGACTACTTCCGAATCGATAGATCTGTACCTCGAAGTTGTAATATTAGGAGGTACAATACAAGAGACAGTTTCGTCATCTATGGTTGAGCATGAGGACTGGAAGAAGGAAAAATAGCAGTATAATAAGGTCCTCTTTACCCATCCACACATATTATGTAGTAACTATGACTCCAGCATTAGCTATGTGCATTATAGCTACTATTGATAACTTCATAAGCTATTTTGAGCACCCTCACTATCATAAAAGTTGAGCAAGCATCTAAACTAGTTCAGTTTTTGCCTGTAATATGCTGAACTTCACTTCAGTTCCATTTGAGACTCAAAACTAAGCCTGACAATAATTCAAGAAAGAAAAATGTTTTTCATATTGACTAGATAAGAGAACTCAACTGACAAAGGCAATAATAAGTTTACAGATTGAGCCATAATTATTAATTTAGAGGCATAATTATTAGAGTATTTTTCTCCGTTGTAGCAAACTGATTTTTTCATGGTAAGTGGAAGTTTAACAGTTAGCACACAAACTCCAAGTATCATTGAGTTTCTATTAAGAGCTACAGTACAGCCATTGTAACCATTATCAGTAACCTTTAACTGTGCAGTTACATACGTAGGAAGACGAAGATAAAAAGGGTTAATACGCACTGTGTGTGACTACTCAATGCTCAGAGCATAAACCCTAGGCACTAGTCTGGTTATGAATCAAGCCTTGATGAATACCAATCAAGTATATCAGGTACGTGCAGTAAAGGCCTTAAAAAATTATATACAAAATTGGGTCAATCTCAGATGCTGACTGCTAAACGTTGGCAGTAGTTATTATTTAATTGACTACTCACTTGTGCTTCTTGAGCAGGAAAGTTCAGTTGAGGACTCTGAGACACATTCATACCAGTACCAGTAAAGTTGACTCTAATTCCACCACTGAATGAAAGTGTATAATAAATATGGTAGTTATAATGAACTGGTATAAGATTATTCATTTAAGTTGTACCATTACTCTCCCCTTAATGCATGTCACTTCTGTCTACTTCTATTTGAATAAAAGATGCAACCTTCTAATGTGTATGCACAAACTTACGAGGGTATAGTATTTTTCGGCTGAATGGCACTGAAAGTGGGATTTTCTTTATATTCAAATGGGACACTCGAGTTAATGATTTCTTCATCGATTTGAACTCTGAGGAAACCAGTAGAGGGAGAAGCAGAGGCAGCACTTCTACAGGTAATTGTAGTGGCAGTCCTGTTCCTACAAGCATTTAGTACATTAAGGATAAAAATCACTCTCTCTGGCTTGAAGAAACAATGTAGCTAAGCTAGCTGTAAATAAATAACTGACTTGCATAGACCTATCTTCAATATAATGCAATTGGCTCAACTTACAAGACTGAGCAGTCTGGTCCAGCTTCTCCGTCCTCTGTTGCATTTAATCCAACAGTGGCAACAGTACCAATGTCAAGTCCAGTACCAATGACGGTCAGTACACTGCCCCCTAAAATCAGAGATGGGACTGGATGTATAAGAACATTCAAATACATATGGCCACTAGCTAGCTAGCACTGCAGCTTTTCTTGCCTATATTTTACTAGTTACGCTTTACAAATAATAAGGTCCATATACCTCAGATACATCATTATTTACCTATAATATATGTATATCCCCTGCAGCAGTTACTAGCATAGTTATTCACACATTCACTTGTACCTGCAATGGGACCGAACCCTGGATTCACACTGTTGACTGTGGGAAGCACCACCATGAAACCTGTCTTAACACCACTTCCAGTACCAGATTTCCTGAATAAGGTTATCTCGATCTCCTGATCTCCCTCTTCCATTCCAGCACCAGTGCGACAGAAGATTCTCCTACCAGGCATGTAGCTGGCCCTATCTAAAGGTGAACACACCTCTCCACCGATTATGATACTGCTGTTGTCTTCATTAAAGTCATCAAAAGTCACTCCGAGATCGGTTCCATGGATTTCTATTACTGAGCCCCCATTAGGAGGGCCAGACGTGGGTGAAAAGGATGTGATGCAAGGGTTAGGACATTCCATTCCTGCAGTAATGAAACCGGAACCATTATGCTCCTTGAGATAGGAGCAGGCAGCATTGTTCCATCCACAGTTGTACCCTGGAGTGGCCCTACTTCCAACACATGAGGAGCAGTCTGTCCCCAACATGTTGCAGTTGTAAAGGATCACTGTTATACAAATAAGAAACATGTCTTCATGATAGCATAATAAACTTCTTGCTTACCATTTGTAGAATTGAGAGAATCAATAGTATGATTTACTTCTGGTCCTACCCAAGCAATATTTATAGCAATATTTTCTGAAACATTGACACGAGTCAAGCGCTAAGAGAAAGATTAAGTTGTTATTGTTGTTGTCTTAGTTATTAGTAATTGAATATATACCTCATTATCAGTGATTTGACAAGTGATGGAAGTTTCATTGTTCCTCTTAGCATCAAATATCATATCTCCAATTTTACACTTGTAGCTAAAGCCAGGAACCTGGATATTGGGTGAATAGTAATATCTGTAACAATGGCAAGCATGGGGAGCTTTCTTTAAAGAGAGATAGTTGTAGAATTCTGGTTGAAATGGAGAAAGAATAAAAAAACAGTATTAAGATTATCATGAGATTGTGCCTGTCATGCATGTACTAGCTTATTCAAGTCCTTATACATTAATAGCATGCATTCTAGGAGGCTATATGATACGTATGACTGCTACAAAAGAAGTACTATGAGTGTTCCTGTCCACTTACAATTTCTGGTAAATTTCTGGTGGCAAGTTGAAGTTCAGTTTGACCATGAACGTGCAGAGTGTAATAACTGGTGCCTTCTGCAAGGTCTAACAATGGACACACACTCTCGGCAGATGTTCTCGTATTCAGCTTCAAAAGAAAGAAATGAATTCAAAAACTGGCTTGTTGGTACCTATTTAGTTACTTGTAGGAACTTGCTGGTGTTGGTACAGTCCTGAGCAGTATCTCTGCATACTTTTTCAACTACACACCATCCACAGTGATTATTAGTCTCAACGCACTCACTGCAGCTGTTAATACGAAGTATACAGGTGTTCATGTATTAGCTAAAAAGAGATATTTCCCTTTACCTTCCAGCAGCCATACATTGGTAAATAGTTATGGCATTCTTAGTGATGCCAAAAGGCACACCAATCAGTGAGCTATAAAAGCCAAAATCCAATACAGTAACTGCAAGAATAGGAGAAAAAATAATTAGGCTATGCATAATGCATAATGGAATAAATATACTAAGTATAATCTGATTTTATATCTGCTTCCTATTGTAAGTTTTATTGATTCCTATAGCATTTCGTATTACATGCATAACTACATAAAGGTGAATTGTAGGCTATCTAAGTGCTTTGTATTAAGCATTATGCATGCATGCAGCTGTCTTGCTGGAAAGCCACTTACATACAGTCTATACAGCGACAAATTTCTTGTTGGTCGAAATTTTCTTAGGCTCAAGTCCAAAAAATATTTGATTTTGTAGGACCACAACCAGGAATATATTAGCTGTTCATGTAGCTAGTGCTAGCCACAGAAATAGAGATATCTGATTAGATGTACTGTCTACACTGAAGCCATGAGATGTAATATAGAGAAGAGGCAAGTTATGAACTTGCTGTAGCTCATTTACTTTGAGAAATTCTACTTTGGCCTACTTCTGTTATAACTTTATTAGCAACACTCCATGGTGACCTTTCAAATCAGGGAGAGATGAAGCTGAGCTAAAAATTCATACTGCAGCTGCTACATACTTACTACTATCGATTGAGCATTCCAGCTAGCTAGCTGCTAGGCTTACACATGCACAAGGGTGTGGTGTAATTTTTAAATTTCTGGTCTAGCATAATACAAAAATTTGGACCACTCAAAGATTTCCCACTATAATTATGGTAACTCAACAGCAAATCTAAGCTAATGATTATAAGATTAGTAAGGCTCTTTATTTGCTCACTCATTTGCTAACAAATGTTGCACATTGCCCTAGAGTAGCTACTTTACATACCAGTTTCATACACTAGGTCCACTTTGGTAATGTTACAAATGTACGATGTATTCCCTTCACTCTCCTCTGCAAGCTCTGCTGGTAGAGAGAAGTTCCCTTCACTCCCCTCTACAGGCTCTGCTGGTACAGAGAAGTTGAATCTCTCTATACTGTCCTTGAAGTAACACCGGTAGTTCTCGCCTTCAAGTTCAGCAGGTAGCCCGGGACCTCCAACTGACACAGTCACCTAAAGTTGGGAGCAATTTGAGGAAATAATAATCATGCATGGTTTTTGGGAAGCATGGTCTACCCTAATAATAGTGATATCTATGCACTGATGAAATATTTTAGATAGAGTGACCATCCATGTAGCTGATTAAAATAAGACCAGCACCAAGACTCACTAGCTGCTGACTGTCCAGGATTAAATCTTTCGGTAAGAGTGTGCTTGTGATGCAGAGTGTTTTAATGTCAGCTGAGGAGTTAGTGGGAATCCATCTTGTACTGGAATTTCCATTCTTACACTGCTTCTGCAATGAGCACTTGTCTTCTACAACACACCACCCACAAAAAGGGTTGCCATGGAGAATACAGCTGGAACAGTTTGAGTTATCATTGCAATCGTCCAATGGAATTCTGAATACCTACAACATTATAGAGGCACAGAGGTAAGAATTAAGTTGCTGATGTATTTTGATGGAAAGCTAGTTTGCCACAAATAAGTTAATGTACGTATGGTGTGGCTCTAAGATTATACCTCAGACTCAGCAGCTGCCACTACATAGTCGAATCCTCTCCACTGCAACTTTAGAACTCTGGAGGAAACTCTTCGGACTCCAAAGGCACTACTGAAATCCAATTTGATGCTTACATTAGAGATGATGAACTACATTTTCAATTATCATAGGTAAGTCCTGGAATATGAATGCATATGGACTCACTTTTCCAATGTAATTGTCAGACCCAACATAATATGCAACTACGACCAACGATGAACCTCTAAATTTCAGAGCTATAGATGCTGTAATTGTTCGAAATGACTTATCATCTCTGGAAGTATCTTGCCCCAATTCCAGCACTTCTGAGGTATCCACTTCTGTTGGAATTGTATCATTGAGTTCACAGTCTCTATCCAATTCTGAACAAGGGTCACAAATCTCTTCCTGTAAATAAAGAAATAAAATTATCATTCATAGCTAATTGCTAACAGGTGGTCCCAGTTGACCATTTTTCAAAGAAATTAATCTAGTAGCTCTGTTTCCCTTTCTAAAATCATTTCCTTACAAGGTTCATCTAAGACCCTCACATAGATGAAACCCTGGCTATACTATGCTTGAGAAACATCGATAGCTGAATGACACAGGTATGATCTATGTCCTATGAGTATTAGCTACATAGCACAACTTCACCTGAGTAGATCTATCAATGCACACATATTTTTTCCCGTCTGCTGAGCTCTTCAGTTCAGTGATTCTGTCAAGATCTGATAACTTAATGGCACACACAAGATTAACAGAACTGTTTCCTTGATGACACCTTGACACCACCAGATTTGTTCCAGGGGAATCTGCAAAGTCCTCTACAACTGACACACCACATATATAATCTCTACCATCTGGCAACATTGCACTCCCACAAGTGAACACTTCTTCATGGAGTATGGCTATCGACTTCTTCCCATTACAATCATCTTCCACATGGTACACTCTCATTATCTTGAATCCACTAAAATCCGGTGGATTGTGATCAGACACGACCAAGTAAGAGTGATTCCCACTTACAAATCCACTATGTATGACACGAGCAGATAATAAAGTCTCTTTTAGGGGGTACTCACAGGATCGTAAGAGGGATGATTTTATTTCGATGTGATGCTGTTCCAAAACGAGAGATCCAGACTCTCTAGTTTCACTTGGTAGAATCACTTTTCCTAGATAGTAAGTGCTACCTGCAGTAAATGTGGCCATGCTGTAAAGAGTGTAAAGGGAATCGGAATCAAGTGAGATTGCTGTGGTACTCATTTTGGAAAAGTCAGTGGTGTTGAACACAGTACATGAAACATAAGAGCACACAACCAGCCAATCCCCACCAGAACTCAGGGACATGTCAATGATAGGAATATACAATTCGATGGTTCGCTCTACAATCAGATTCCTTGTGAGTCTCAGCAGTTTGCTCCCGCTTGCAACGTAAGTCCTTTCTTCGCTGTCCATTTGCAAACCTGATGGTTTGAATGGAGGATCTCCAGGCAGAATCAATTCCTCTCGTCCTCTTACTGTGGGAATAGATTTGATTAATTATAGTGTCATTGAAACTACCCCACCGAGCTATAGCTTAACTTTAAAGTCCAACTCACCATTGTCGTCGTCTATTATTGTAACTCGAACAACGGTGTTGGGAAAAGCATATCCTGTGGTTGCAATTGTGAAAGTGATCTCAAAGTATTCTTCACCTTCTGGTATATCGTCATTCAGAATCTCCACTGTAAACTCCTCTCCCGACACAGGTAGCTCTGCACCAGCTGCAAAGTTCATGCTGTGATTGGTAACACCTCTAAAATCCGAACCATCTGATGCTCCGCCAGCTAAATAATGAATTATACAAAATAGTGGAATACTGAAGTGGCTCTGTAGAAGTGTATGTGTAAAGAGGGTTATGGTTCAGTGATGTGATCACAGCATACGTATTATGTGCCAATCACTCACCATTAATGATCTCATCATAACTAGGGTATGTTTCGTGTAACGTATTCAATTGGCGAGCGAAGCAGTTGGCGAAAGTCATTTGTACTTTAACTTCTTAGGCTAAGATATTGCTGTCAGGATGAAGTGGCAGTGGCAGCTGCATACACAGGAGGCTGTACCACAAGCACTTAGAAAGCCAAGGCCTACGATCCACTTAGATAAGCCTAGTAGCGTCATTATGACAAAATGCTGTGGAAAGCAATGAGCTCTAGCTGCTTGTTAAGTATTGTGGGCACGTTTTATTGGTGGGTCAAAGGTCAAACGAATGCATGACAATTAAAGGACAACTCACAAATTGGATACTCTGTCCAAAAAAAATCTTAATGGGTCCACTATAATTATTTCCTGATGACTGACCAACCTGCTACTAAAGTGTGCCAGGAGACTCAGTGCATACCATTTTGGTGTGCTATCATAATCATTAAAAAGTGATAGTTCCATACCTGCACTCTCCATTGTGCTAACATATATGAGTGATGAAGCTGTAAGATCATCACCAGCTCTCTTGAATCGAACAGTCGCATGTCCAATGTTTTCCCTCACAGAAGTATCGAAAACAGAAATGCGTGGAACTATAGACAATAATAATAATTATTAGTTCATGCTGAGACTGCCACTGCATGTGTTATACATCACTTACGTCCAATGGGTTCAAGTTCATACCCAGCTGTTAATGGAAAAATATATTCATAATAACGACTGCCATCTCTGACAGAACGTCTGACAAAACTGTCATGAGCTGAAACTAAGAGGGCAGCATTAGGACTAGTATAGGAAATGGAAGCTGTTCCAGCTGTTCCAGGTGTAAAAGCTCCATATCCACACACTTCGTTGTTGCTGCAATGGATGGGAATGTATCCTCCACTCCCATTATTACACTGGCTAGCAGGAAATAAAGTTGTTCTGTTGACCATGAAGTTGATTCTGTCATTGTTACTTTCATTGAAGAACTTGGCTGCTATGGCATAGCTTATGAAAGGTATTGATGTTGTAGACAGTCCAAATATGAGGTAATTATTACTGTACTGTGTGACAGGAGGAACCAGAGTTATATATTGGAAGGAATCATCTTCTGATTCGCTGACAAGTGCATAGTAACGTGCTATTATATTTGAATACCGCATCACTATCGCTGGTCTAGATGTCTCTATGCAACAAAACTCCCATTGGTAGTCATTCGATCTCAGACCAGGTTGATTGTTGATTCTCAACTGATGATAATCTCCTGTATTGATGGCAACACTCGTGGTATTTATGGGAGATCCTGAGGCTGTCCTCTGCGTACAGGTGACATTGATCACATTATTATCAGTTACTGATCCAACTCTGAAAATGTCACCTGAATGACGTGCAAGAGATGATAATGGTAATGCAAAGAACGTTTGCCCATAAACTACATGAGGAGGAATTTGCTGAATTGTGATACAGTGATAATTACTAGTAACAACAGACAGAGGACCACTTGATGTGATAATTGTGCCTGTGATATCTCTATTTTGATTAATGAGAAATGTTTGATATTGTGACAGTGGTGGTACAGGAGTTTGGGTTCCTCCTGGAAGGGTATAAGATATCTGAAGGCCATCTTCACAGGGAACCAAGATAATCGATGCAAGGAATGGATTACTTGTTTGTAAGAATACAAAATATTTATAGGACGTAGAGCTGAATTGGGCACATGGCAAAAGAAGAGCATTTTGCATACGAACAGTCAACTTTGCTCCATTGGTGCTTCTTATATGTATCCCCTTGTTGCTAATACCCAATCGGTCAATTTGTATTGCACGAGGTAATTGAATTTGTTCACAAGTGCCAGCTGCCACAGATATATTAATAGGGAGTCCCTCTATTTGTAACAGAGGAGTTGTTATTGCCACATTTGCCCCAAGAGGGTCATTGGTGCAGATTACCATTGGAAATACTGTGCAGATTAATCCCATTACGAAATCAGTACCTTCATTGCTGTGAGCATTTGGGTCTAAAGAAAAGAGAAATTTTTAAAGAGATCGAATAATTGTTGAATCAGATGTAGCTCTAGCTAGAAACTAATGAGCGGAAAATTTCTCGTAAGTATAAGTATTAAGTAGAGATGGCCCCAAAATGGAACTGGATTATGTAGTATGACTGCAGCATGATACGAAACCAAGCCCTATGGCCGGAAGATTTAGCTGGGATTATGTGGGACGGTAGAGACATAATATCTGTGCACTTGTGGAGAGGAAAAAAATGGACCACGCCCACTTTAGGATAAACACAGCATTTCAATTGGCAGGATAAACCACACCCACTTGAAAGATGTATTGAATGGAACAAAATATACATACAAGAAAAGAAAATACACATGGATGTTGATGGAACAAAATACATGGTGCAAGAATGTACCAATGCAACAAAATTATTTAACAGAGCCGCCGGAAGCAATTTTGAGGTGGTGAGGCTGAATATGCGCGCGTAAGCGCGCGGAAAATTTTTCTGACCACGCCCACTTTATAACCACACCCACCTATATTAACGGTTGAACACGTGGGCAATTTTTTAATGTTGACGACCATCACCAATGTTGTTCGATCGACGAGTGGTCCGGTTTTGGCCTGACCAGCCGGAGCGGTTCCGGCGGCATCTGAATACATGGTGCAACAATGCACCAATGCAACAAAATACACATGGATGCTGTGTCTTCTCCAAACTCGAGTTAGTCAGAGCATATCATTAAATCCCCATGGAAGGAACCTGCCAACATTTTGAAGACTGCCATCACCACTCAATTTGGTTTGTTTGAATTCATTTGCATGCCTCTTGGCTTGCATAATGCAGCTTCATGGATCAGGATTACATTTCTGTTTTGTCTACATTGACGATGAGCTGATTGCAAGCAGTTCTGTAGCAGAGTACAACCAACACTCACAGGAGGTTTTCCTTGTCTGTTTATTTTTTTAGCCAAAGTCCTTTGACTAAGTGTATGCAGGGACAGATGAAAGAAGTCTCTTGAGTGTATATGTATCTTTCTCCTTCTGACCAGTTCCATGGCAGCAATAATTTAATAATTATGAGTGAGTCAAGTGTTCAGCAATTAACTATTACTATTACTAGGGCAATGTGTAACATTTAACAGCAAGAAGCTGCTTAGCAAGTATTCTTATGGCTTAGAGCTGATAGGCTCTAATTCAAAATCTTTGCTGTTGAGTTATGTAAGTCAGGGCTGTATTTAGAAAAAAATTCTTGGGGGGGGACATGGATTGCGCCACAGTGAGGGGGGTGCGGGAGGGGGATGTGCCCCCCCCCCCTGCACGGAGCACGAAGCTGAAACTGCCTCCATCTTACAGTGAATGGAAAGCTAAAAAGAGGTATTGAAACACTGTGTAAAAACACTTCATATAATTACAGGTTCAGTATAGATAGTTCCTATGATTTTAATTGTCTCCAGTTAGATTTTCTTTGATAACTTCTACTGATGGTACACATGCTAGCACAGCTGTTGAAAAAAATTCCCCCCCCCCCCCCCCCTAAATATGGCCCTGTAAGTGGCAGGCAGCTGCATGCACAGAAAGCTGTAATACTTACCACAATCCACTTAGATAAGTCTAGCACTTACAATCCAAGCCTAGCACCTACGTAGCTACAATCCACTAAACCAGAATTTGTATGGGGCTACTGCAGTTCTGCATGCAACCTTCATTCAAACCTTCCACAGCTGTTACCATGAAATAGTCCATTGGAGATCAAACCTGTTCAAACTCTTCCATAAGGGAAATCATTCGTAGCCGAGTTAGCGTGGCTGTATTCTGCCTATGCCCCTGCATCCTCAATGGAATGTGTAGCTCTGAGAGCAACACCATCTTACTATTGCTAAAACCTTCCAGGTAATCCAAGAATAGAGATCACTACCCCTATGGTCAGAAGGGAAATTAAGTGATATCCTGCAAGAAGGGCGTACGATTCAAGCTACTTAAGCACTCTTTAGAGGTATGTATGCATTCACTGTAGCTTTCATTAACTCTAAGTGGAGGAACTGGAATTTCACTTTTGTATTATGCAGTGGCCATTACCCCACCATCCCTACATAGAGAGAGATACCGCTCTCTTTGATACCATTCGCAGCAAGCACACAAATTTTGAAGTAAGAAGTAATTAGCAGTTGATTATTCCGAAAAGAGGACAACCTATCTTCTACAAGGGACCAATGGTTTGGTATGTATCCCTTGTTCGCTTATCCCGACTATGATTTAGGAGCATTGAATTTAAGTGTCAATCTCGCACTAGTTGTGACTTTATTTTACAGTGTAGCTCTAGATAGCTAGTTGGTTGTACATTCATGCAGATTTGCAGTAGTAGTAGTAGCTTGCATGTTTTTGTTGGTATTTGCTCTATTTTTTTTTCTATCATGGACATGGTGCAAAATCAAACAGCCACTACGAATTTTGAGCACAACCACAAAGTAACTAGCTAGCTATAGCTCATGGTAGCTACAGCTAATCATGTCACTTACTTCTTCTGAGTAGCCTGAGAGGTTCGTCCTCCACACTACTGAATGCCACAGTGAAGAGGGAAAATACTACAAGAATCAATTTAGCATCCATCATCATACGATTCAGCTGAAGGTTTGTGATCTTCAACTGAAACACTAAAGGCGGAGGTGCTGGTTATTTATAGCTCACAGTTTCATATTGCACATGTGCACAAAGGATCATTCAGATAGGTCCACTGATCACTACTTCTTCTTTTACAGGAAGTCTTCACCATGCATAATTATACCTCAAAAACAACAACAAACTTACATACGTAGCAGGATGAGGAGTTACATTATCAGAGAGTGCGTCAGTACTCTCTAAGTAAGGATGGCAGGCCAAAGGTCATAAGACTGTATAAACTTTTCTCTTTTACTGTTGCAATGTTTAAAAATCTAAAAACTAACATAAGATTTTTTCCTTTTTACTATCTTTTTCAGTTTATAGGTATAGAATGAAAATTGAAGAGATTCAATTCTTTTTATGTTTCTGCACTGGAAACCAAGTCGTATGCCCCCTAAATCTAGCTAGATTATGTACTTTGACTGCAGCATCATATCAATCCAGGCTTAGTTTGATAGGATGCTGCAATCATAATCAAGCTAGATTTTGGGGCTACACAACTTGGTTTGATGTGATGCTGAAGTCATAGTCCAGCAAAATTCTGGGGCCATCCCTACTTAACAGTTTTATTTAGAATTTGCAACTTATTTTTATAGTGCATAATATTGAAAGTATAGTTACTAAGCTCATTATTAATTATTCATTACATGACCATAGCTACAGGTTATTCTTCATTGCATACTATAACCCTGGATGTTTTGAGTTACCATGGTAATATTGCTCTATACTGACTAGGTGAGGAAGTTTAGGATGAGAATGTACATATGGTACATACATAACTATACCAACCCTTATCAGTGTGATGTGAGGTGAGGTGGTATGCTAATAATAATCATAAATCATATTGGTTGTCATGACATTAATTAATATGCAAGATAACGGTATTTATTTTCCTGATTAAAACTAAGATACCTCAGATACTGGTAGCTATCCTTGAAACTATTGTGTATTGGGCACTATAATAATGTACCAAAGTAAAAATACTAGCTAGGAATTTTTTTTGAGGATTAAAAAGTTTTGTGATTAATAATTGGTCCTGAAAAAATTCCAATGAAAAAAAATTGGTAAAGTGATTATTATTGGTGGTACTCTTGGAGGACTGGCTCTGGCTCTCTCATTTCAACAAATCCATAGCTAATTCTCAAAAGAAGAATCAAGTAACAATCTTCATAAGAATTTTTTGAATACAATATTTCAATTTGAATCACGTAAATCACATTAAGCCTCAAAAATTATATGTCAAGTGAGACCATAAAATAGTTACTGTGAGTGATCACAATAATAAACGAGTAAGTCACAACAAAAGTTCTTTATGCTTCCATCTTCTCTATGCTGGGATTGATCAGGTGAAATGGATCAGTCCATTCTGCATAATATATATCATTAGTATAGGACACCAGAAATGCTAGTCTTGAATGCAATGGCTATAGATTATAGCTACTGTAGGTTCGTAAGTATACTTGATGATTCTAATCAGGGTTTATTTCAAAGGGGTGCAAGGGGGGGGGGGGGGGGGGCTTCTGTCCCCTCTGAATGATGGCTCCCCCCCCTAGGAATTAGCTAGCTTTTATTATGCCAAAAGTAAAGTGCAATGTACTGTGTGAACTCTATGAGTTCATAACTGCTCTATACCTTGCTATTCACACTACTGATGTCAAATATTTACTATGCAGCCAGACCCTATATACACATTTTACTATCATGTTCATCAAGCAAAATATTACCAGTTACCAAAAACTCCTATGCATACAGTCAGAGATATGGATAGAAAAGTATAATTTTATAATGACATGCTTATAGCCTACTTGTGGTTAAGATCAAAACATTGCTACTTGGTTGTAATTCTAGTACAGGCACAACCACAGGGTGATATTGATAAGTTGGTCAGGGTGATATCTGTTTTATGATAACAATTCATGCCCATAAATAGGTTATGCCATAACCACTCAGGCACTATGGTTTACATTGCTCTCGCCCTTGGGCTCTAGCAATATAAACCATACAGCCTTCGTGGCTGTGGAATAACCTATACATAACACCATTTGATGTTTAGTGGAGGAGCAAGCTATTATTTTGATGTATCACAGAATCTATTATCTCTGTGTGGTTATAACTCCTGGAAAATCTCTTTAACTTTATTCTAGAACATATCAAGGGAAAATGGTCACACATCAGCAAATTACTATAGCAGAGGTGCTGGCTTTATGGCTTCCACATGTGCATAAAGAAAACAGAAGAGGAAAGCCATGATCAATGCTTCATGGAGGTGACTCTCATCACCTACATGACATTCTAAAATGTATGCAGAATGAACCAGCTTGCTAGTGGAATAATTCCAAGTTAGCCATGCATGGAAATCTCAGCAGTTGAAATGGAGCATATCATTATCCACCAGCTAATTATCAATGTTACTTTCTATTTGCTGATCACTCACAGCTGACCACAACTTCCTCTTTTTGATCATTGGCCTACCATGGTATAGCTACAATCAAACAAAGTGTGCTACGAAAATACTTCACTGGATTAAAATCACACAATTAGCAATCTATGCTGTATTGAAACAATTTAGTGAGTGCATGTGGCCATAATGTAGTTCACAAGACATGTAGCTAATGTTGGATACTTTAAAAATAAGTTTTGAATGCCAGTAGCAATTATAGGTGTATAAGAATAGAGGAAATCAGAGTAGACAATTCTAATGTGCCAATGTGTTATAATTGAGCATGTTTTGAATGTAGCTATAATACAGTTCCAGATAGCTTACTATGCATGCATGCATGCATGGTCACAGGTGTAAGAGCTTTGTCCCACTAGAGGAATTATAGTTGGTATTAGCACCATGCAAGGGTATGTTATTAATCTTATGTGTGATCTTGAAAGTAAAGTCAAAGTACAGTGCAATGTATCACTTTTATGTGACTATATGTAGCTAGTAGCTATAAACTTTCTCTTGGTTGTCATGACATTAATTAATTATGCAAGATAACGGTATTTCTTTTCCTGATTAAAACTAAGATACCTCAGACACTGGTAGCCATCCTTGAAACTATTATGTATTGGGCACTATATAATGTACCAGAGTAAAAATACTATAGCTTGGAATTGTTTTGAGGATTAAAAAGTTTGTGATTAATAATTGGTCTTGAAAAAATTCCAATGAAAAAATTGGTTATTATTGGTGGTACTCTTGGAGGACTGGCTCTGGCTCTCTCATTTCAACAAATCCATAGCTAATTCTCAAAAGAAGAACCAATGAAGAGTGTTTGATCACCACTGAATTAACAATGAATTTTTTTGAATTTAATCACATTAAGCCTCAAAAATTACGTATGAACTGACTATATCAAGTGAGACCATAAAAATAGTTACTGTGAGTGGTCACAATAATAAACGAGTAAGTCACAACAAAGTTCTTTAATGCTTCCATCTTCTCTATGCTAGGATTGATCAGATGAAATGGATCAGTCCATTCTGCATAATATATATCATTAGTATAGGACACCAGAAATACTAAATTCAATTAATGGGAGTCTTGAATGCAATGGCTATAGATATAGCTACTGTAGGTTCATAAGTATACTTGACGATTCTATAATGTGCCAATCCATTATCGAGCAAGACTTCAATTTGTGTGTCTTGAATAATAATAATTAGAACAGTTCCAGTTTGAAAATTTTATACAATAAACTTAAAACATACACATGGTCACAGGTGTATGAGCTTTGTCTGCTACATGACCACGACAGTTGATATTTGCACCAATTCAAGGTCATTAATCTCATGTGTGACCTTGAAAGTATAAGCCAAAAGTAAAGTGCAATGTATCACTTATGTGATTCTAGTAAACTTTCTACACAGACCACCTGTCTATGAGTTCATAACTGCTCTATACCTTGCTATTCACACTACTGATGTCAATATTTACTGTGCAGCCAGATGTCCAGTGGCCCTATATACACTCATATTCATCAAACAAGATTATTACCAGTTACCAACAACTCCTATGCATACGGTCAGAGATATGGATAGAAAAGTATAATTTTATAATGACATGTTATTTACCCTTATAGCCTACTTGTGGTTAAGATCAAAACATTGCTACTTGGCACAACCACAGGGTGATATCGATAAGTTGGTCAGGGTGATATCTGTTTTATGATAACAATGCATGCCCATACGTAAATAGGTTATGCCACAACCACTCAGGCTCGTCTATGGTTTACGTTGCTCTCGCCCTTGGGCTCTAGCAATACAGCCTTCATGGTTCCATAACCTATACGTAACGACATTTGATTTTTAGTGGAGGAGCAAGCTATTTGATGTATCACAGAATCTAATATCTCTGTGTGGTTATAACTCCTGGAAAATCTTTAATGTCTTCTGGAACATATCAAGGGGAAATGGTCACACATCAGCAAATTACTATAGCAGAGGTGCTGGCTTTATGGCTTACTGTTTCATAATGCACATGTGCATAAAGATAACAGAAGAAGAAAGCCATGATCAATGCTTCATGGAGGTGGCTCTCAGCACCTACATCATGACATTCTAAATGTCCATATTAGCTATGCAGAATGAACAAGCTTGCTAGTGGAATAATTATTACACCCTCCAAGTTAGCCTTGCATGGAAATCTCAGCAGTTGAAATGGAGCATAACATTATCCACCAGCTAACTACGTATCAATGAAAAGCAGCTTACTTTCTGTTTGCTGATCACTCACAACTGCAACTTCCTCTTTTTGATCATTGACCCACCATGGTATTTCTAATGTATAGTTAGGCCCAACACAGTTAAAAGTTAAACTGCATATCTTGAAAGTATAGCTACAATCAAACAAAGTGTGCTACAAAAATACTTCACTGGATTAAAATCACACAATTAGCAATCTATGCTGTATTAAAACAATTCCCTCTATAATAGTGAGTATTATTACTATACATGTAGTTCACAAGACATGTAATGTTGGATGTTTTAAATTGAATGCCAGTAGCAATTATAGGTGTATAAGAATAGAGGAAATCAGAGTAGACAATTCTAATGTGCCAATGTGTTATAATTGAGCATGTTTTGAATGTAGCTATAATACAGTTCTAGATTGAGAAATTAGCTTACTATGCATGCATGCATAGTCACAGGTGTAAGAGCTTTGTCCCACTAGAGGAATTATAGTTGGTATTAGCACCATGCAAGGGTATGTTATTAATCTTATGTGTGATCTTGAAAGTAAAGTCAAAGTACAGTGCAATGTATCACTTACGTGACTATATGTAGCTAGTAGCTATAAACGTTCTACACAGACCACCTGTGTATATATGCATGAGTTCACAACTACTCTATACCTCGCTATTCACAAGTGATATCAAAAAATGTACTGTACGGTCAGAGCTTTAGTGGCCGGCCCTATACATTCTATATCATTTCATAAAGTGTAGTCTGCCAAGTTACCAAAAATGTGAACGGAAAAGTTTGATTTTAAAATGGCATGTTATTTTAGCAGAGTTATTATTATTCATTATATAATTATTATACAGACAACCCATTTCATTTTTAGTGGAGGCATGATTAATTAATGTACCACAGAATCTAATAGCTAACTGTGTGGCTGCAACTCCTTGATATCTGTATACCTGCATATACTTGGACTGGTGGAAGATTCCATTTTTGCAGGACATTATGTTAAGCTGTCTGCATGACTTCCGAGTCTCCTAGCTTACTGACAGTTTTGCTCAGGTAATAGCTAATTTTTCAATGGCTTCATGAAAAATCTCTCAACTTTACGTATGTATGTCCTCTAAAAGTATCAAGAAATCAAAGAGGAAATGGTCACACATTAGCATATTACTTATGGAAGCCAAATAATTAATGAATAAAGGTGGGCAAATGAAATACACCAATACATTCAAAGCAGCTAGGGCCCCATAAAGTATGTGGTAGTTTTATTTTAACCACTGAGGCTTCCATATAGCTAGGGGGTGGAAGGTTTAAAAAGTTGTAACTAAGTACACTATTGGAAACAAGAAAGCTTTCTTTTGAGACCTTATAAGGGGGTATATAGCAAAAATCTATAATATATCAGTCTTTTGTGCAATAATTATTTTAGTGAAATATATAGCTAGTATAAACACAGAAGAATAAATAATTATTATGAACTTGGCTTATCCAAGCTGAAAGTGTAACCAATTCACTTGAATTTGGTATGTAGGGTATTAATATTTTTACCTTTTTGTGGAAATGATGATGACTGTCAACATTTCCTTCCTGGAGTTCCATATTGCTGCACATCTCCCATGATTTTATCAGTCAATGATGTCATGACTCATCAAAAATTAAGAATGACAGCTGCTGCTAAAGCTATTCACATCCTGCACAATATAATCAGTCAGTGTAGTAATCATAAGTTACAGGACTAGTGCACTGCAGTAGGAAAATATTCAGTACGAAAAGTGCGTGATAATCACGTGCGCATTATTCTGTTGCGCATGCTCACTAAGCTTATAATGCTAAGTAAATGATAATCAGGCATGCTTGGCCAATAAGAAGAGAGCTGCTAGGGATGCATAGAAAGCTCCTTGCAGTGTATGTAGCTTATTTTAATGCACCCCAAAATAGCAAAAAAAAAAAAAAAAAAAAAAAAAAAAAGGTCTGGGAATGAAGATGCCAGTCTAAACACTTTAGGGTCTTAATAGAAATCAATGAGCTTGCACCAAGGAACAATATCACACCAGGCTTGCTCCGCTTCAATTGTTGGTGGCATGATCTGCTCAGATCTGGGTACTCTGTAAGATGCCACTTCAAATCTCTTTCAGGTTCCCATGAGACCAGTTTCCATCTCTAGCTGCGGAGGAGTATGGTTGTCTATACGATCATAGACAATTCTTTGACCTCAGAAGATATAACAGGGGTATGCTGCTTCTCTTACTGGACTGAAGACACTGATTTGTTTGATAATTCCACAGCCTACCCGAACCAGCTGGGCTTTGTGAAAAAATATCATGTTGTACAAGATGTTCTCCATACTCACCAGAGAAGGAGACAAGGCATAGCTAGCTATCTATATTATTTGACTTTAAATAATAATCATGTGCTTGACTACTTAGTACATAACTCCTAGTACATGGACAATGTATTGAAATTAGCTAACTAACAGCGAGTATAAAAAGTATAGCATGAGCATGAGATCACATGATCCACATGACCAAAAAAGGAATGTGACTTATAAGTGTGCATGATTATGACATGATAGCTACACAATGTCTACTATAGAGTCATGAGTGCAATTTCAATAAAATGTAGGTGCAATTGAGTGGAAAAAGTCGATCTGTTTTGGATGAGGAGTTCACCAATGTACTGGGTCCATGCACACCTCAAAGAGTTATGCTTTTGCTTACAGCTAATGTTGATGATGTCTATACCAAGTGCCTAGGTCCCCACCCCCTTACGTATGTCACATGTATGTGTAACTCCTGGTACATAAACACAAAAATGTGGGGTGCAATTGAGTGGAAAGCAATCTCTATCAATCTGTTTAGCTAGAACAAGGAGTTTGTAAGATTCACAGTTTAAGATGGCAATTACTAGCTACATCAAATGGTAGCTATCTTCCTAGGGGAGTAAATAAAGGCTACATCAGTGTCATGATGCTACATTGGTTGAAGTGGAAAACATGAAGAGTTATCTCAGATCTCTTCCTAAAGTAGCTACAGAAGGGAAGGGATTCCAGGAAAGCTGGAGAGAGTTTCAACAGATTCTGTGTCCACATTTGTTTCAAATGTTATTTAGTAATTCATCAAACTTGAATGAATGGGACAGATTTTCGATGAGATACCACTGGAGGGTGTACTCCAGCAATATTTGGCCACTTGTCTTATCACAGCAGGGGGTGGGGTATTCCAAGCTCTTTGCATCATCATAAAAGACCACCATGTGCATTTCAGATCAAAGAGTGTGGAACATGGATGTGATAGTCAGCAAAATTCAAATCTTTAGTAGCTATAGAATGCCTTGATTTTGCATGGGGGGAAATAGGTTTTCTCCTCAACTGTGCAAATAGGCAATCCCACATTACACACTAATATAAGTCTTCATTACTCTACGTAGCTCTCTAATTATGGCTATAGCTAGTGGGTGAATGAATACCTATGGCAATCCGTTCAAGACAATATTATCAAAGAAATATATGGGCATATGATCCTATATTTGTATGCATGTAACTACATTTTATATATGCTCAAAATTTCAACATATATATGTTCCTCAAAAGACAAGAAATATATATGGGCAAAATTTCAACATACTCAACAGACAAGAAATATAGCTAATGGGCAAAATTTATATTATTACTCAAAAGAATATAATATTATGGGCAAATTTCAATATATATTCATTACTCAAAAATATATATATGTATGATAATTATTTGTCAACCAGGGAGGTCAAAGTTCAAACTTGTCCAGTAAGCCACATGCAAGTTCTCTAATCCATAATCACTCCGCACTCGAGAAGGGAACCCATACTGATGTCCACCACAAAGAAAACACTCTAGCACTGTTTCAGCTGAATTGTTATCTGAGCAGTTAATGTAGGTAATGAGCTGTGAGTAGCCATCAATTCCTAACAACACAACAGACAAAGATCAGTCTTATTGACCACTATAAACTAACAACAGGCACTGTAAGAGTGTACTAAGTTGTACACCAATCCCTATTACTAACTTAAAGGTAATGTTTATTGACAGGTACAAGTTTACTATAATATATATTATACTTTTGGATTTTTTAGCAACCTTAGCAGTGAAAATTTTCATATCTCTAGGCTCAGTCCTCTCCACTCAAGTATATAGCTATTCTTGAGCTGTAATCACATTCTTATATCAATTTGAACTTTGAACTAACTAAATAAGTACCCTCTAATAAAGTGACCTTAAGGTAATTCTACAATCCAAATCTCCATAACCTGCCGTCTCACTACCCACTACTCCCACTGTTCTATATTACATTATATACCTCCATGTATGACCAATTTTCACCTAATCAGTTTGTGCAGCCCATCGATATGCCTTCATTAAAATATCGACCAATTATTCATAATACCTATTAATTAGATTTGCATACCATAAACTGTTGGGCGTAGGAACAGAATATCGTCTCCGGTATGTAGTTATTCTGCGTCAGATTATTTGGCTTAAAGGATCGACTCTGTGTAGAGAATCTGCTACCCTTCTACACTGGACAATAATTCCCCTCGCTTGAAGTCCACCTCGGATCATAGACAACCCTGAATTCACGGACTCCTGTGACAGAAAAAATGCATTAAAAATATTCCCCTTGGTTTCATAGAATCTTACCTGTACTAGTGAGTGTACAACAGTGTCTAGGTCATCGTCAGATATGTCGCTATAGTGACGCCCAGTCTGAAGTCCTAACTCAGTCCTCCTTCGGAATAAAGTTCTCTCTGATACTCCAAACATTGCAGCCATAGAAGTATAGTTGAAACCCAAGTCTAGTAGTGTTGTGATCTGCTGTTCAGATATCACTACTGAGGGCCTTCCAGGTCTACCATCTCCTACTACTGGGCAGGCAATAGTCAATGACATCCATGGATTACAATACAAATCCTCCAATTCCATTGTTCGATCAGAAAACAAAGTTGCAAAATGTTGCAGTATTGAAGAGAGGACAATATAATCCTGCAGGTTTCTTGCAGCCTGCTGGGAAGAACTGTGTAACTCCTCTAAACGACCTGCAATGTAATCAATTACATTCTTATGAGTGCCTCACCTGAAAGAACACGAAGCAGTTCTACAAACTCTTCGGCCCTGCGAGTCAATGACTCAGCCAAATTGATATCGGTAGTATCGGTACTGCTTTCAAGCTGACGTACACAGGCTGGCACTGAGGCTATACACTGGCTTAACTCTGGATCCATTGCAATGTCTGAAGAAAGGTAAAAGGTCGACGCAGCACAGGCGTGCCGGCGGAAGGTAACCTTTAACCTGATTAAACTTTGACCTCACTTGAAAAAATATATATGTTGAAATTAGATCATGCAATGTCGAATGCAAATTGAACTTTTGATCATATATAATCACGAAGTTCATGTACACAAATATAGGATCATATGCCCATGGATTTTTGTCTTTTGAGTGCTATGTTGAAATTTTGCCACAATTTGAGTAATATTATTATATATGTTGAAATTTTGCCCATATATATTTCTTGTCTTTTGAGGAACATATATATGTTGAAATTTTGAGCATATATAAAATGTAGTTACATGCACACAAATATAGGATCATATGCCCATATATTTCTTTGATAATATTGTCTTGAACGGATTGCCATAAATACCAATGTTGTGTTAGTTAAGTTAGCACAGTTTCAGTTTCAGTTGTACGTAGGCACTAGGCTAGTGTACTAGCTATACCAGTTCATTGAATCAAAAAAAAACTACAATAAAGAACTAGCTATAACCAGAGACAAAAAACAAGTAAAGGTAAGCATCTGCAAATTGCTTTGTCCCGTGTCCCAGATGTTTAATAGACAGACGGCTATCAAATCTGGGCAGCTATTATTATGCATGCTTGTGGTTGTACATTATCATACATCTTAACCTCACGGATTTTTGGATCGAAAAGGCAATTTTTTTTCTTTTTTCTTTTTTGCTTATTCAATTGCACAATTTATACAAAATCGGGTGCACAGCTCATGCGCATGCGCATATGCGGGGCGTAACGCGCACATGATGACGCGACATGAGCTTACACACTGGATGACCCTTTACCACCTCATAAGTTCATAACTGTATTAGTGTTAAGTAGCTAAGGTATATGCATACAAAGTTGGGTGTGGTCCATCTCAACACTATTCTCACTGCCAAGACTATCTAGACTCTCCATTGTAACAACTTATTCTTGATTTTCTTAATCTTTCCAAAAACTCCTTTGGTGACCTTAGGTTTTTTATTCTTCAAATGATCTACAGTTAATAAAGTTATGTGTATCAATGCTGATAGTAATATTACACCAGTATGTAATGTAGGTATCAAAGTATTGATTAAACATTTTTCCGGAGACCTCATGGCTCAGACATAGCTATTATACATAGTTACACTCACCATTTTTGTAACCAGTCGCGTTTGGAGAGGGAGGATGGTTTGGTTTTGGGTTGGACTTTATAACTGGAAGAGGTGAATCAACAAATCACAGTAAATTGTCCGTACTACCTAAGACTGGCAGGTTCTCAATTATTTTTTGAGCAAATTTAGGGCCTAATAAGCTTAAAGTGTTGTGTAAATTCCAATACTACATGACCCCTGACCCCTATAGATCTGTAACTTTGCTGTTAATTGTTAATCCGATAGTTGCAGTATAATGTTCGTTTTGTATAAATTAGCTAATACCTGCGAAATCCACAGCTAATTTCCTTTGGTTTTGAAACCGCTAAAATTAGTACCCACTAAAAGTACATCAGGCACATTTCGGCCAGAGAAGAAGACATGTTTTGGCAGCTGCTTAGTTATAGTTATTGAGCATGTGCTCATGAAATAATGGAAGAAGTATTGGTAGATGCAGGCAGTGGGCGGAAAACTAAACTCTGATCTAATTTGGAGTAGCTAGTGCCGACAGTGCCAACATTTAATTGACTTCGTCCTTGCACATCCATGCAGCTCTTGTTATAGCTTTTCAGTCATCCTAGTTATTGCATGCTTAGAAGACTAAAGTTATGGCTCAAACATTATACTGAACTGATAAATAACACTGATACACAGACTTTAAAAAATGCAATGAAATAAAAACCACATGGAATGTAGCTATGCATATGTATGTAATTAACAATGTTATTATAGTTCACGTATGTATCACAATTTTGAATAATCGTTTTTCCAGAGGCCTCATGACTCAGACATAGCTATTATAGCTACATACACTCACCATTTCTGTAACCAGGTGCGTTTGGAGAGGGAGGAGGGTTTGGCTTTGGGTTGGACTTTACAACTGGAAGAAGAGGCTCAGCTGAATCACCTAAATAAATCACGGTACAACTTGCAACAATGATACTGCTCCTAGCCACCTTGCATATACTAATAATAATAATTCTGCTCACAATTAATCCCATTGTCTAGTCCATTTTCATATTCAATGAGAGATTTTTTCTTATCCAGGATGACCAGCTCTCTCCACCGCACTTGCATCTCATGGCCATGCTTCATCTTCTCACTTATGGATGGCTTGAGCAACTTCATCCTATGATCGGCTGCAGTCTGCACATATGACATGACATGTAGCTAGCTAGCTAACTTGGCCACACAATGTTCTCACCATCGTGTATTAGCTATAGCCAATTCACTCACTCTTTTACTCACCTTCTCCAACTTCTTTATTTGCCATTGTAATTTGGCTATGTGCTATGTGAGACAACAGAAAAGACAGGGATAATCACTGGTAGCTATAGTGCCTATGCACATCTATGATATGACTGCATGAGGTGTACACTGTAGGTGTGAAAGTGTGTGTTCCATAAAGCCCTGCCCTATAGCTACTGTTTCATAATGCCCCATTGGCCAAGCACTATTTCACAATACCCCACTATTAATTTTCGTAAATAGAGTGAAACCCACCAAAAGGTGGGAGATGATCTCTTTATAGAGGTCAAAATCAATAGTACAAGCATTGCAGGGACATGACCAAGTGGTCTGTAAAGAGAGGTGGTCTCTGAATAAGGTGGACATGCAGGTTGCACTGTATCCCATCTACATTGTAGCTATACCCTTAGTTACTTGAACACATGCATGCAGCTGTTTAGCTGCATTGTTTAAAAAAAAATACAATATCACAAGTACACAAAAATCAATCTCAGCTAGCTCAGCTTATAAGAAAACAAGTGGTGCCTATTTTCAATTCAGTTGCCAGAACATGAATTAACTTACACTATGAATGGTCTCATTATTACAACTACTAACCGGTGGCGTCCACTGCTTTATCTCCTCCTCTTCCTCCTGATTAGTTTTTGGTTGGCGTTTTCGCTGAAATTTTTCATAATGATAATAATTAAAGTTTTACACTGAGCTACAACGTACGTAGCTAGCTATGGCTAATGAGCAGCAATCACCTTTTCAATTTTTTTATTCTCCTTCTGCTCTGGTTGACATGGCTGCACAGCTGTTGTAATACATACAATAGCTAATCAGAAACTGACAAAGGGCTAAAACGGTCATTATGTATTACTATTGGCCATTATTAATATGTGAGTAGGCCCAGTACTCACTATTCAGCTGGTTCAACTTTTCATTGTATTTAGCGATGGATCCCTTTGCATACTCGATCACTTGCTCTCTCCACTGCACCTGTATCTCATGGGCACGTCTCCCTTTCTGGCTGAGGTGTGGAGAAATCAGTAACCTTTGGTGATCGGCTGCAGTCTACCATGGAATATAGTACATACTGTTGTTATAATATGTAGCTACATACATGCATCACATGATTTCTTATTCACTCACCTTTTCCCATATTTCTATTTTTCTCTCTAACTCTGTGATACGCTGCATGCACAAGGATGAAAAAAGTGAGGAGGCATAATGATAGCCTCCTACTTTAACTGTAGCTAATAGCCTATAGCTGTGTATATAGCTATCCAGGGGAGTAACTAATTAGCTAGCTAGAACTTATGATTTGGTGGGGCAAAAAAATTAATTTGACCTTCCATACCCTTTTTGCTGACCACACCCATTCTTCAGTCATACTATTACAGCTTTGTATCCATGCATGAAATTTTACTGAGGGCGAGTGCCCCAGTTGCCTTAATGGTAGCTAGCTACTCCTCTGATATTATGGGTAGCTACGTTAGCTTCTGTGTTACAGATAATAATATTATTATGAATATCAATAGCTAACTAGCTCCATAACTATAGCCAAAAATTATGTGCCACCAGGATATAGGCACTGCATGCATAACGACACGTACCATTTCAATCCTTTCAGTTCTGCCTTTCTCCATTCTGAACTATAGTTAGCTATGTAGCTCGAGCAGTTATATCAGATCACACTTAATTATTGGACTCAAGAGTTGTAGTTAGCTAGCAGCTATCCCAATAGATGCATGAAAGTATAGCACTAAGCCAAGTTGCCACCAATTATAAAGAATTTTTGATGTGGCACATCATCGTCTTCAGGCATATCATTGTCTTCAGGCATATTATTGTCTTCGGGTTTTTTTTATAATAATTATTGCATACCATAATTATCAGAGAGTGCGGTAGCACTCTCTAAGTAGGGATGGCAGGTCAAAGTCCATAGGACAGTATAAACAAAAAACTCTTCTTTCTCTTCTACCCTTACTCTACAGGTTCTCAGAAGGCTACAGTGAATTATTATATCTACAAAGAAGAGAGGAGAATGTTCAAAAGCCAAAAATTCATTCGCCAACATAAGAAAAAAACGAGTTCTAAAATTGACTTTTCGTTCTTTTTCTTTATCATAATAAGGATAATAATAATAATAAGATCGACGTACCGACTTACTGGCTATAGTCATCAAAATTCTGCTTTGGCCATCTGTTAGAGCGGCACCTAGAGGCTGATCTTTTGCTATTAGTTTTGACTAAGGCTCTACTTCACTATTCGATAGCACTCGGAACACAGCTGCTAATCTTTCTACGCCATTTTGAAGGGGGCGGGGCTTATGGGCGGAGCCACGTAAGCTTAAGTTTAGCTATAGCCAAGGTCTTCATTCATTATCTGATGATGTTCCAGTCACTCCTTGCTGAATCACAGTACAGATGCTCATCTTATAGTAGCATTATAGCCAGTACTTGGCTGTAGTGTAGTCAGCTCACTTCACCATGCCGTGTACATGTCATTTACATTGCTGTTGCTGTAAAGTTTTATATCAACAAAACTTAAATAGCTAAACAAATTCTTCAACCAGTATGTACCTACAAAAGAGGTTTATGTAGAGCTGGCTTTGTATAGTACTGTACTGTAGCCTCCCTCATTCAACTTCAAGCACTAAGAAAAAGGATAGAAACAAGTGAGCGTAAAAAATTTCTTCAAATAAAAAGGTTAAGTAGGGATAGCCTAAAATCTAGCTGGGCTATCTATAATGTGCTGCAGCCTCGTATGAAAAAAATCTTCGCGATATTACCTCATAAAAGGGGTGGGGCAATTAATAGCAGTTCTCCTCATATGACACCTGCACAGGATGTGGCCATTTGATGGCATCCACTATTATGATCACTACACCAAATGCATAAACTCCCCATACTCCTCCCTCAAGCAAGACATACGTACCATCTCAATAATTATTTCAGTGATCACATATGTAACAATTAGCTAATGCTGTTCACTTTTTAAAATGTTCACTCCTTTCAGTACTCCATTACACTGCAGATGATCATCCTTCAAACTCTCCTCCCTGAACAGAATGAAATACTGATCATTAAATAAATTTAGTTCAATCAAGGAAGCCTTTAGTGTCTATCAATTTTCATAATCACAAAGAAAAAGAATGCAAACAAGTGAATGCAAAAAATTTCTTCGAAATAAAAATGTGAAGTAGGGATGCTATTATAACTGCAGCTTCATTATGAAAACCAAGTACTGCAGCATCGAAGCAGTATGGCCCAAAAATCGAGCTGGAATATGTATCATAACTGCATGCAAGAGAGTGAACTTAGTGAAGTGACCCTTACCCATCATCAAGTACAAGATACTATTCCTACTTCACTCCCATGATCAAGGGCCAAGGGAGTGAAGTAGGAATAGTATCTCGTACTTGATGATGGGTAAGGGTCACTTCACTAAGTTCACTCTCTTGCATGCAGTTATGATACATATTCCAGCTCGATTTTTGGGCCATACTGCTTCGATGCTGCAGTACTTGGTTTTCATAATGAAGCTGCAGTTATAATAGCATCCCTACTTCACATTTTTATTTCGAAGAAATTTTTTGCATTCACTTGTCTATTAAGGTTTCTCACTGAGGAAAACTGTGGAATTTTCTATCCATAGCTCATAACAAAATTGTGTTAATCACATACTCTTATCAATTAGATCCTTCAGGAGATAAATTGCATGCATGTAGCATAAAATGGCTGCATACTTGCTGTAATTATGTAGCTGGCTGCATACTCTCATCAATTAATCCTTCAGGAAACAGGATTCATCTTACATAAGACTTTATGCATATGGAATATTATTATTAGCTAGTCAATTAACTGGCATTTATACATTCCTTCATCATTCAGGAAGGTTCAAAGTTTCAGTGACCTTACAGTAAATATTTTCTACAGGTCAATTTGGAGTTGTCTATAAAGCACATTTGGTGAAGTCTCGTGGACTGAATGATCAATATACAGAAACAGTTGCAGTTAAAATTCTCAAAGGTACATTATAAGGTTTGAGTGGATCATAACTTGGTCATAAGACTAAACTTTCTCTATGTCATAGGAATGTTACAGCAATCAGATGTTCAGAGTGTGCTATCTGAAGTTTGCAAGATGCAAGACTTGTCCCATTCGAATGTCATGACTCTTGTTGGAGTATGTGCTGATTCAGCCTCAAGGCCATCCATTGTGATGCCTTATATGACAAATGGGAGTTTGCTGGACTACCTGAAGAAAGAGAGGACTAACTTAGACCTGGACTACAATGCAGAGACAGATGAAGTGGGTCGTATTTGAGAATATTATCACAATAAGAATTCACTGCTTATGCATGTAGATTATTTCTGTGAGGAAACTGCTGTTGAGAATGTGTCATCAGATTTCTCTTGGAATGTCATATCTTGCCTTACAGAAGATTATTCACAGAGATCTGGCTGCAAGAAATTGCATGTAAGATTACAGCTTTACTACTTCATACATATATAGCTTAATTGCTTGCAGGAATGACACATAATTATGTAACCTTGCATGATAGGCTTGATTCTAAAGGAATTGTGAAAGTGGCTGATTTTGGACTCTCTGAGAATGTCTACAATACCGGCTACTTCAGACAGAATAAAGATGATGCAGTGAGACTGCCATTCAAGTGGATGGCTCCAGAGAGCCTAGAAGATGGCTTTTTCTCAGACAAAACTGATGTAGTATGTTGAAATAACTAGTTTTTTGTTGTTATTTTTGTTGTTGTTGTTTTTATTTTCTTTTGTTTTGTTTTTCATCATAACTATTAGCTATAAATTCTTATAGTGGTCCTTTGGAGTTACTTGCTGGGAAGTGTTCAGCATTGGAAGGTCTCCATACCCAGCCGTTGACCCTATTGACTTTCCACAATTGCTAAGAGAAGGAATGAGACTTGAATACCCCTACTCTGCTGCCAGTAGCTACCACTGAAATGTAATAGCTTGCAGTGGAACCTCCAATAAAAAAAACACTCTAAAAGAGGAATATTTCAACTATAAAGACACTCTATGTACAAAATAACCTCTAAAAGAGGACAACCTTTAAAATGACATAAGTCTGGGTCCCAAGTGTGTCCATGGGTTCCACTGTACTATCATGATAATTGTGTCACATGGTACGTAGCTGGAGTCATTGAGGTATTTTACTTTTCACTTAGATATGCCATCATGTGTAAATGTTGGAAATCTCCCGAAGAGCGTCCAACTTTTGAAGAGCTATCGTCCCTTATTGATGCAAGGATGCAGTCAATTGCTGGTTACTTGGAACTGAAGATGGTTTTAGAACAACCACAAGGTAAACGTACCTGCTTGTAGAACTACATATATACATAGTTGCCAGTGCTACATACCACATGCATTAGGCACTCAGCTTAGCTACATGCTAGCTAATCAGTTGCAAGAGTTTGAGTATGAAGAAGCTAGTGGTCTAAAATGAAACTGTATTTTACTTGCAGATGAAAAAGGAAATGATGTGGTGATGGAGGAGAATGCTGCATATGGAAGCACCTGAACCTCAGAACTTTGAAGTAGCTGTATAGCTATAGCTGGTGATTTATTTTTAACATTGGACTGCATCCAGTTGGTTAGCTACACTTACATTGTAGCTATAGAGGATAATTATGTTTTAAAGTTACTATTATTAGTTACGTAGCTTTAGCTAAAGGTCTAGTTTTCAAGACGATTGTAGATAGCTCATTGCACATTACAAATTTTTCCAGATCAAGTCAATTCAGTGGCCAAGATCACAGGCCATAGCTACATGCTCTGTACACTTAGGTAAAATGATTTGAAGAAAGATACGTACGTACAGGATGAATCTTCACAACTTAGCTGTACGAATAAACTGTAAATGTGTATGAGCCTTATGGCACAGGCTTATTTGTCAAGCCAATGTTTCTTTTTTTCCTTTTTTCCCTGGTTGTTCTTTTGAACTATAGCTAGCTATAAACTGTAGCTGCATGTACTACCAGGAAGACTGCAGTGATATTAAATACAAAGAAGTCAATCAGGGAAAAGGTAAAGTAGCTAGTATAGTGGTTCTCACGCGTGCGTCTAAGCATGAAGTCATGGCGTGTTTCATGATGGCAAGAACTATATATTATACCAATTATAGTGTCAGACCAAAGTAAATCTCGATCAGACATTTGACCTTTTGACCTAGTAAATGGCCTACGGCAGACTGTTATAACCATCACAAAGTCAGGTCAACTATTGTATAACAATAGGCTAATGTCATAGGATCTAAATTTCATGATCCTTACCATATGACCACCAAATTTTTACCCCATGATATACAAGTACGGTCTTCCATTCCTTTATCCTTTTAGGACTCTGCCCAAGAATGACCGAGTCGTCAGCCTGGTGGGAGCACTGATAGACGACGATTACTCCAGCGGCTCTCAAGTGGTAGTCCTCTTCATCATGCAAGGTGGGACTGGATTTCGGAACCAGAATGCAGATAGCAGTAGATGTGGTCGAGGGAATCAGATTCCTGCACAGCCAGGCACTGCTTCACAGAGATATCAAGTTGAAGAATGTTCTGGTAAATCAGTGACAAGTTTAACCATACACACTAATGCATGTGCATGCTCTCAATATACCCTTTACCCTTTATTGACCCAATTAAGTGAATAGATGATTTTTGTTTGTTTTTCTTTTTTGTTATTTTTGGTTTGTTTGTTTGTTTTGTTGGTTGTTTTTGTTTGTTTCGTTGGTGTTTTTTTTTGGTTTTAGTTTTTGTTGTTGTTGTTGTTTTTTTGAAAATCGAAGAGGAAGTGAATGATCACAGATTAGATTAGAGGGAAGTTCTACAGTAAAGGCCATAATAATTATGGATTATAATGAGGTGGTCTCAGTCCCGAAAGTCCAACACAAATTATTCAGGACTAAAAAATAATATCAGTGGGACAATTTGTGAACTCTATGACTTTGTTATTGACCATGTCAGCAACCAGATAGCAACCCCCCCCTCCCCCCTTAGTTGGATAATAGCAACAGAGGTTGTCTCACAGACGTGGGTTTCTGCAAGCCAGAAGCCATGATGACTTGTACCATTGTTGGAACCCCCATTCATATGGCCCCTGAATTATTTGGGGGATCATATGATAATGCCGTTGACATCTGTGCTTTCGGCATCCTCTTCTGGTACATCTGTGCCAATGATACTAAACTCCTGGGGGCTTTTGACGCTTGTAGCAACAAGGAACAGCTCTGGTCTGCGGTACGCAAGGGACTAAGACCCGAAAGGCTGCCGAGATTCGATACAGATTGCTGGGACCTCATGATGTCATGTTGGCATGGAGATCCACTGCAGAGGCCACTGGTAGGGGACGTTATCATGAGACTTCACCTCATCATGAAGAGAATCGGTAGAAAAGCTCTGAAGTAAAACATTTGACACCACCTTGCTCCAATAAAAAGGATATAATATCGAGCCCCACAAAGAAAGAAAAGATATATATTTCACTTCTTTTTTTCTGGACGTATCGATTTTGTATTGTGTATGTATATGAGTGGCTTTAATGTTCATCACGTTATTTATCACTACTTATCAGTGTGTGTGTGTGTGTGTGTGTGCGTTAAATGTTGATCAATAATGTTACTTCAATTAGGAATGTTAGTCTTTGTACCTTTTCTGTGCTAATGTTTAGTAGCATAACATTCATATATACAGTACAGCAGATATCTCTGTTGCCATGCAGTATTTTTGATGTAATTAAATGTAATTTCTTTTTGTATTTTTCCCCCCTTTGTGTTTGAATAAACATATCTAATGTACTTGAATGCTTTACTAGTGATTTTTGTCTTTCACTCATCTCATTGCACATGCACCGTTTGAATTAATTATTACTAAAGCTTAAAGGATATTGGATGTAACTGTAGCAAAGTTCAAAGTTCATTTCAAAATGCCATGACAACAATAATGTGAATTCTTTCTTCACTTCACCAGCTGCAATACTGCATGTCCTCTATAATACTGAGAATCTTCCTGTGCTCAACCAGGAAGTGCATCCATAGCGTATATATCTCCTTCATTCCCCCAACTCTATAAACAAACTTCCACCCTCTATCCCATACCACTAGCCAGCCACTGACATTCACATTCTGATCTCTCAGCTTTTTCTGTACACAATACCAAGATCTTAATTCTCCTTGTCTGATAAGAATCATCACTTCCTTCAAAGTGAAGTCCACTGCTCCTTGCATGATCTACCAAAATATTAACAATCTTCAACCCAAACCATTTCTCCAGTTACTTCACCAAACACACCATCACAAAGGCATCTTTTTTTATCATTTGGGAGGCCTCCACTCATGTGTTTGGGTGCAAGTTAGGGTTCCCGATGAGATTGGTTACCTGGAGTGGAGTGAGGCTTTTTGCAGGTAATATTGAATCAGCACAAGCTCCCAGAAGCCTATTGCAATAGCATCAGCATGGGAAATTTCCTGTGTAATAGTTGTGCTCACCAACAAACTTAGTCCAGACAATTCAAGGTGGGTCTATAACCATCGGAAATAATGTGGGAGACAATATTGAATTTGCTTCACCCCCTCAACCAATACATAGGTCTTTGACATCTTACCATTATTCCTCACCACACTGGTTACCCCACCATACCAATCTCTTAACAGTCACCATAGCCTTACCATTCACACCAGCATCAAACACCCCCTCCATAACTCCATAACTTGTGTACTGCGCATGCACACAGGACTTGATAGATATTAAACAATAAAAGTTTTTAATGGAATAAAGGGAGCAACAACAACAAAAAAAAAACAGCACAAAAAAATTAATGATGATATTATGATATGAATATAAACCACTCCATAGCTACTACCTTATAATTATGCAAAACAAGACAGGCTTTCAGCTGGCATTATGCACACTATGACTTAGTTATGTTAATGCTATACTACGTAATAATACTCATGACTGATTATCTACATCATAAAATGCTACTAATAATAGCTAATGTGTTACTGAATTGTTACAAAGTAGGAGGTGTAGCAACTTCAATTTAGCACCATCTTCATCTCCAAATATCCAGCCGAAGACTGCAGCCTTTCGTCTAGCTGAGAAGACAGTTTCTTGAAAGACGGTCGTTCTTTTGGTGAAGTCTTCCAACAACGGCACATGATATCGTACCTGCATTGTGTCATTACTGCAGTGATTAGGGTGAACCTTCTATCCCTATATATACCCTTTTCCTTTCCAGGTACAGTATAGCTGAGTTGTTAGCTACAATAGCTACATAGCTACAGTATTACTATCCTCAGAGGACCCAGCTATATGTTTACATTTTTTGAGAGATCATTGGGTTGTCAGGACATTCCAGCCTCATTCCGTTTTTCAGCAACTGTGGAAGGTCGATGGCATCCACTGCAGGGTATGGAGACCTTCCAATTTGGAACACTTCCCAGCAAGTGACACCAAACGACCACTACAATAAATTATGTAATCAAAAATAAAACTCAGCAAGGTAGACCTTGGCAAAATCATATGCTCAATTTCTATGTAGTTATTTTTCTATTCCTTTCTTAGAGGTGACTAGATAGGGGGCATGCATGTATCACACTTTAATAGCTAGATAGATAGCATGAAGTCATGCTAGTTTCTAGTTAGGTAGCTAAGCAAGTTAGTGCTCTACTGTGTGATGTATGCACATACTAGTAGCTTGTACTTTTGTGAGTTTAATATACATATGTATACCCTGACTCCTTGTGTGACCCTGTTTTGTGTTCTTTGTCAGTCAGTTATAACAAAAGTCATGTGCACCATTCAATTCAATATTGTACCTACCACATCAGACTTTTGTGAAAAGTAGCCATCCATGAGACTCTCCAGAGCCATCCACTTGAAAGGAAGCCTCACAGGGTCTCCTTTTTCCTGCTTGTAGTAGCCAGTGTTGTAGATATCCTCAGCTAACCCAAAATCAGCTACTTTGATTTGACCCTTGTCATCAATCCTGTACACAACCATGCATGTTTTAAAATGAAAAATTATTACGCATCTGACTCTAGCTATAATTAGCATTATTGTAATTTTATAGCCAGACAAATATATAGTTCCTTGATAATCACCTACCAGCGCAGGGTTTTTAAAAATGAATATCTATATTTAAGCTCTTTTCAATCAACCCATCATCCAACTGATCATGCATGCATCATAGTAGCTATACCTCGAATCTCACTTCATGCACGATTACGTATACAGAGACAGATAGCTAGCTATAAAATTGCATACATGCAGTTTCTTGCAGCCAGGTCTCGATGTATGATCATCTCTGAGGAGAGGTACTCCATCCCATGGGAGATCTGGAGACAGAATCTCAACAGTAAGTTCCTCACAGAGAGAATCTACATGTATTAGTAACAAAATTAATATCACATACATGAATACCATAATTATAGTGTGAACTCTATTACTTGCAGTTCATCAAATCTAGTAGCATGGCTAGCTAAACTATAATATATGTATGACTCTTTGCATTATCTATCTCGAACCAGTATTTCTAGATAATCTAGCTAGTGTGACTCACTTGATCAGTCTCTGCATCGTGCTCAAGGTCCAGATTCTTTCTTTCCTTCTTCAGGTAATCCAGTAAGCTTCCATTTGCCATATATGGCAGGATAATGGATGGCCCTTGGGTTACACTAGCACATACCCCGACGAGAGTCAGGATGTTAGGGTGGCACAGATCATGCATCTTTTTGATTTCAGAGATCATGCTCTCGACAGACGAAAGCGTCAAGACCCCTAGAGATATTGTCATAATTATAGTTATGCAAATTGGGCTATAGAGTATTTGGCCAGCTCACAGACACTTATGCACCTCTGATAAAGGAAGGGAACCTCTGATGAAGGAAAGGAAACCTCTTAAATAGCTCCCAACTTTAAACATTCATGAAGTCTTCTGCCTCCATAAAGAGAACAACCTCACAAACTAATGGATCCTGAGATTTTGCTCCGTAGAGGAGTTTCACTTTAATGGAGTGAACTGACCAATAATTTATGACCTAATGATCTGTAAGTAGCTATAATCATAGCTAGCTCTATGGCTAACCTTTGAGGATTTTCACGGCAACTTCTTCCGTAGAAGTATTCAATCCGTGATACTTCACCAGATGAGCCTTATAGACCATCCCAAACTGACCTAAAGCAAAACAAAAAAACAGATCTCTAGCTATGACTGTTAGGTATCAGCTACTGTAGTTATTACTTCATAGACATAAAATTAATAAATATACTATATGATAGAGAGTTAACATGTAACATCATCATCACATTATTCCTGTTTATTCAATTATAGGCTTTGTTAAGTTACCTCTGCCTAGGGGTATATCTAGTATTCTGATGTCACTCGTTGGGATGAATATCTTGGGAGGTAACTCTCTTGCAAGCTCATTGATTATCTCCTCTGCATAGCATAAATTCAATATTATAATAACTATTACATGTTATTATGAATAAAATCAGGGTTTCATCTAGGAATTTCACCTTGGAGGGGAACGTGTGACCATAAGGCCATGATGGGGGAAGGGTGCGCGCAGAGCGTGAAGCCAAACTAAAATAATACTTAGAAGTATTTTTAAATGCTTGGATCCTAAAAATATACTACTTAGAAATATTTTTTGTCCTAAAACTCTTTCTTTTGGTGATATCTTGGGGGGAAGCTGGGTCAGTTTGGGGGGGGGAAGTTGGGTCAGTTTGGGGGGGAAGTTGAGCTGTTTGGAGGGGAAGCTTCCCCTGCGCTCCCCTCCTTAGATGAAACCCTGAAAATTAAATTCACGGTCTTGTCTTTCTTCTTTAGATCTATATTCAATCTCCCTCATTTCGATCAAGAGCGTATTTTGTCTCCTCTTTGCACGTCTTTGCAGGAAAAACAGTAAAATGATTGTGAATGTCACACAACCAAGGAAGATGAGTGAAATTGTGGTCAGTACAGCTGGTAAGACCACACTTGGAGGAATAGTAGTTTGCACGGGTTCAGGAGAAGTCTGAGATGAGGCAGCATAAAGGAGTGTCTCATTCAGAAGATAGTTCAGATTTCGACCTATTGTGACCTACGTGTAACAGCATGCATGTACATGTAACAGCATGCATGTACATGTATAAGTGTACAGTCTTAAGATCTTGGTTTTGATGTACAGAATTATTTGTGTGCATAATATAGCACACCAGACATGGCCAGAGCTACCTATAAGACCACTATAATATACAGCCATGGCCGTACTACCTTTTGCTGATCTAATTATAGCTGGTTGGAAATTCATAATAACACAATTAAGCACACACATGTAGTTATCTTAAGGTCAACCACATGACCATGTGGTCCTAAAGCAGCTGTTTCTTTCCATGTTTTGAGAATGGCAACCAGCAGTTCTTCCAGATTTCAACCAACTTCCCTTAAGGGAGGCTTTTACCATTTCTAGGGTCAATATTCAGCTGTACCACTTCAAAACTACTACTAGCTCCAGCCATGCATGCCAGGGAGTATATACATTCATTTTCTCAATGTGAACTTCTGAATGCCTCCATGACACTTTTTTCATGTGACACTCCTAGTCCCAAAGTGTCCACATTGGAGAGGGTCACACTAGCTATATAACTCTATGATGGGGTTAGCCTATGGATGAAAAGGAAACTGCATGGAGTAGTTACAACTACTTACAGTGACATTAGCTCCATCACTTCCATAAAGTTCAGGATTCGTTGGAGCTGTACATATTATCTGAAAAATCAATAAAGAAACGAAATAATATCGAAATAATATTATCGTGGAAGCTTCATTCTTCATTATCAGGCAACTATAAATGACTCCTGGAAAGCTTACCAGCCATTTTATGACTGCTCTATTTATATGTACAAATATGTACGTAGATGGTCAGATAAAATAGGTCAATAAGGATTGATGTTAAAGGATGAATGAGAACATTACCTGGCTCGGTGAAACAATAACATTGCCACATTCAAGTTCGCCAACGGTAACTCCTATCTCATTTTCATGCACTGAGTCCAGATTTTGTCCCTATTATAAAATACAGCAAAGGTTAGTTAATCATCAGCTATCCCCATGTTCTGCATGGCTCTAAGGCCATTATGATAATGTGTTCATAGTATTTATTAAAAAAATCAATAAACATTTGACTTGAACAGATGCTGCATGTATATCTTCTGCACATCTTTTAGATTAATGCCTTGTCCACAAGTTACTTTATGGACACAATAATTATGTCAAAAAGAGATAGTTATAATATGCTTACACTCAGTTATGGTAGCTACAGACTGCATCAACGCATATAAAAGAGCAACTGATTGTAAAACTAGCAATCAAGACTCACATTTATTTGCACACCATATGAACCATTAGATACAGAATCAGTGATGAGAATGAAATTTGAAGGGTCAGGTTTCACAGACAATGTGAAGTTATCATTATAGAAGCTTGGAGTTTGAACAGCATCCATTACCAATTCATACCTGACTACTTCCAAATCGATAGATCTGTACCTCAAAGTTGTAATATTAGGAGGTACAATACAAGAGACAGTTTCATCATCTATGGTTGAGCACTGGAAGAAGGAAAATAGCAGTATAATAAGGTGCTCTTTACCCATCCACACATATTATGTAGTAGCTATGACTCCAGCATTAGCTATGTGCATTATAGCAATTATTGATAACTTCATAAGCTATTTTGAGCACCCTCACTATCATAAAAGTTGAGCAAGCATCTAAACTAGTTCAGTTTTTGCCTGTAATATGCTGAACTTCACTTCAGTTCCATTTGAGACTCAAAACTAAGCCTGACAATAATTCAAGAAAGAAAAATGTTTTTCATATTGACTAGATAAGAGAACTCAACTGACAAAGGCAATAATAAGTTTACAGATTGAGCCATAATTATTAATTTAGAGGCATAATTATTAGAGTATTTTTCTCCGTTGTAGCAAACTGACTTTTCATGGTAAGTGGAAGTTTAACAGTTAGCACACAAACTCCAAGTATCATTGAGTTTCTATTAAGAGCTACAGTACAGCCATTGTAACCATTATCAGTAACCTTTAACTGTGCAGTTACATACGTAGGAAGACGAAGATAAAAAGGGTTAATACGCACTGTGTGTGACTACTCAATGCTCAGAGCATAAACCCTAGGCACTAGTCTGGTTATGAATCAAGCCTTGATGAATACCAATCAAGTATATCAGGTACATGCAGTAAAGGCCTTAAAAAATTATATACAAAATTAGGTCAATCTCAGATGCTGACTGCTAAAAGTTGGCAGTAGTTATTATTTAATTGACTACTCACTTGTGCTTCTTGAGCAGGAAAGTTCAGTTGAGGACTCTGAGACACATTCATACCAGTACCAGTAAAGTTGACTCTAATTCCACCACTGAATGAAAGTGTATAATAAATATGGTAGTTATAATGAACTGGTATAAGATTATTCATTTAAGTTGTACCATTACTCTCCCCTTAATGCATGTCACTTCTGTCTACTTCTATTTGAATAAAAGATGCAACCTTCTAATGTGTATGCACAAACTTACGAGGGTATAGTATTTTTCGGCTGAATGGCACTGAAAGTGGGATTTTCTTTATATTCAAATGGGACACTCGAGTTAATGATTTCTTCATCGATTTGAACTCTGAGGAAACCAGTAGAGGGAGAAGCAGAGGCAGCACTTCTACAGGTAATTGTAGTGGCAGTCCTGTTCCTACAAGCATTTAGTACATTAAGGATAAAAATCACTCTCTCTGGCTTGAAGAAACAATGTAGCTAAGCTAGCTGTAAATAAATAACTGACTTGCATAGACCTATCTTCAATATAATGCAATTGGCTCAACTTACAAGACTGAGCAGTCTGGTCCAGCTTCTCCGTCCTCTGTTGCATTTAATCCAACAGTGGCAACAGTACCAATGTCAAGTCCAGTACCAATGACGGTCAGTACACTGCCCCCTAAAATCAGAGATGGGACTGGATGTATAAGAACATTCAAATACATATGGCCACTAGCTAGCTAGCACTGCAGCTTTTCTTGCCTATATTTTACTAGTTACGCTTTACAAATAATAAGGTCCATATACCTCAGATACATCATTATTTACCTATAATATATGTATATCCCCTGCAGCAGTTACTAGCATAGTTATTCACACATTCACTTGTACCTGCAATGGGACCGAACCCTGGATTCACACTGTTGACTGTGGGAAGCACCACCATGAAACCTGTCTTAACACCACTTCCAGTACCAGATTTCCTGAATAAGGTTATCTCGATCTCCTGATCTCCCTCTTCCATTCCAGCACCAGTGCGACAGAAGATTCTCCTACCAGGCATGTAGCTGGCCCTATCTAAAGGTGAACACACCTCTCCACCGATTATGATACTGCTGTTGTCTTCATTAAAGTCATCAAAAGTCACTCCGAGATCGGTTCCATGGATTTCTATTACTGAGCCCCCACTAGGAGGGCCAGACGTGGGTGAAAAGGATGTGATGTTAGGGTTAGGACATTCCATTCCTGCAGTAATGAAACCGGAACCATTATGCTCCTTGAGATAGGAGCAGGCAGCATTGCTCCATCCACAGTTGTACCCTGGAGTGGCCCTACTTCCAACACATGAGGAGCAGTCTGTCCCCAACATGTTGCAGTTGTAAAGGATCACTGTTATACAAATAAGAAACATGTCTTCATGATAGCATAATAAACTTCTTGCTTACCATTTGTAGAATTGAGAGAATCAATAGTATGATTTACTTCTGGTCCTACCCAAGCAATATTTATAGCAATATTTTCTGAAACATTGACACGAGTCAAGCGCTAAGAGAAAGATTAAGTTGTTATTGTTGTTGTCTTAGTTATTAGTAATTGAATATAATACCTCATTATCAGTGATTTGACAAGTGATGGAAGTTTCATTATTCCTCTTAGCATCAAATATCATATCTCCAATTTTACACTTGTAGCTAAAGCCAGGGACCTGGATATTGGATGAATAGTAACAATCACAAGCATGGAGACTATAATATTTTGGAAAATTAAGAGCTTTCTTTAAAGAGAGACAGTTGTAGAATGCTGGTGGAAAAGGAGAACCAATAAAAAACAGTATTAAGATTATCATGAGATTGTGCCTGTCATGCATGTACTAGCTTATTCAAGTTCTTATACATTAATAGCATGCATTCTAGGAGGCTACATGATACGTATGACTGCTACAAAAGAAGTACTATGAGTGTTCCTGTCCACTTACAATTTCTGGTAAATTTCTGGTGGCAAGTTGAAGTTCAGTTTGACCATGAACGTGCAGAGTGTAATAACTGGTGCCTTCTGCAAGGTCCAACAATGGACACACACTCTCGGCAGATGTTCTCGTATTCAGCTTCAAAAGAAAGAAATGAATTCAAAAACTGGCTTGTTGGTACCTATTTAGTTACTTGTAGGAACTTGCTGGTGTTGGTACAGTCCTGAGCAGTATCTCTGCATACTTTTTCAACTACACACCATCCACAGAGATTATTAGTCTCAACGCACTCACTGCAGCTGTTAATACGAAGCATACAGGTGTTCATGTATTAGCTAAAAAGAGATATTTCCCTTTACCTTCCAGCAGCCATACATTGGTAAATAATTATGGCATTCTTAGTGATGCCAAAAGGCACACCAATCAGTGAGCTATAAAAGCCAAAATCCAATACAGTAACTGCAAGTATAGGAGAAAAAATAATTAGGCTTCCTATTGTAAGTTTTATTGATTCCTATAGCATTTCGTATTACATGCATAACTACATAAAGGTGAATTGTAGGCTATCTAAGTGCTTTGTATTAAGCATTATGCATGCATGCAGCTGTCTTGCTGGAAAGCCACTTACATACAGTCTATACAGCGAGAAATTTCTTGTTGGTCGAAATTTTCTTAGGCTCAAGTCCAAAAAATATTTGATTTTGTAGGACCACAACCAGGAATATATTTGCTGTTCATGTAGCTAGCTAGTGCTAGCCACAGAAATGGAGATATATGATTAGATGTACTGTCTACACTGAAGCCATGAGATGTAATATAGAGAAGAGGCAAGTTATGAACTTGCTGTAGCTCATTTACTTTGAGAAATTCTACTTTGGCCTACTTCTGTTATAACTTTATAAGCAACACTCCATGGTGACCTTTCAAATCAGGGAGAGATGAAGCTGAGCTAAAAATTCATACTGCAGCTGCTACATACTTACTACTATCGATTGAGCATTCCAGCTAGCTAGCTGCTAGGCTTACACATGCACAAGGGTGTGGTGTAATTTTTAAATTTCTGGTCTAGCATAATACAAAAATTTGGACCACTCAAAGATTTCCCACTATAATTATGGTAACTCAACAGCAAATCTAAGCTAATGATTATAAGATTAGTAAGGCTCTTTATTTGCTCACTCATTTGCTAACAAATGTTGCACATTGCCCTAGAGTAGCTACTTTACATACCAGTTTCATACACTAGGTCCACTTTGGTAATGTTACAAATGTACGATGTATTCCCTTCACTCCCCTCTACAGGCTCTGCTGGTACAGAGAAGTTGAATCTCTCTTTACTGTCCTTGAAGTAACACAAGTAGTTCTCGCCTTCAAGTTCAGCAGGTAGTCCAGGACCTCCAACTGACACAGTCACCTAAAGTTGGGAGCAATTTGAGGAAATAATAATCATGCATGGTTTTTGGGAAGCATGGTCTACCCTAATAATAGTGATATCTATGCACTGATGAAATATTTTAGATAGAGTGACCATCCATGTAGCTGATTAAAATAAGACCAGCACCAAGACTCACTAGCTGCTGACTGTCCAGGATTAAATCTTTCGGTAAGAGTGTGCTTGTGATGCAGAGTGTTTTAATGTCAGCTGAGGAGTTAGTGGGAATCCATCTTGTACTGAAGTTGGAGTTTCCATTCCTACACTGCTTCTGCAATGAGCACTTGTCTTCTACAACACACCACCCACAAAAAGGGTTTCCATAAAGAATACAGCTGGAACAGTTTGAGTTATCATTGCAATCGTCCAATGGAATTTTGAATACCTACAACATTATAGAGGCACAGAGGTAAGAATTAAGTTGCTGATGTATTTTGATGGAAAGCTAGTTTGCCACAAATAAGTTAATGTACGTATGGTGTGGCTCTAAGATTATACCTCAGACTCAGCAGCTGCCACTACATAGTCGAATCCTCTCCACTGCAACTTTAGAACTCTGGAGGAAACTCTTCGGACTCCAAAGGCACTACTGAAATCCAATTTGATGCTGACATTAGAGATGATGAACTACATTTTCAATTATCATAGGTAAGTCCTGGAATATGAATGCATATGGACTCACTTTTCCAATGTAATTATCAGACCCAACATAATATGCAACTACAACCAACGATGAACCACTAAATTTCAGAGCTATAGATGCTGTAATTGTTCGAAATGACTTATCATCTCTGGAAGTATCTTGCCCCAATTCCAGCACTTCTGAGGTATCCACTTCTGTTGGAATTGTATCATTGAGTTCACAGTCTCTATCCAATTCTGAACAAGGGTCACAAATCTCTTCCTGAAGAAATAAAAATTATTGTTAACAGGTGGTCCCAGTTGACCATTTTTCAAGAAAGAAATTAATCTAGTAGCTCTGTTTCCCTTTTCTAATCATTTTCCTTACAGGGTTCATCTAAAGGGAGGAAGGAGGTGGGACAAAGGAAGTCCCCACCCCCTCCCCCACATAGATGAAACCCTGGCTATACTATGCTTGAGAAACAGCCAATAACACAGGTATGATTTTTGTCCTATGAGTATTAGCTACATAGCACAACTTCACCTGAGTAGATCTATCAATGCACACATATTTTTGCCTGTCTGCTGAGCTCTTCAGTTCCATGATTCTGTCAAGATCTGATAACTTAATGGCACACACAAGATTAACAGAACTGTTTCCTTGACGACACCTTGACACCACCAGATTTGTTCCAGGGGAATCTGCAAAGTCCTCTACAACTGACACACCACATATATAATCTCTACCATCTGGCAACATTGCACTCCCACAAGTGAACACTTCTTCATGGAGTATGGCTATCGACTTCTTCCCATTACAGTCATCTTCCACATGGCACAGTCTCGTTATCTTGAGGCCATTAAAATCCGGTGGATTGTGATCAGACACGACCAAGTAGGAGTGATTCCCACTTACAAATCCACTATGTATGACACGAGCAGATAATAGTGTTTCTTTTAGGGGGTACTCACAGGATCGTAAGAGGGGTGGTTTCATTTCAATGTGATGCTGTTCAAAGACGAGAGATCCAGACTCTCTAGCTTCACTTGGTAGAATCACTTTTCCTAGGTAGTAAGTGCTACCTGCAGTAAATGTGGCCATGCTGTAAAGAGTGTAAAGGGAATCGGAATCAAGTGTGATTGCTGTGGTGCTCATTTTGGAAAAGTCAGTGGTGTTGAACACAGTACATGAAACATAAGAGCACACCACCAGCCAATCCCCACCAGAACTCAGGGACATGTCTATGATAGGAATATACAATTCGATGGTTCGCTCTACAATCAGATTCCTGGTGAGTCTCAGCAGTTTGCTCCCACTTGCAACGTAAGTCCTTTCTTCACTGTCCATTTGCAAACCTGATGGTTTTAATGGAGGATCTCCAGGCAGAATCAATTCCTCTCGTCCTCTTACTGTGGGAATAGATTTGCTTTATTATAGTGTTATTGAAACTACCCCACCTAGCTATAATTTGCTACATGTAACTTTAAAGTCCAACTCACCATTGTCGTCGTCTATTATTGTAACTCGAACAACAGCGTTGGGAAAAGCATATCCTGTGGTTGCAATTGTGAAAGTGATCTCAAAGTATTCATCACCTTCTGGTATATCGTCATTCAGAATCTCCACTGTAAACTCCTCTCCCGACACAGGTACTGCAAAGTTCATGCTGTGATTGGTAACACCTCTAAAATCCGAACCATCTGATGCTCCGCCAGCTAAATAATGAATTATACAAAATAGTGGAATACTGAAGTGGCTCTGTAGAAGTGTATGTGTAAAGAGGGTTATGGTTCAGTGATGTGATCACAGCATACGTATTATGTGCCAATCACTCACCATTAATGATCTTATTATAACTAGGGTATGTTTCGTGTAACGTATTCGATTGGTGAGCGAAGCAGTTGGTGAAAGTCATTCGTATTCCATCTTCTTAGGCTAAGATATTGCTGTCAGGATGAAGTGATGGTGGCAGCTGCCTACACAAGAGGCTGTACCACAAGCACTTAGAAAATCAAGACCTACGATCCACTTAGATAAGCCTAGTGCCTCTATGACAAAATACTGTGGAAACCAATGAGCTCTAACTGTTTGCTATTAAGTGTTGTGGGCATGTTTTATTGGTGGGTTAAAGGTCAAACGAATGCATGACAATTAAAGGATAACTCATAAATATTGGATACTCTGTCCAAAAAAAATCTTAATGGGTCCACTATAATTATTTCCTGATGACTGACCAACCTGCTACTAAAGTGTGCCAGGAAGCTCAGTGCATACCATTTTGGTGTGCTATCATAGTCATTAAAAAGTGATAGTTCCATACCTGCACTCTCCATTGTGCTAACATATATGAGTGATGAAGCTGTAAGATCATCACCAGCTCTCTTGAATCGAACAGTTGCATGTCCAATGCTTTCTCTCACAGAAGTATCGAAAACAGAAATGCGTGGAACTATAGACAATAATAATAATTATTAGTTCATGCTGAGACTGCCACTGCATGTGTTATACATCACTTACGTCCAATGGGTTCAAGTTCATACCCAGCTGTTAATGGAAAAATATATTCAAAATAACGGCCATCTCTGTAATAATCTAAAACACTGTCATGAGCTGAAACAAAGAGGGCAGCATTAGGACTAGTATAGGAAATGGAAGCTGTTCCTGCAGGTATAGGTGTAAAAGCTCCATATCCACACACTTCGTTGTTGCTGCAATGGATGGGAATGTATCCTCCACTCCCATTATTACACTGGCTAGCAGGAAATAAAGTTGTTCTGTTGACCATGAAGTTGATTCTGTCATTGTTACTTTCATTGAAGAACTTGGCTGCTATGGCATAGCTTATGAAACGTATTGATGTTGTAGACAGTCCAAATATGAGGTAATTATTACTGTACTGTGTGACAGGAGGAACCAGAGTTATATATTGGAAGGAACGTTCTAATTCCTTGACAAGTGTTTTATTCACATAGTAACGTGCTATTACATTTGAATACCGCATCACTATCGCTGGTCTAGATGTCTCTATGCAACAAAACTCCCATTGGTAGTCATTCGATCTCAGACCAGGTTCATTGTTGATTCTCAACTGATGATAATCTCCTGTATTGATGGTAACACTCATGGTATTTATGGGAGATCCTGAGGCTGTCCTCTGTGTACAGGTGACAGTGATCACATTATTATCAGTTACTGATCCAACTCTGAAAATGTCACCTGGATGATGTGCAAGAGAATGACGTGCAAGAGAATGACGTGCAAGAGATGATAATGGTAATGCAAAGAACGTTTGTCCATAAACTACATGAGGAGGAATTTGCTGAATTGTGATACAGTGACTAGTAACAACAGACAGAGGACCACTTGATGTGATGATTGTGCCTGTGATATCTCTATATTGAATAATGAGATATGTTTGATATTGTGACAGTGGTGGTACAGGAGTTTGGGTTCCTCCTGGTAAGGTATAAGATATCTGAAGGCCATCTTCACAGGGAACCAAGATGATCTTTGGATAAACACCGAATCTTTCTGATGATGAAAATACAAAATATTTATAGGACGTAGAGCTGAATCGGGCACATGGCAAAAGAAGAGCATTTTGCATACGAACAGTCAACTTTGCTCCATTGGTGCTTCTTATATGTATCCCCTTGTTACTCCTCTCTTCGCGATTTCCTATTAGTATTGCATAAGGTAATCGAATTTGTTCACAAGTGCCAGCTGCCACAGATATATTAATAGGGAGTCCCCCTATTTGTAACAGAGGAGTTGTTATTGCCACAGTTGCCCCAAGAGGGTCATTGGTGCAGATTACCATTGGGCTATCTGTGCAGACGTATCTGAGTCCTATTACAAAATCAGTACCTTCATTGCTGTGAGCATTTGGGTCTAAAGAAAAGAGAAATTTTCATAGAGATTGAATAATTGTTGTATCAGAAGTAGCTCTAGCTAGAAACTAATGAGCGGTTTATTTCTTGTAAGTATAAGTATTAAGTAGAGATGGCCCCAAAATGGAACTGGATTATGTAGTATGACTGCAGCATGATACGAAACCAAGCCCTATGGCCGGAAGATTTAGCTGGGATTATGTGGGATGGTAGAGACATAATATCTGTGCACTTATGCAGAGGGAAAATTTGACCACGCCCACTTTAGGATAAACACAGCATTTCAATTGGCAGGATAAACCACACCCGCTTGAAAGATGCATTGAATGGAACAAAATACACATACAAGAAAAGAAAATACACATGGATGCTGATGGAACAAAATATATGGTGCAACAATGCAACAAAATACTGTATACATGGTGCAACAATGCACCAATGCAACAAAATACACATGGATGCTGATGCAACAAAATACATGGTGCAACAATGCACCAATGCAACAAAATACACATGGATGCTGTGTCTTCTCCAAACTCGAGTTAGTCAGAGCATATCATTAAATCCCCATGGAACCTGCCGACATTTTGAAGACTGCCATCACCACTCAATTTGGTTTGTTTGAATTCATTCGCATGCCTCTTGGCTTGCATAATGCAGCTTCATGGATCAGGATTACATTTCTGTTTTGTCTACATTGATGATGAGCTGATTGCAAGCAGTTCTGTAGCAGAGTACGACCAACACTTACAGGAGGTTTTCCTTGTCTGTTTATTTTTTTAGCCAAAGTCCTTTGACTAAGTGTATGCAGGGACAGATGAAAGAAGTCTCTTGAGTGTATATGTACCTTTCTCCTTCTGACCAGTTCCATGGCAGCAATAATTTAATAATTATGAGTGAGTCAAGTGTTCAGCAATTAACTATTACTATTACTAGGGCAATGTGTAACATTTAACAGCAAGAAGCTGCTTAGCAAGTATTCTTATGGCTTAGAGCTGATAGGCTCTAATTCAAAATCTTTGCTGTTGAGTTATGTAAGTCAGGGCTGTATTTAGAAAAAAATTCTTGGGGGGGGGACATGGATTGCGCCACAGTGAGGGGGGTGCGGGAGGGGGATGTGCCCCCCCCTGCACGGAGCACGAAGCTGAAACTGCCTCCATCTTACAGTGAATGGAAAGCTAAAAAGAGGTATTGAAACACTGTGTAAAAACACTTCATATAATTACAGGTTCAGTATAGATAGTTCCTATGATTTTAATTGTCTCCAGTTAGATTTTCTTTGATAACTTCTACTGATGGTACACATGCTAGCACAGCTGTTGAAAAAAATTCCCCCCCCCCCCTAAATATGGCCCTGTAAGTGGCAGGCAGCTGCATGCACAGAAAGCTGTAATACTTACCACAATCCACTTAGATAAGTCTAGCACTTACAATCCAAGCCTAGCACCTACGTAGCTACAATCCACTAAACCAGAATTTGTATGGGGCTACTGCAGTTCTGCATGCAACCTTCATTCAAACCTTCCACAGCTGTTACCATGAAATAGTCCATTGGAGATCAAACCTGTTCAAACTCTTCCATAAGGGAAATAGGGAAATCATTCGTAGCCGAGTTAGCGTGGCTGTATTCTGCCTATGCCCCTGCATCCTCAATGGAATGTGTAGCTCTGAGAGCAACACCATCTTACTATTGCTAAAACCTTCCAGGTAATCCAAGAATAGAGATCACTACCCCTATGGTCAGAAGGGAAATTAAGTGATATCCTGCAAGAAGGGCGTACGATTCAAGCTACTTAAGCACTCTTTAGAGGTATGTATGCATTCACTGTAGCTTTCATTAACTCTAAGTGGAGGAACTGGAATTTCACTTTTGTATTATGCAGTGGCCATTACCCCACCATCCCTACATAGAGAGAGATACCGCTCTCTTTGATACCATTCGCAGCAAGCACACAAATTTTGAAGTAAGAAGTAATTAGCAGTTGATTATTCCGAAAAGAGGACAACCTATCTTCTACAAGGGACCAATGGTTTGGTATGTATCCCTTGTTCGCTTATCCCGACTATGATTTAGGAGCATTGAATTTAAGTGTCAATCTCGCACTAGTTGTGACTTTATTTTACAGTGTAGCTATAGATAACTAGTTGGTTGTACATTCATGCAGATTTGCAGTAGTAGTAGTAGCTTGCATGTTTCTGTTGGTATTTGCTCTATTTTTTTTTCTATCATGGACATGGTGCAAAATCAAACAGCCACTACGAATTTTGAGCACAACCACAAAGTAACTAGCTAGCTATAGCTCATGGTAGCTAGAGCTAATCATGTCACTTACTTCTTCTGAGTAGCCTGAGAGGTTCGTCCTCCACACTACTGAATGCCACAGTGAAGAGGGAAAATACTACAAGAATCAATTTAGCATCCATCATCATACGATTCAGCTGAAGGTTTGTGATCTTCAACTGAAACACTAAAGGCGGAGGTGCTGGTTATTTATAGCTCACAGTTTCATATTGCACATGTGCACAAAGGATCATTCAGATAGGTCCACTGATCACTACTTCTTCTTTTACAGGAAGTCTTATTATTGACCCACCATGCATAATTATACCTCAAAAACAATTACATAGCAGGATGAGGAGTTACATTATCAGAGAGTGCGTCAGTACTCTCTAAGTAAGGATGGCAGGCCAAAGGTCATAAGACTGTATAAATGTTTCTCTTTTACCGTTGCAATGTTTAAAAATCTAAAAACTAACATAAGATTTTTTCCTTTTTACTATCTTTTTCAGTTTATAGGTATAGAATGAAAATTGAAGAGATTCAATTCTTTTTATGTTTCTGCACTGGAAACCAAGTTGTATGCCCCTTAAATCTAGCTAGATTATGTACTTTGACTGCAGCATCATATCAATCCAGGCTTAGTTTGATAGGATGCTGCAATCATAATCAAGCTAGATTTTGGGGCTACACAACTTGGTTTGATGTGATGCTGAAGTCATAGTCCAGCAAAATTCTGGGGCCATCCCTACTTAACAGTTTTATTTAGAATTTGCAACTCATTTTTATAGTGCATAATATTGAAAGTATAGTTACTTAGCTCATTATTAATTATTCATTACATGACCATAGCTACAGGTTATTCTTCATTGCATACTATAACCCTGGATGTTTTGAGTTACCATGGTAATATCGCTCTATACTGACTAGGTGAGGAAGTTTAGGATGAGAATGTACATATGGTACATACATAACTATGCCAACCCTTATCAGTGTGATGTGAGGTGAGGTGGCATGCTAATAATAATAATCATAAATCATATTGGTTGTCATGATATTAATTAATATGCAAGATAACGGTATTTATTTTCCTGATTAAAACTAAGATACCTCAGATTCTGGTATATAGCTATCCTTGAAACTATTGTGTATTGGGCACTATAATAATGTACCAAAGTAAAAATACTAGCTAGGAATTTTTTTTGAGGATTAAAAAATTTTGTGATTAATAATTGGTCCTGAAAAAATTCCAATGAAAAAAAATTGGTAAAGTGATTATTATTGGTGGTACTCTTGGAGGACTGGCTCTGGCTCTCTCATTTCAACAAATCCATAGCTAATTCTCAAAAGAAGAATCAAGTAACAATCTTCATAAGAATTTTTTGAATACAATTTCAATTTGAATCACGTAAATCATATTAAGCCTCAAAAATTATATGTCAAGTGAGACCATAAAATAGTTACTGTGAGTGGTCACAATAATAAACGAGTAAGTCACAACAAAATTTTCTTTATGCTTCCATCTTCTCTATGCTAGGATTGATCAGGTGAAATGGATCAGTCCATTCTGCATAATATATATCATTAGTATAGGACACCAGAAATGCTAGTCTTGAATGCAATGGCTATAGATTATAGCTACTGTAGGTTCGTAAGTATACTTGATGATTCTAATCAGGGTTTATTTCAAAGGGGTGCAAGGGGGGGCTTCTGTCCCCCCTGAATGATGGCTCCCCCCCTAGGAATTAGCTAGCTTTTATTATGAGATTATCATAGAATTCCACATACATGTATATAGTTGCCCCTCCTCAAATTTTTTCACTAGGCATTTGACCCCCCTTGAGAAAATTCTGAATTAAACCCTGCTAATGTGCTAATCCGTTATCGAACAAGACTTTAATTTGTGTGTCTTGAATAATATTAGAACAGCTCCAGTTTAAAAATTTATACCATGGTCACAGGTGTATGAGTTTAGCAAGACTTTAATTTGTGTGTCTTGAATAATATTAAAACAGCTCCAGTTTAAAAATTTATACCATGGTCACAGGTGTATGAGTTTTGTCTGCTACATGACCACGACAGTTGATATTTGCACCAATTCAAGGTATTGTCATTAATCTCATGTGTGACCTTGAAAGTATAAGCCAAAAGTAAAGTGCAATGTACTGTGTGAACTCTATGAGTTCATAACTCTCTATACCTTGCTATTCACACTACTGATGTCAAATATTTACTATGCAGCCAGACCCTATATACACATTTTACTATCATGTTCATCAAGCAAAATATTACCAGTTACCAAAAACTCCTATGCATACAGTCAGAGATATGGATAGAAAAGTATAATTTTATAATGACATGCTTATAGCCTACTTGTGGTTAAGATCAAAACATTGCTACTTGGTTGTAATTCTAGTACAGGCACAACCACAGGGTGATATTGATAAGTTGGTCAGGGTGATATCTGTTTTATGATAACAATTCATGCCCATAAATAGGTTATGCCATAACCACTCAGGCACTATGGTTTACATTGCTCTCGCCCTTGGGCTCTAGCAATATAAACCATACAGCCTTCGTGGCTGTGGAATAACCTATACATAACACCATTTGATGTTTAGTGGAGGAGCAAGCTATTATTTTGATGTATCACAGAATCTATTATCTCTGTGTGGTTATAACTCCTGGAAAATCTCTTTAACTTTATTCTAGAACATATCAAGGGAAAATGGTCACACATCAGCAAATTACTATAGCAGAGGTGCTGGCTTTATGGCTTCCACATGTGCATAAAGAAAACAGAAGAGGAAAGCCATGATCAATGCTTCATGGAGGTGACTCTCATCACCTACATGACATTCTAAAATGTATGCAGAATGAACCAGCTTGCTAGTGGAATAATTCCAAGTTAGCCATGCATGGAAATCTCAGCAGTTGAAATGGAGCATATCATTATCCACCAGCTAATTATCAATGTTACTTTCTATTTGCTGATCACTCACAGCTGACCACAACTTCCTCTTTTTGATCATTGGCCTACCATGGTATAGCTACAATCAAACAAAGTGTGCTACGAAAATACTTCACTGGATTAAAATCACACAATTAGCAATCTATGCTGTATTGAAACAATTTAGTGAGTGCATGTGGCCATAATGTAGTTCACAAGACATGTAGCTAATGTTGGATACTTTAAAAATAAGTTTTGAATGCCAGTAGCAATTATAGGTGTATAAGAATAGAGGAAATCAGAGTAGACAATTCTAATGTGCCAATGTGTTATAATTGAGCATGTTTTGAATGTAGCTATAATACAGTTCCAGATAGCTTACTATGCATGCATGCATGCATGGTCACAGGTGTAAGAGCTTTGTCCCACTAGAGGAATTATAGTTGGTATTTGCACCAAGGGTATGTTATTAATCTTATGTGTGATCTTGAAAGTAAAGTCAAAGTACAGTGCAATGTATCACTTATGTGACTATATGTAGCTAGTAGCTATAAACTTTCTCTTGGTTGTCATGACATTAATTAATTATGCAAGATAACGGTATTTCTTTTCCTGATTAAAACTAAGATACCTCAGACACTGGTAGCCATCCTTGAAACTATTATGTATTGGGCACTATATAATGTACCAGAGTAAAAATACTATAGCTTGGAATTGTTTTGAGGATTAAAAAGTTTGTGATTAATAATTGGTCTTGAAAAAATTCCAATGAAAAAAATCGGTTATTATTGGTGGTACTCTTGGAGGACTGGCTCTGGCTCTCTCATTTCAACAAATCCATAGCTAATTCTCAAAAGAAGAACCAATGAAGAGTGTTTGACCACCACTTAATTAACAATGAATTTTTTGAATTTAATCACATTAAGCCTCAAAAATTACGTATGAACTGACTATATCAAGTGAGACCATAAAAATAGTTACTGTGAGTGACATTAATAAACGAGTAAGTCACAACAAAAGTTCTTTATGCTTCCATCTTCTCTATGCTGGGATTGATCAGATGAAATGGATCAGTCCATTCTGCATAATATATATGATTAGTATAGGACACCAGAAATACTAAATTCAATTAATGGGAGTCTTGAATGCAATGGCTATAGATATAGCTACTGTAGGTTCATAAGTATACTTGACGATTCTATAATGTGCCAATCCATTATCGAGCAAGACTTCAATTTGTGTGTCTTGAATAATAATAATTAGAACAGTTCCAGTTTGAAAATTTTATACAATAAACTTAAAACATACACATGGTCACAGGTGTATGAGCTTTGTCTGCTACATGACCACGACAGTTGATATTTGCACCAATTCAAGGTACTGTAATTAATCTCATGTGTGACCTTGAAAGTATAAGCCAAAAAAATAAAGTGCAATGTGAGACCACCTGTCTATGAGTTCATAACTGCTCTATACCTTGCTATTCACACTACTGATGTCAATATTTACTGTGCAGCCAGATGTCCAGTGGCCCTATATACACTCATATTCATCAAACAAGATTATTACCAGTTACCAACAACTCCTATGCATACAGTCAGAGATATGGATAGAAAAGTATAATTTTATAATGACATGTTATGTACCCTTATAGCCTACTTGTGGTTAAGATCAAAACATTGCTACTTGGCACAACCACAGGGTGATATCGATAAGTTGGTCAGGGTGATATCTGTTTTATGATAACAATGTATGCCCATACGTAAATAGGTTATGCCACAACCACTCAGGCTCGTCTATGGTTTACGTTGCTCTCGCCCTTGGGCTCTAGCAATACAGCCTTCATGGTTCCATAACCTATATGTAACGACATTTGATTTTTAGTGGAGGAGCAAGCTATTTGATGTATCACAGAATCTAATATCTCTGTGTGGTTATAACTCCTGGAAAATCTCTAACTTTATTTAATGTCTTCTGGAACATATCAAGGGGAAATGGTCACACATCAGCAAATTACTATAGCAGAGGTGCTGGCTTTATGGCTTACTGTTTCATAATGCACATGTGCATAAAGATAACAGAAGAAGAAAGCCATGATCAATGCTTCATGGAGGTGGCTCTCAGCACCTACATCATGACATTCTAAATGTCCATATTAGCTATGCAGAATGAACAAGCTTGCTAGTGGAATAATTATTACACCCTCCAAGTTAGCCTTGCATGGAAATCTCAGCAGTTGAAATGGAGCATAACATTATCCACCAGCTAACTACGTATCAATGAAAAGCAGCTTACTTTCTGTTTGCTGATCACTCACAACTGCAACTTCCTCTTTTTGATCATTGACCCACCATGGTATTTCTAAAGTATAGTTAGGCCCAACACAGTTAAAAGTTAAACTGCATATCTTGAAAGTATAGCTACAATCAAACAAAGTGTGCTACAAAAATACTTCACTGGATTAAAATCACACAATTAGCAATCTATGCTGTATTGAAACAATTCCCTCTATAATAGTGAGTATTATTACTATACATGTAGTTCACAAGACATGTAATGTTGGATGTTTTAAATTGAATGCCAGTAGCAATTATAGGTGTATAAGAATAGAGGAAATCAGAGTAGACAATTCTAATGTGCCAATGTGTTATAATTGAGCATGTTTTGAATGTAGCTATAATACAGTTCTAGATTGAGAAATTAGCTTACTATGCATGCATGCATAGTCACAGGTGTAAGAGCTTTGTCCCACTAGAGGAATTATAGTTGGTATTAGCACCATGCAAGGGTATGTTATTAATCTTATGTGTGATCTTGAAAGTAAAGTCAAAGTACAGTGCAATGTATCACTTACGTGACTATATGTAGCTAGTAGCTATAAACGTTCTACACAGACCACCTGTTTATATATGCATGAGTTCACAACTACTCTATACCTCGCTATTCACAAGTGATATCAAAAAATGTACTGTACGGTCAGAGCTTTAGTGGCCGGCCCTATACATTCTATATCATTTCATAAAGTGTAGTCTGCCAAGTTACCAAAAATGTGAACGGAAAAGTCTGATTTTAAAATGGCATGTTATTTTAGCAGAGTTATTATTATTCATTATATAATTATTATACAGACAACCCATTTCATTTTTAGTGGAGGCATGATTAATTAATGTACCACAGAATCTAATAGCTAACTGTGTGGCTGCAACTCCTTGATATCTGTATACCTGCATATACTTGGACTGGTGGAAGATTCCATTTTTGCAGGACATTATGTTAAGCTGTCTGCATGACTTCCGAGTCTCCTAGCTTACTGACAGTTTTGCTCAGGTAATAGCTAATTTTTTAATGGCTTCATGAAAAATCTCTCAACTTTACGTATGTACGTCCTCCAAAAATATCAAGAAATCAAAGAGGAAATGGTCACACATTAGCATATTACTTATGGAAGCCAAATAATTAATGAATAAAGGTGGGCAAATGAAATACACCAATACATTCAAAGCAGCTAGGCCCCCATAAAGTATGTGGTAGTTTTATTTTAACCACTGAGGCTTCCATATAGGGGGTGGAAGGTTTAAAAAGTTGTAACTAAGTACACTATTGGAAACAAGAAAGCTTTCTTTTGAGACCTTATAAGGGGGTATATAGCAAAAATCTAGTCTTTTGTGCAATAATTATTTTAGTGAAATATATAGCTAGTATAAACACAGAAGAATAAATAATTATTATGAACTTGGCTTATCCAAGCTGAAAGTGTAACCAATTCACTTGAATTTGGTATGTAGGGTATTAATAATTTTACCTTTTCGTGGAAATGATGATGACTGTCAACATTTCCTTCCTGGAGTTCCATATTGCTGCACATCTCCCATGATTTTATCAGTCAATGATGTCATGACTCATCAAAAATTAAGAATGACAGCTGCTGCTAAAGCTATTCACACCCTGCACAATATAATCAGTCAGTGTAGTAATCATAAGTTACAGGACTAGTGCACTGCAGTAGGAAAATATTCAGTACGAAAAGTGCGTGATAATCACGTGCGCATTATTCTGTTGCGCATGCTCACTAAGCTTATAATGCTAAGTACAATGATAATCAGGCATGCTTGGCCAATAAGAAGAGAGCTGCTAGGGATGCATAGAAAGAGCTCCTTGCAGTGTATGTAGCTTATTTTAATGCACCCCAAAATAGCAAAAAAAAAAAGATCTGGGAATGAAGATGCCAGTCTAAACACTTTATGGTCTTGATAGGAATCAATGAGCTTGCACCAAGGAACGATATCACACCAGGCTTGCTCCACTTCAATTGTTGGTGGTATGATCTGCTCAGATCTGGGTACTCTGTAAGATGCCACTTCAAATCTCTTTCAGGTTCCCATGAGACCAGTTTCCATCTCTAGCTGCGGAGGAGTATGGTTGTCTATACGATCATAGACAATTCTTTGACCTCAGAAGATATAACAGGGGTATGCTGCTTCTCTTACTGGACTGAAGACACTGATTTTTTGATAATTCCACAGCCCACCCGAACCAGCTGGGCTTTGTGAAAAAATATCATGTTGTACAAGATGTTCTCCATACTCACCAGAGAAGGAGACAAGGCATAGCTAGCTATCTATATTATTTGACTTTAAATAATAATCATGTGCTTGACTACTTAGTACATAACTCCTAGTACATGGACAATGTATTGAAATTAGCTAACTAACAGCGAGTATAAAAAGTATAGCATGAGCATGAGATCACATGATCCACATGACCAAAAAAGGAATGTGACTTATAAGTGTGCATGATTATGACATGATAGCTACACAATGTCTACTATAGAGTCATGAGTGCAATTTCAATAAAATGTAGGTGCAATTGAGTGGAAAAAGTCGATCTGTTTTGGATGAGGAGTTCACCAATGTACTGGGTCCATGCACACCTCAAAGAGTTATGCTTTTGCTTACAGCTAATGTTGATGATGTCTATACCAAGTGCCTAGGTCCCCACCCCCTTACGTATGTCACATGTATGTGTAACTCCTGGTACATAAACACAAAAATGTGGGGTGCAATTGAGTGGAAAGCAATCTCTATCAATCTGTTTAACTAGAATAAGATTCACAGTTTAAGATGGCAATTACTACATCAAATGGTAGCTATCTTCCTAGGGGAGTAAATAAAGGCTACATCAGTGTCATGATGCTACATTGGTTGAAGTGGAAAACATGAAGAGTTATCTCAGATCTCTTCCTAAAGTAGCTACAGAAGGGAAGGGATTCCAGGAAAGCTGGAGAGAGTTTCAACAGATTCTGTGTCCACATTTGTTTCAAATGTTATTTAGTAATTCATCAAACTTGAATGAATGGGACAGATTTTCGATGAGATACCACTGGAGGGTGTACTCCAGCAATATTTGGCCACTTGTCTTATCACAACAGGGGGTGGGGTATTCCAAGCTCTTTGCATCATCATAAAAGACCACCATGTGCATTTCAGATCAAAGAGTGTGGAACATGGATGTGATAGTCAGCAAAATTCAAATCTTTAGTAGCTATAGAGTGCCTTGATTTTGCATGGGGGGAAATAGGTTTTCTCCTCAACTGTGCAAATAGGCAATCCCACATTACACACTAATATAAGTCTTCATTACTCTAGCTCTAGCTCTCTAATTATGGCTATAGCTAGTGGGTGGATGAATACCAATGTTGTGTTAGTTAAGTTAGCACAGTTTCAGTTTCAGTTGTACGTAGGCAGTGGAACAGACCTGACCAATATTTCAGGCCTTACATCTAGGCTAGTGTACTAGCTATACCAGTTCATTGAATCAAAAAAAAAACTACAATAAAGAACTAGCTATAACCAGAGACAAAAAAACAAGTAAAGGTAAGCATCTGCAAATTGCTTTGTCCCGTGTCCCAGATGTTTAATAGACAGACGGCTATCAAATCTGGGCAGCTATTATTATGCATGCTTGTGGCTGTACATTATTATACATCTTAGCCTCATGGATTTTTGGATCGAAAAGGCAAATTTTTTTCCTTTTTTTTCTTTTTTCTTTTTTGCTTATTCAATTGCACAATTTATACAAAATCGGGTGCACAGCTCATGCGCATGCGCATATGCGGGGCGTAACGCGCACGTGATGACGCGACATGAGCTTACACACTGGATGACCCTTTACCACCTCATAAGTTCATAACTGTATTAGTGTTAAGTAGCTAAGGTATATGCATACAAAGTTGGGTGTGGTCCATCTCAACACTATTCTCACTGCCAAGACTATCTAGACTCTCCATTGCAACAACTTATTCTTGATTTTCTTAATCTTTCCAAATACTCCTTTGGTGACCTTAGGTTTTTTATTCTTCAAATGATCTACAGTTAATAAAGTTATGTGTATCAAAGTATTGATTAAACATTTTTCCGGAGACCTCATGGCTCAGACATAGCTATTATACATAGTTACACTCACCATTTTTATAACCAGTCGCGTTTGGAGATGGAGGATGGTTTGGTTTTGGGTTGGACTTTACAACTGGAAGAGGTGAATCAACAAATCACAGTAAATTGTCCGTACTACCTAAGACTGGCAGGTTCTCAATTATTTTTTGAGCGAATTTAGGGCCTAATATGCTTAAAGTGTTGTGTAAATTCCAATACTACATGACCCCTGACCCCTATAGATCTGTAACTTTGTTAATCCGATAGTTGCAGTATAGCTAATGTTTGTTTTGTATAAATTAGCTAATACCTGCGAAATCCACAGCTAATTTCCTTTGGTTTTGAAACCGCTAAAATTAGTACCCACTAAAAGTACATCAGGCACATTTCGGCCAGAGAAGAAGACATGTTTTGGCAGCTGCTTAGTTATAGTTATTGAGCATATGCTCATGAAATAATGGAAGAAGTATTGGTAGATGCAGGCAGTGGGCGGAAAACTAAACTCTGATCTAATTTGGAGTAGCTAGTGCCGACAGTGCCAACATTTAATTGACTTCGTCCTTGCACATCCATGCAGCTCTTGTTATAGCTTTTCAGTCATCCTAGTTATTGCACGCTTAGAAGACTAAAGTTATGGCTCAAACATTATACTGAACTGATCAATAACACTGATACACAGACTTTTAAAAATGCAATGAAATAAAAACCACATGGAATGTAGCTATGCATATGTATGTAATTAACAATGTTATTATAGTTCACGTATGTATCACAATTTTGAATAATCGTTTTTCCAGAGACCTCATGACTCAGACATAGCTATTATAGCTACATACACTCACCATTTCTGTAACTAGATGCGTTTGGAGAGGGAGGAGGGTTTGGCTTTGGGTTGGACTTTACAACTGGAAGAGGAGGCTCAGCTGAATCACCTAAATAAATCACGGTACAATTTGCAACAATGATACTGCTCCTAGCCACCTTGCATATACTGATAATAATAATTCTGCTCACAATTAATCCCATTGTCTAGTCCATTTTCATATTTAATGAGAGATTTTTTCTTATCCAGGATGACCAGCTCTCTCCACCGCACTTGCATCTCATGGCCATGCTTCATCTTCTCGCTTAGGGATGGCTTGAGCAACTTCATCCTATGATCGGCTGCAGTCTGCACATATGACATGACATGTAGCTAGCTAGCTAACTTGGCCACACAATGTTCTCACCATCGTGTATTAGCTATAGCCAATTCACTCACTCTTTTACTCACCTTCTCCAACTTCTTTATTTGCCATTGTAATTTGGCTATGTGCTATGTGGGACAACAGAAAAGACAGGGATAATCACTGGTAGCTATAGTGCCTATGCCTCTATGATATGACTGCATGAGGTGTACACTGTAGGTGTGAAAGTGTGTGTTCCATAAAGCCCTGCCCTATAGCTACTGTTTCATAATGCCCCATTGGCCAAGCACTATTTCACAATACCCCACTATTAATTTTCGTAAATAGAGTGAAACCCACCAAAAGGTGGGAGATGATCTCTTTATAGAGGTCAAAATCAATAGTACAAGCATTGCAGGGACATGACCAAGTGGTCTGTAAAGAGAGGTGGTCTCTGAATAGGGTGGACATGCAGGTTGCACTGTATCCCACCTACATTATACCCTTAGTTACTTGAACACATGCATGCAGCTGTTTAGCTGCGTTGTTTAAAAAAAAATACAATATCACAAGTACACAAAAATCAATCTCAGCTAGCTCAGCTTATAAGAAAACAAGTGGTGCCTATTTTCAATTCAGTTGCCAGAACATGCATTAGCTAACACTATGAATGGTCTCATTATTACAACTACTAACCGGTGGCATCCACTGCTTTATCTCCTCCTCTTCCTCCTGATTAGTTTTTGGTTGGCGTTTTCGCTGAAATTTTTCATAATGATAATAATTAAAGTTTTACACTGAGCTACAACGTACGTAGCTAGCTATGGCTAATGAGCAGCAATCACCTTTTCAATTTTTTTATTCTCCTTCTGCTCTGGTTGACATGGCTGCACAGCTGTTGTAATACATACAATAGCTAATCAGAAACTGATAAAGGGCTAAAACGGTCATTATGTATTACTATTGACCATTATTAATATGTGAGTAGGCCCAGTACTCACTATTCAGCTGGTTCAACTTTTCATTGTATTTAGCGATGGATCCCTTTGCATACTCGATCACTTGCTCTCTCCACTGCACCTGTATCTCATGGGCACGTCTCCCTTTCTGGCTGAGGTGTGGAGAAATCAGTAACCTTTGGTGATCGGCTGCAGTCTACCATGGAATATAGTACATACTGTTGTTATAATATGTAGCTACATACATGCATCACATGATTTCTTATTCACTCACCTTTTCCCATATTTCTATTTTTCTCTCTAACTCTGTGATACGCTGCATGCACAAGGATGAAAAAAGTGAGGAGGCATAATGATAGCCTCCTACTTTAACTGTAGCTAATAGCCTATAGCTGTGTATATAGCTATCCAGGGGAGTAACTAATCAGCTAGCTAGAACTTATGATTTGGTGGGGCAAAAAAATTAATTTGACCTTCCATACCCTTTTTGCTGACCACACCCATTCTTCAGTCATACTATTACAGCTTTGTATCCATGCATGAAATTTTACTGAGGGTGAGTGCCCCAGTTGCCCTAATGGTAGCTAGCTACTCCTCTGATATTATGGGTAGCTACGTTAGCTTCTGTGTTACAGATAATATTATGAATATCAATAGCTAACTAGCTCCATAACTATAGCCAAAAATTATGTGCCACCAGGATATAGGCACTGCATGCATAACAACACGTACCATTTCAATCCTTTCAGTTCTGCCTTTCTCCATTCTGAACTATAGTTAGCTATGTAGCTCGAGCAGTTATATCAGATCACACTTAATTATTGGACTCAAGAGTTGTAGTTAGCTAGCAGCTATCCCAATAGATGCATGAAAGTATAGCACTAAGCCAAGTTGCCACCAATTATAAAGAATTTTTGATGTGGCACATCATCGTCTTCAGGCATATCATTGTCTTCAGGCATATTATTGTCTTCGGGTTTTTTTTATAATAATTATTGCATACCATAATTATCTATTAAGGTTTCTCACTGAGGAAAACTGTGGAATTTTCTATCCATAGTTCATAACAAAATTGTGTTAATCACATACTCTTATCAATTAGATCCTTCAGGAGATAAATTGCATGCATGTAGCATAAAATGGCTGCATACTTGCTGTAATTATGTAGCTGGCTGCATACTCTCATCAATTAATCCTTCAGGAAACAGGATTCATCTTACATAAGACTTTCTGCATATGGAATATTATTATTAGCTAAGTCAATTAACTGGCATTTATACATTCCTTCACCATTCAGGAAGGTTCAAAGTTCAGGCATTAAAATTTTATACATCTTCTCGTTAAAGGTGAAGCACCATTACTATCATAAGAGGAGCAAATCCCGGGGCTAGTTCACTATAAGTTATGACCCACATGAAGGTGTCACTATAATTCACTACCATGGGAGGAACAAGTCCCACATATATGTTCATGTGCTTGCTCTTATTATAGTGGTGACCCTCTACCCACCAAAGTTCCACTATGTGAGTGTGTCCAATGAAGGGTGCAACTATATATTTGATGTCGAGTGTTAGCTATGTACTGGAGCTGGTAGGTCTTTTACAGTCACACATCAGGTGATCTGCCTGAGCTTTGGGAAGATCACTGTTTCAGATGATCTGAAGTAGTTTGAACGTATACCAGTAGTTTATTATCATAAGAAATGATAGCTACATCTATAACTATTTTTCCCATTATAGTTCATTATCACCAACACAACAACGACTCTTACACTTACTAATGTGTTCGGTGTACAACAACTTACTTCTCGTGTGGATATACTGCAGTGGCAGGAAGGACTAGACTATGTCCTGGCAGCAACTGCCTCTGAGGTAGAACATAGCTAAAATGGAAAGAAAAGAAAAATCAATTTAATCATACAATTTTGTAGGTGGTAAGAGTTCCTGTGGAGGAATGTGCCTCCTCCAATTTAAACTGTTCTAGCTGTGTTATTGAGGACAACCCTCTATGTGGGTGGTGTGTGGTGGAGAACAAGTGTTCGCGACGGTCACAGTGCAGGGATGGAAACTCCACCAGCAGCACCAGATGGATCCCTAGCAGTGGCCCTTCAACCGATACTAACACTCAGTGCATAATGAATACCATTTCACCTGATCAATTCATGCTCAATAACCAACAAATTGTGAGTACAGAAAAAAATATATAATTTATGTAAATCTATGTTAGCTCTTGATCCAGTTGAATGTGACAGTCAGCGGTCCAGAGTTGCCAGCTAACCTCGACAACGAGACCTACATGTGTCACTTTGAAGACAGTAGAGGAAGGTTCAACATCACTGTCCCTGCAATGGAGGTTGTCCCACTCACACAGTACACCTGTGATATCACCAACCAAACTTTTATGTATGATGGAGTCCAAGCAGGTATGCATAATAGTAAAGTAGTGAAATCAATGTTCACATATCTTCCCATAAAGTGATGTTTTCTTCCTTTAGTGATGCACTTCAGTTTTGTGAGCTCACTGGTCAATGTGCCATTTGACAGGGCAGACAATGCCTTGACTATTTATAGATGCAATGCTACTAATAGGTATGTAGCATTATTTCTGCAGTGATGTATTCAATGAGATGGAGTATGTTATTTGAAACAGCTGTACCGAGTGTGTTGAGACTAGGAATGCCTGTGGATGGTGTTTGATCAACAAACTGTGTAGAGGAACAGCTCAAGATTGCACCAACACCTCTAACTTCCTGCAGGTATATGACAATAGGTCATGTGACCTTCACACTATCTTTATGTCATAGCTGGATACAGCAGCAACGTTCCAAGAGGTGTGTCCACTGCTTGATCTTGACAATGGTGCCACCAACTACACTCTACATGTTCGTGCCCAACCAAAGCTCCATCTCACTACCAAAAATTTACCCAATATTGTGAGCAGAAGTTATCCTCCTTTGTCAATTTTGTGTTTGTACTTTACAAATCTTCAGGTGCCTGGTTACAGCTACATGTGTGTGATAGGAAGCACAATGTTCATTGCTACAAGGAACAATGAAACGTAAATTAATTTCCGTTTAATGCTTTTTTATTTTTTATCAATGTTTTCAATAACTTCATTTTCCATAAAAATGTAGCTCTCCTTATTAAACTTCTAGCAGTGGCATCGAAGCCACTGATATTGGAATCATCTGGTTCAGTCCTACTATTAGCCATAGAATTGATACCATCAATGCTGCAAGTTGTAAGCAATACAAAAACTACGTCGTACAATGCTGTAATTTTTTTATTTCAAAGTTAAAATATCATGGACAATTATAATAATGTGTAGCTAGCTATTATTATTGGAAGTATAAGCTGTGTGGGTAGCTACAAACTAATTTTGCTTTCCTACACTGTATCTCATTGAATTTTACAGTAACCTTCTATGATTGCCGAGTCTTGGCTACTGACTGCTCCTCGTGTATAGCAAGTCGAAGCACTCCAGGTTTCGAGTGTGGATGGTGTGATCACCCTGGCTCAATTTGCTCCATTTCAGAAGAGTGCAGACAGTCTGTGCCTTTCATAGTTATTGGAGAACAATGTCCAGCTCCTGTGGTTACGGGGTTCTCCCCTACTTCTAATGGAGGGACCATCTGTGGTAAACTTGACTTCCTGTTACTTAATATGTTAGTTATGAGCATGCTCAGTTAGTCCTTTATCCCTTATTCTTCGTTACTTCTTTATTAGGCCTTACCATTGTTTTTGTGAATATATAGCTATTGTGTATAGAGAGTGTCTGTGCTCTATTATAATACTTTGTGCACAATAATGAAAGTTAGTCTCTCAGTATTATCGTTCTCATTGCCATTGCCAACTACCTCTATCTTGTCTATCTAACCACGAACCCAAGTCACCACACCATCCTTGCCATCAGAGGTACAGACCTAGGTGTGGTATTTGATGATTTCCTGGAAGCTGCATGGTAGCAATATAACTGTTGGAGGAGTGATCTGCACTCCACTCAACATGGACTATATCTCTGGAGTGCACTCTGTCAGACTGGATCAGGAATGGGAGAAGGAGCACAAAGAGTGGAGGTTAATCTCGTTAGAGATGCAGGAATACGCACAGGCAGACTGGATGGTTTCATGGTTGTGTTGCCTACAGTAATAATATTCCAACTGGTTATCTTATCCATCAACTTCTACTTTTCAGTAACACTATATTTCATTGGAAACGATCTCGATGTATCTCAGTATCCTCCCCCTCCCCTCCTTCTCTCTCTCTGAGCTCTCCCTTCTCTCTCTTTCCTGTCTTTTGAAATCCATCCCTTCTCCCTCTTTCCTCTCTTTTTTCCCTCCCCTCCTTCCTTTCCACTCTTCCTCCTTCTCCTGCTCCCCTCCTTTGGAGTCCATCACTTCCCCTTCTTTCCTCCTCCCTCCCCCTCCCCCTTCTCAATACATGGCTAGTTACTTACTTACACTCATAATATAGGCTCCTTGCTCTAATGTGAATCACAAGCATCTCTCCTGCATTTCTCCTCCACTGCCCATTCAAGATGCTGTCATGTACTCACTTCGTCTGGACAATTCCCCTTCTCCAGATCCTACCGATCTTGGCCTTCAATTATCAGTTGTTCCTGACCCCACTGGATTCATGCTGGTCACGAGGTCTGTGCTCAGAGGCTCAGATTCAACTATAATTATAGATGTGAGTAGATACTTACGTATGTAGCTTCATACCATATTTATCTGACACCATTAGCAAAGCTTTGTGCTTCTTTCTCATAGGGACAAAATTTACAATCAGTAGATGAGAGTGAGATAAGAATCCTCATTGCAGGACAAGTCTGCAAAATCAATTCTGTGACAGATAGCCAGGTATATACATAATAATAAGTAGCATTATTACAATAATAATTACGTATGTAATGTACTGAATTATTTTTATGTATAGATTTCATGTGTGGCCCCAGCAGACCCTGGGGCAGGTATGGACAGTACCATGGTGATTGTAAGTGACCAATTCTCACTCAGAAGAGGATAGGGTCACTGGTACTATCTCTCTTCTTGCTTCAGATTATGATAGGCCTTAATTTGAACTTTCCACTTCCCGATCGACTCTCCTATGACTCGCCTGTCAGGGTTTCATCTACTGGGGGGTGCAGGGGGGAAGCTTCCCCCCCCCCAGACCCTCAATCTTCCCCCCCAAAGTAATTCACTTAGTTACAAGCAGCCATAGCTACATGTTATATCATTAGTTTTCGAGTTTTTTTCTCCTTCCAGTGATACAATCTGAATTCAGCAAGTCTGTGCACATTATTCTTAGCTACCATTAGCTAGTATCCCAAAGTAGTATAATAACATGCAGTACTTACAAAAGTGGGGATTCCAAGGAGTTCTTCCCCCCCAAACAAAAAATCCTAGATGAAACCCTGCCTGTCCCTATAAGTGTGATTGTTCCAGCAGTGGTTGTCTCAGTGGTGGTGGTAGTCTTTGTTTGCTGTTTGATCCTGATCATCGTCATTATCTGCAAATACTTTAAGTTGTGCTAATCAGAATTCTAGTGTGTTGTCTCTGATTTGTATTAAACAGTGTTAGCTATAATTATTATGTTACATATTCAATAGCTAGGCTAACTTATTCTAGAAATTTCAAGTACAATTATTAATTTTGTATGTTAGTATTAGTGCCCAGTGGGAGTCTGCTATAATACGAGCCAATCATACAAATAATTATTGCTCATGAATGGTTCGACCACTCTGACTTGAGGACTTACGCTGGCAGCCCAGCACTGCATGGTTGCTAATTATCCTGTCAATTGTATAGTTGCCATGACCACTTGAATTTGCTGGTGTTTCTGATGTATGTTTTGGGGACCCCCATCCCCAAATCTACATAGATATGGAGACCCCCCTCCCCAAATCTACATAGATAGGGGATCCCCATCCCTAAATCTATAGAGATGTGGGAACCTCCTTCCCCGTAGATATGGGGACCCCTGCGTAGATATGGGGACCCCAGCCAGCTTTATCTATAGAGGCCAAGTAGCCAGTATAGCTATTATAGCAAAGCTAAGATTATTGCGTAATATGTAGTGACTAAGCCATATTTCCCTTTCTTAGCTCTCAATTTACAAGTATAGTATTGCTAGCTTGGGAAGAAAAAAATCAGTCTGGGAACTAAGCTGAACTAAGCTGTTCCCCTTTATATTCATATAGCTAGCATGCTTGTAGGTATTATGGCTATAAACCACAATAATAGGCTGTTATCTGTTTCAGTTTGGGGCAAGATGTCTGAGGGTGCCTCACTGTCATAAGCTGAGACAGAGAGGTAGACAGAGGTTTTCAAACAAGCAATCCTTGGCAAGCATTGTAAAGGAGCAGACCACCTCGTGAGAAGATACAAGTTGAAGCAGACCACCGAAAGGATTTGGCCCTGCAGACATGAAGCAATTCAAAAAGCGAAAGAGTGCCTAGGCAGACTGTACTGTATACATAATAGTTAGATAACGAGACCAAGGGATCTACGGTCTATTTAGAAACCTGAGAGCCCTGGGCTGTAGCGTCCCGAGCGCAGCGAGGGCGCTACTAAGGGCCCGAAGGTTTCTAAACAGACCGTAGATCCCGTTGGTCGAGGTGTCTAACTTATTTAGACTATAGCCAATCACTGGAGTTGTTTAACTTACTTCAACACGCACTTGGAAACAATAACCATGGTTTTTAAATGCAACAAACATGAATCAGAGCGCACCTAGAAACAATAACCGTGGCCACCGCGATGCGTTGCTAGAATTGGACCAATTGGAATGACCATCTTTACCGGGTTTACCTAGGGCAAGTGAATTCTAAGTGCTATAAGGCGTGATTCTAAGTGCCATAAGGCGTGATTCTAAGTGAATAGAATTCACCAAATGGACCAATCAGATTCCTCGATTGTGACTAGCTATAGTCTAATATAAATTAGACTATAGCTAGTCACAATCAAGGAATCTGATTGGTCCATTTGGTGAATTCTATTCACTTAGAATCACGCCTTATGGCACTTAGAATCACGCCTTACAGCACTTAGAATTCACTTGCCCTAGGTAAACCCGGTAAAGATGGTCATTCCAATTGGTCCAATTCTAGCAACGCATCGCGGTGGCCACGGTTATTGTTTCTAGGTGCGCTCTGATTCATGTTTGTTGCATTTAAAAACCATGGTTATTGTTTCCAAGTGCGTGTTGAGGTAAGTTAAACAACTCCAGTGATTGGCTATAGTCTAAATAAGTTAGACACCTCGACCAACGGGATCTACGGTCTGTTTAGAAACCTTCGGGCCCTTAGTAGCGCCCTCGCTGCGCTCGGGACGCTACAGCCCAGGGCTCTCAGGTTTCTAAATAGACCGTAGATCCCTTGGTCTCGTTGTCTAACTATTATTTAGACTATAGCTAGTCACAATCAAGGAATCTGATTGGTCCATGGTGAATTCTATTCACTTAGAATCACGCCTTATGGCACTTAGAATCACGCCTTATAGCACTTAGAATTCACTTGCCCTAGGTAAACCCGGTAAAGATGGTCATTCCAATTGGTCCAATTCTAGCAACGCATCGCGGTGGCCAAGGTTATTGTTTCTAGGTGCGCTCTGATTCATGTTTGTTGCATTTAAAAACCATGGTTATTGTTTCCAAGTGCGTGTTGAAGTAAGTTAAACAATTCCAGTGATTGGCTATAGTCTAAATAAGTTAGACACCTCGACCAACGGGATTTACGGTCTGTTTAGAAACCTTCGGGCCCTTAGTAGCGCCCTCGCTGCGCTCGGGACGCTACAGCCCAGGGCTCTCAGGTTTCTAAATAGACCGTAGATCCCTTGGTCTCGTTGTCTAACTATTATTTATACTACAACGTAATTACGTAACCGGTTATGCATGCGCACGTGCCGCGCCAGTAGATCTCAAGCTCAGCGCGTGATAACCACGTGCGCATTGTAAAACCCCTTACCCGTTTTTTTTTGTTTTTTGTTGTTTTTTCCTACTTAACTAGCTTAGTATGTAATTTGGGGGGGGGGGGGGGGGGGGACTAGCTAACAACAAAAATAAATGGTGTGTCATGTTTTAAATTAGCCAAGGCTTATTCATATCAGACACTGTAGCCTGAGACACCCGAATATAGAGACAATCATCAATGACATAATCATCAAATAAGGAATCATCATCATCAGAATCATCATCAGAATCATCATCACCATCATCAAGCTTCAAAAGTTTTGTAACCCCCCATCCTACATTGTTCTTTCCATTATCAGCAGTGACTTTTCTATTCTTTGGACTTGATCGCCTCTCCATGAATCTAGCTACGCCTTCCTTGTGGTCAGAGTCACTCTCTTGGTTCAGTAGCTCAAACGAGATTGTCCCTCTGAATGGCCATTTTAGCTTCTCATCAAATTCACCACGCATGAGGCACACCATAACAGACACATGGGAACCGATAGCCTCATCAAGTCCATTGGCATATACTTTGATATATAACTTATACCCTTCAGAATGTGTATAAAAGGGAGGGCTGTCCCATTCCACACAGTTATCTCTCAGAAATTTAAATCTTTGCATCTGGAATACAACTGGAGGGATTTTAACTTCCAATTTTTGAACACGATTATTGAGTAATTCAATTCTACCAAGAGCCATTGCCAAATGATCAACAGCCAAGTTATGAGTGGCTAGATTTTTTTTGAGGAGTTTTTTCTTGCAGCCAACCATTGAATAAGGACATGAGATAAGTTCCTGAGAACATTCTTCTGCGTGTTTCTCCATCTCTCTCAGTTCTCCTTGCCATGGACAACCATATTCATTATAAGAACATTTGACTCGGAAAGATAAGATATCTCGCTCACCTGCATAAAAAGGGACAGCATAGCTACCAACCATCTAGGGTTTCCCTGGGATTTGGCCATGTGTCTAGGTGTCCAGGAATTAAGCCTAGGTGTCCAGGGATTTTATTGTGGTCAGTGGTTATAATAATAATAACACCAGTAGCTAAAATAACTGGAATGCTTATATACTTCATATGTCTAATGACTGGTATTGAGTCTACAACCTCAACAACCATAATAATTTATGCATAGCTACTGTGAGACAACGTCATTAATGAATGTTTGACATAATAGGATCTCCATTATGTCGAGCCTAGTACTATGCAATCTGCTTACCCACTCCAGAAAGGTTTACCAAAAGAAGAAGCAGGTACACATATCAGTGAAAATGTTATGATTATCATAATGAATCTAACCAATCAATTTGTAAACAAAATTGATGGGAAACTGGTTCATAAAATTTAGGCAATTTTTTTTTGACCTGATAGCTAGTAGCTAAGTCGATTGTGAGGGGTGGGGATCATCTCAGCTAGGCTAAATTGTAGCTAGCTAGCTAGTAGCTATAAGCCTAGCTCAATTATGACATGTTGTGCCAGTCTACCCTTTAGCTAATAGGCAATCTGGTTAGATAATACCCTCTTGTTCACTCCCTTCCTTATATATAAAACTAACTTCTTTTATCATGAAATCCAGAGCACTGTCTGCTCCTACAGTTGGAGCAGGTCGAAGCAAATCCACTGTTTTGTTGGTCAAGGCAATACTTGCATAGAACCTTTCCACAGCATTGCGTCTGATGAGGATTTCGGGCCGGGTACTTGCAAATGAGACAGATCAAGGAGTCAGGAACCTCGTTTAGAAATTCACATTCATAACCACCCTTAGACTTTGCCTCACGATCACTCACAGCCATGTCGGATCGGTGTTTCGATGCGTAGGTGGAGTATAAGAATTTTTTTTTTTTTTAATTTATTTATTTATTTATTATTTTTTTTTTTTCTTGTAATTAAGTATAAGAATACGCATGCGCGAGACTCGATAGATTATGCGCATGCGCTCCGATGTCGGAAGTGTATAAAGACAACTTTGAACTTTTATTTAACAGTGTTTAGGAGTGAATTAAAATAAAAGAAAAAAGAAAAAAAAAGAATGACATGTCGACATGAGCAAGATTTGTTTTGTGAGTCTTCAAGCAAAGTTAACTGATTGGTTACTATTCTAAAAAATAGGTGAACTGAATACAACACCTGGACGTCGGACATGCACAAAGTCCAAGGTACAATATTGACAAATATTGATAAACACATGCATGCACATGGTAACATTATTACAGAATCATACTTAACACATAAGCCAGAGCATTCCAATCAGATACTGTTGCTTAAGATACACGGATATACAAACAATCATTGCGTATATACTTTTCACCATCATCTTCATCATCATCCATGTCATACTTGAGAATGTTACCTCCCCATCCTGCAGTATTTTTGCCATCTTTGACACTAACCCTTTGATTTTTTCCACTCGTATAAGATTCCATAAATAGTGCTTTCCCTTCCTTGTGATCTTCGTCCTCACTTTGGTTTAGGATCTCAAATGAAATAGTCCCTCTGAAAGGCCACACCTGTGGTAACTTTGGAACAATTTATGAGCATGCTCAGTATTGTGTTTTGTCCAGCTAGCGCATTGCGCTATAGCTCTTAGCTCTAGCTTATTTAACCTCTGTATCACTTCCAGTCGCTGGCTGGTTTGATCTGATTTTTGTCAATAGTTTATACTGTCAGCTGAATAATAAGAAGTTATTGCTAATTAACATTGTGATACTATTGGAGAACATCACAACACCAAATCTTCATCAAATTCACCTTGCATCACACAGATGTAGACTGATATGAATCCTTCTCCAATGATTCCATTGGGATATACCTTGACATACAATTTATAGCCTCTAAGATGAGTGTAGAAAGGAGGACTCTCCCAGTTTGTGTTATTTTCATGATACGACCTGAAATTAGGGACCAGTCTACATAATTTCAGGCATAATAGCTATAGGTACTAGCATAATGGTTGCATATTAGGTGAATTTTAAGGCAAAGTGTTAGGGTCAAAGAAGTTAGTCGTCTCATGAACCATTATTTATAACCATGTATCATTGGAATGCATGCAATTATCAGCTAGCTACAAACATGGCTGAACAACCTTTAAACTGAGTTAAGTGTGTGTGAAGAAGAAAACTTTGATTTCTCAGAAGATTATGGGCACAATTGAGAGAATAATGGGCATAATTGAAAGCGGAATTGCTCAAAAGCATAAAATTACCATAATAGACTGATACCTACCTGAAATCTTTCATTTTAAAGACAATAGGAGGTCAGGTCACCTCTGCTTTTGCCAGACGATCATTCAGCAACTCGATTTTCTCCACAGCCATTGCCAAATGGTCCACATCTGATTTATGAGCAGCTACAGTTTTCTTCAGAAGCATTTGCTCACAGCCAACAGCCTCATAAGGACAGGATATCACTTCTTGAGAGCACTCTTTAGCATGTTTCTCCATTTCTCTCAGTTCTCCCTTCCATGAGCAACCACAGTCATTGTTAATGCACTCCACTTGAAGAGATAAGATATCTCGTTCACCTATGAAGGACATGAATCAACTGAATCAGAACTTTAAAGCAGCTTGCTAGCTAGATAGTTAGGTAAGAATTTCAATCATAATACGCTACTGACCTCGTTTATCTTGAAATCCAGAGCAATCCCTGCTTCTGCAATTGGAACAAGACGGGCGATATCTTTCTCTGTTCTGCTCATCCAAACAGTATTTACAGAAAACCTTTCCACAACATTTCACCTGGTACGGATTTCGAGCTGGGTACTTACAAATAGGACATACCAAGGAGTCGGGGACCTCACTCAAGAATTGGCATTCGTAACCACTCTCCGTTTCCCCTTCACTGTCGGACTCGTCTCCCATTATTTCGGAAGGGGGGTGTGTGACCTCGATCAAGCGTAGGAGAGGCAACATATGCGCATGCGCAATAGATTAAATTAATGATCTAAATTAGCCATGGCTTGTTACTGTCTAGGACTTCTACTCTACAAACACGAATGAACACACAATCTCTATCATCATACAAGTCCATATCAGCAGTATTCAACTGAGGAAAGAAAATAAACTTCCACCCAACTTTACTCTTTCCCTGAGCTGCAGTCACTCTCCTGTTCCGGTCACTATCACGTCGCTCCAAGAACTTTGCCTCCCCTAACTCATGATCATCATCAGAAAATTGGTTGAGCATACCGAAATGAATGATGCCTCTAAACGGCCAAATTAAATGGTCATCATATTCTCCATGCATGAGACAAACTTCAACTGATAAAGACCGACCGCTACAGTCCACTTTCAAATATAATTTATATCCTTTGGGCTGGGAGTAAAATGGAGGACTCTCCCATATGATTTTGTTCTCTCTGTGGCGTGTGAGATTGGATAACTTAAAAACCACAGGTGGGAGATTGCAAGGTGAATGACTACTCTGACTTCCTACATTCCCTCTCAATTCCAATGCTTGCAAACGTTCAGCGAGAGAATTCACTTTCTGAATAGCCATTTTCAAGTGCTCTGTGCTGCATTCCTCTTCATGTACAGTCAGTTTCTTTTTCGCCATCTTAGCCTTGCAGCCGAGAGAGGAGTATTTGCAAGCCGAAAGTTCACTGGAACACTTGGTAAGGTGCATTCCCAGCTGACTGAGTTCTCCTGTCCAACTGCAGCCACCATCATGATGAAGACATTTGACTGTTAGAGACTGGAGCTCCCGATTACCTGCAGTGAGGATTATAACTCTTTGAAATGATCTGTCAGACCATGGGAAGAGTTGATCAGCCATATTAGCCTTTAAATAGATACATTCAATGAGGTGTATAACATACAATGGATAGAACCAGTCCATAGCTAAAATCGAAATGGATAAAAGTGAAAAATTGATCATTTAATGAATGGAGGTAACCAGCACATCACAGTGGGACTTCTTAATACCTCCTTTCCTATAGAGACAATGGGACAATGGACCCCGATAAGGTATTAAGCATGTAAACATGGTGTCCAACAGGTGAATTACATGTAAACATGGTGTCCAACAGGTGAATTACATGTAAACATGGTGCCCAACAGGTGAATTACATGTAAACATGGTGTCCAACAGGTGAATTACATGTAAACATGGTGTCCAACAGGTGAATTACATGTAAACATGGTGTCCAACAGGTGAATTACATGTAAACATGGTGTCCAACAGGTGAATTACATGTAAACATGGTGTCTAACAGGTGTTTTAAACATAAATTAGACATAATGGGTGCTGATACATCTGTCCACATGTATGCAGTTGCTCAAAGAGTGCCTGATGAAAATACAACAAATTTGAACAACGCTACATCTCAAAGCCTGTTTGGATTCTACGGTTAACTTCTGCAAGACCATATAATTTATGCAAAAATAGTTGATAGCAAGTGGTCATAAAAAAATGTAATAGTAAATGATGTGGTCACAGTACTACTACCCATAAATTTCCAGTATGATACAAGATGAAATGTGTGAAAGAACTAAGCCAAAAATTTGCTCATCTGAGTAGATGAACAAAAATTAAAGAGGCTGTAATTTCAGATGGTCATGAAAATTAAAAACAAGACTAGAGTTCAATGCCCCACTGTAATAAGCTTATACTCGTTTCAGCTGGTTAGGATCATTAATTTTCGTGCAATCTATATCCAGCAGGATTGAATTAACTTGGAGGCGAAGCCAGCAAGAAAAACATGCAATCAAGCCACCAAAAGAGCGTTCCTTATGCTATCAGCATTATGGCTTCAAGAAAACAAGTATGAAATATGCTAGCAAAATGTGTCGAATAAGCTGGGGCAATAAACTAGAGGTAAAAAATAGGGATAAGAAATAGTTGACCAAAAATCAGCCACTGAATTCAAGAGATTGGTGAGAGATAGTTTTATCTCTTGCCATTATAGAGAGCTTCATATCTCGGGAAGAATTGTTCATTTCCCTCATGTTTGGTATGTGTGGTAATGCATGTTTGGAGTTTCAAGACATCTTTTCATAGAGATTGGCTTCCTTGGCAACCATAGTGGGTGCGGTTGTCAGACCACCCTTAATCAGCAGGATTTTAGACAGCTGCTACCGGGGGGGGGGGGAGGGAGAGAGAGAGAGAGAGAGGACAAGCTTTTTGCAAAATTGGCTTGCAAAGCTCCAAAATAGACGCACAGTAAAGAATGTAATTAACCTGATATTTGACAGGCTGTTTTATTTTCCCTGGACACAAGAAAGATCCAGTTGCTAGAAAGCAAACCAGTTTTAGCTAGCTGGGCTTTGAAATTCAGGTAACAAATTAAATCTCAAAAACAGGATGGGAATGGATTGGGTTCAGTCGCTTTTGAGATATCTACCTGTTAGATCTATCTAACAGTCCAGGTTGGGTCTGCTCAAAGCATGGAATGGCTGAAAGTCAAATGTGCCTACTCAGCAATAATTGGCATTTAGCACTGGTAGTGTTTGTGGTTAAATAGTGTTTGTGGTCAATTAGTGCTAGTATGTATGGATTATAGATTAAGTGGTTACTCATCACTCACTTTTCTTGTCCGAAAAGCTCTTCCACTTTCCCTTTCTGCAGTTTGGGCATGCTCGGTGGGCTGACCTCTTCAGCTTCCGAAGACAAGTCCTACAAAATACCTTTCCACAGCAGTCCACTTGCTGGGGATCACGTGCAGCTGAAGTACAGATGAGACACTGGAGTTCGTCTGGAATCTCGCTCACAAACTGGTATTCAGTATCATCACCTTCTTCTTCTTCTTCCTTTTTTACTCGAGCACGTGGCCCCGGCCCCAGTCTTAGTACATGTTCTAGCAATTCTGGTGAGACAGGAGAGAGCGTCTCGCGCGCCAAGCCGTAGAAGTCTTCACCGTCGTAGTAAGGGTATTCATCGGAGTCAGATAACAGCCCAAAAGGATACGCCGGGCCATCATCAAAAGCATCAAAACCTCGATCAAAACCTCCAGTCGCCATTTTGAATGTCTTGCACTCTGACCTAAGCTTAATTACTCATGCGTGCAGAATAAGAGGCGTGTCTGCGGACTCATTAAAATTCCTAAAGTTAACCGTTATTGTATTGCAGCGAACTAAGAGACTAGAGACTGAGACACCCATGTAAATGGCAGAAGTTTTAAAAGAAGGATTTCTCGTCAAAAAGGTTAGGTGTTTTTATAGATTGAGCTGAATTGAGCTACAGTCACCTTTGCAACAGTAAATATAACCACCAATCTCTTTCTAGATACAGTGGGTCTTAAATTTACTGACTGTGGCTCCTGCCACTGGATTGCAGGAGTTGTTAAATTTCCCATAGCAACCTGAATGTTGTGGAATGGCTAGTTAATTGTAGATTGGATATGTCGATAGAGTCTTGTCTGGTCCCACTTAGAATTGAAGTTAGCTCTAGTTTGGTGACTCTGATCTGCTTTTATTACTTAAAAAAATATTAAATAAATAATCATTACAGGGGCATGTTAGGCATAACTGGCGCACAAGATGGTTTGTGCTGCTGAAGCAGGAACTACTCTACTTTCGGACTAAGGAGGACCGGATTCCAGCAGGAACCATCCCTCTTAATGGAGCAACATTGATATGTCCTCCCTGTGACTCTTCGAAAAAACCGGTAAGATTTGCACAAGAGTAAAGTGATGAGAGAAGATGAGCTGAGAGATCAAGTCTTTCTGACCACATAATATGAAGCAGTAAGCATTGAACCCGTAAATGGCCCTTAGGTGATGGTGTGGTAGATGTTTTAAATATCCATACTAACAATATTAATATAGTCCGTGAGGCTTACCCTATTGCTAATGCTAAACTGAAAATCCAAGCACAGCAGATTGCAGTGATCTTGCAGCATGAAATCCAGAACAGCTCCTTTCAAATGGTTTTGGAGTTGGGGCTGCCATACTAGCTTGCCTTTGAATGAACATGATCAGCGATCTGTAACAGTGGAATCTTAGCCTAACAGTAATTCCAAGGTCATCTTGCTATCATTGCAGAGGATGCCTTTCTTTAATCTCAATCAAATGGGTGTGGCTTGCCATTTCAGAGAGGATTATTATCTGGATAATTTTATTTTATTATTATTTTTTTGGGGGGGGGGGGGGGGGGGGAGGTTGAGGGAAGAGCATTAACTGTCAGTCCTAAACGGGAAGGACCCAAGTGCGGGTCTTTTTTTGTTGTTTTTTGTGTGGAAATTCGATACTATTATATTGTGTAAGTTATCTCCATAATGTATGCCTCATGCAGAGATGATCACATATCATATTACATGGATAATTAACAATGTGTAGTAAACAATCCAGCACTTCAAGTGCATTGCACATACGCACACCTCAAAACCTCAGTAGTTCCTTACCCATCCCTTTCTTCTCCTTCCTCTCGCTTCCTCTCCCCCTCCCTTCCTCTCCCCATCCGATCCCTCCCTCCCTCCCTCCCTCCCTCCACTGACTACCACTTCCACTAAATCCTGTCCACACCCACTGCTCCCTCTCCTTCCTACTTTAGCCCTCTCTTTGTCCACACAGTGGCTGCTCAACTTGACCACTTCAGACAGTCGGCAGTACTTGATCCAAGCCCCCGATCAGCTGACCCGTGATGAATGGAAGCTGGTGATCGAGGACAGCATACGGAAACTAGACCCTGCAAAAGCGCACAAAGAGATGTCCCCTACCAGGACCCTCGTCAGAACTGAAGAATTCATCACCACCAGTGAAGCCCTCAGGTAATGGCTAGAACTGTCTATCTCTTAACTCTTATACATAAATGCAGACATGCATGTATGACAATCTCATGTACAAATCTACATGTTTGGTATTTCTCAAATATACTTCTTCCAAACGTGTTCTATAATGGTTAGACTATAGATTTCCAGACCATGGCCACTAGTAGTTATGAGTTATGATGAGCCAAAGTTTAAATGTTTTTTGTTGTTGTTTTTTTTTCCTAACTTCTGAGATGTGGATTATATTTATTATCAGCTTTCAGCCCCAAGGCTTACTGGTAATCGGCAAAGGCTTAAGCAACCATGGGTGTCTATAATCACGAACTTTGTCATACAGGTTTTGACAGCTTTGCAATGTTCACTAGTCGAAAAGCTGAATAAGACACCATGCACATTTTGAAATACACTGTCTATAGCTCTGTCATAACCATGGAAACTCCATGGGTCCTGATATGACATCCTGTAGTCCTGTCATGTGATCATTATAGCCAATAGATTTTGATAATAATATCATTAGGTTAATTTTTATTCCTTTTAGGGACATCGTGCAGGCAATGCAGGATCCAAATGCTGGGGTGAAGCTGAAGGAGTTTAGAACAAAGGGAAACGGATCACAACAGAACACAATGTATTTCTTCACTGGTAAGAGCTTGCATCATCATGTATGCATGGTCAGTTGGGAAGAGAGAGAGAGAGAGAGAGAGAAAGAGAGAGAGAGAGAGAGAGAGAGAGAGAGAGAGAGAGAGAGAGAGAGAGAGAGAAGTGACAGCTAGTCCCAGGACTAGTAGAAATCATTTGGGACCACTTCTTCATAATGCTTTATATCTCCAAAACTGGTCTGAAATTGTACAACCACTGAAAGCCTCTCTATTGTGGACACTTTGGGACCTTGGAAATTGTCCTTAGTATAGAGGTGTCCTCAATACAGAGATTGGATAATACAGTGGAACCATCTCTATTGTGGACACTTTGGGACCTTGGAAATTGTCCTTAGTATAGAAGTGTCCACACACTGTCATTTTGAACTTTGCACTCTGTACAATACAGAATATTAATGAAATCATTATGTCTGTATTCAACAGGAAAGGAGGCAGTTGATTGGTTGATATCATGGGCATTCGCAGAAGATCGCCTCAAGGCCATTGCCCTAGCATCTGAAATGCTCCACTATGGCTTCCTGAACCCGATTCACCTGGACCAGAAGGAGAACGTGTACAAGAGAGTGAGAGATTCCTTACTCACCAGGGAGATGGTCGACTCACAGGATGCTAACTATGATTTTGTGAGTGTCTGAGTAGGAACCGATTTCCTTCTTCTTTTTTTTCCCTTCAAAATGGAAAATAGAACTTGGCAATGTTAGGCCGGAAGGGCAGAGTAACTCCACCCCCCTTGCAGGGTCCAAAAATCTAGTTCCACTAGTGCTCTAGGCTGAGAGATCTCCACCACCAAATTTAATTTAGCCCCGAGGCTGACGTGATGGAATAACTTGTGTGCTGATGTACAGTGGAACCTCCTCCGATAAAGGACTCTCCAGGAAAAGGACAACCTCCCAACAAAGGACGTTCTTTTGGGCCACTTTATTAGTAAATTTTTAACCTCCGAGAAAAGGACATTCGACCTTTCTATGCTAATAGAGGACAAAGAGGCTGATCCCCAAAGCATCCTTTACTCGGAGGTTCCACTGTGTTTTCATAACCTGCATGAGCTTCTCCATTTCGATTTTGGGGTTGTTAATGCACACGGCTTTTCAATCACTCAATTGAATTCTAGTACTCTAATGGAGGTTATGAAATAGCATGTGCTGTTTTTCATTCATCAATGGGTTGTTAATGCATACAGTTTTTCTTCATTGATTTACAATTATGAAATAGCACTTGAGTTACACTTCATTTCAATGCATGTTATCATAAACAGAATATGTAAAGAGCTAGGAGAGGGAGAGGGGGGGGGGGGGGGGGGGGGGGGGGGAAGAGAGAGAGAGAGAGAGAGAGAGACTAATCCAATGAGGGTGGTTATGAAAATAACATTGGAGGTATAGTAGAGAGGGCTGAGTGAGTAAATTTCTCCATTCAACAAGGTGTATATTTCTGAGGTGTATGAATACATATCTAAAAGAGTGTAGAAATAAACTTCCTAGAAAAGTTGCTAACACATCCATTGGATGTATTTACCATCAGTGGTGCCGGCTTAATGAGCTCCATTCAACAAGGTGTATATTTCTGAGGTGTATTCAATACAGCCACATCTAAAAGAGTGCAGAGATGAACTTCCTGGAAAAGTTGCTAACACATCCATTGGATGTATTTACCATCAGTGGTGAAGGCTTAATGAATTCAGCAAGTTAATCTCTTATTCAACAAATGGTGGTGTATGAATAGAGTAGAAGTGATGAACTTCCTAGAAGTATATACATACTTTCTGTCTGGTCCTAATAAAGATTTCAAGTATGAATTTTCAAAAAATTGAAATGGAAACCATTCAAAATCACAGAAATCCATAAAAAGAACACAAAAAAAATTAATTTCATCAAACGAAAAAAATTTGTCCCACCTTGTTACGTGATACAGACAGCAGCTGACTCCTGTTTGACCACATATTTCAGATCATTCCAAATAGGGTGATTGGGTGGAGACCACATGTGTGCATGTATCCCTGCATGATATTGGGTATTAATAAATGGACATAATATTTGGGGAGCTATAAACTGTTCTTTTGATATATAAGGTCTCTATACATGCACCAATCACTGACATTGATTTGTATGGCATAGCACTGAATTTGCAAACACCTTCTATACAGCAGATTGCAGTGATCTTGCAACATGAAATCCAGAACAGCAAAACCAAAATTTACATAGCCTCCTTTCAAATGACTCTGGAGTTGGGCTACTTGAAAGGAGGCTATGTACATTTTGGTTTTGCAGTTTTGGATTTCCTGTTGCAAGATTACTGCAATCTGCTGTACTTCTTCCTATTATAATAACCCTGCATGCAAGAAAGCCATTGCCTGGTAGTTAGAACAATAGGCCATGACCACACTATCACAACAATTTGAGCATATTCTTATATTGCAATGCAATATTTATGAGGCAATAATGATCTTAGCAATGATAATAAGCAAGATAATGCAGCTGCATCTATATTGAATTTCTACTGCTAATCTCTATTTCTAATCATTTCTCTCTCGCAAGGTCCTTGAAAAATGACACAGCAGCCGATCCAAAAGCTCTAGATATCTTGTTGTTTTGTTTGTTTATTTGTTTGTTGTTTGTTCGCTTTGTTTTGTGTTGTTGTTGTTGTTGTTTTCTAATTTCAGCTGAAGATTTCTTCTATAATAGGTTGTTTTTGCACCCGGGGAGTCGATGGACTTGTTTTCTCCAGAGGAGGAGGATGAGCAAGAAGAATCGGGGAGTGACTCTGATTCTGACGAGGACATTCTAGCCACCAGAAGCATGGTAAGTGCTGGGCTGGGCTAATCCTTTGAGAAATGGAATGGATCATTTTTGTACAGTGAAATTGTCTCAGTTTTTTGGAACCAGTGGGGTGTCCTCACTTCAGGGGTGTTATTAATTCACATAATAGGACAATTTCTACTAATTGAATGTCTCTCAGTTAATCGATTGCAGATCTCTCTCTCTCTCTCTCTCTCTCTCTCTCTCTCTCTCTCTCTCTCTCTCTCTCTCTCTCTCTCTCTCTCTCTCTCTCTCTCTCTCTCTCTCTCTCTCTCTCTCTCTCTCTCTCTCTCTCTCTCTCTCTCTCTCTCTCTCTCTCTCTCTCTCTCTCTCTCTCTCTCTCTCTCTCTCTCTCTCTCTCTCTCTCTCTCTCTCTCTCTCTCTCTCTCTCTCTCTCTCTCTCTCTCTCTCTCTCTCTCTCTCTCTCTCTCTCTCTCTCTCTCTCTCTCTCTCTCTCTCTCTCTCTCTCTCTCTCTCTCTCTCTCTCTCTCTCTCTCTCTCTCTCTCTCTCTCTCTCTCTCTCTCTCTCTCTCTCTCTCTCTCTCTCTCTCTCTTTTCTCTCTCTCTTTCTCTCTCTCTCTCTCTCTCTCTCTCTCTCTCTCTCTCTCCATTTGGACAACAATATTCTCACGTTACTCAATGGGCTAGACAATACAAACACCTTTTTTAACTACTGAATAACTACTCCATTTGTTTGTACTGCCATGGCCATATTTAGCTCTGTATCCCAACACAAGCTCTTTTCAACATCCTTTTGCCAATCTCTTTGGCCAACTCAAGTCTTGATCTTGTATGTAGCAACCTTTGACTCTCCCACTAGCCTTTCTCACAAAACTATAAGGGTGAAAGAAAAAAAAATCAAATTTTTGCAGGAGATAATTTTCATGGTTATTGCCCCATACTTCCTCACATAATAATTAGGGTGAATGAATTATTAATTTTTGTGGGAGATAATTTTTTGTGGTTAGTGGACCTATTATGTAGCTAGCTATTTTTTTCTCTTGAAGTTTCAAATAAATTCCCCCACAAAAATTAACAGTACCTCCCTACCTGTACTTAAGCAGTGGTGTGGCCTATTGTAATGACCCAAGCCATGTCTGGAGGTAAAAATCTTGGACAATTTATCTGTTATAGCTAATTGTTAAAATAATTGCTACAGACTCAATACCAGTCACACAGCTGCCTTCAAGGTATTGGTATAACCACTGACCACAATAATAATTCGGCCATAATAATTAATGAGCAAAATCCCTATATACATTATGGTCAAATCCCTGGACAGGGAAAAACCCTGGACGGTTGGCAGCTAGCCTCTCATCATAGGTGGTGGAACAGGTCAGACCAGTCAGGCCCAGGCCTGACCAATATTTTGGGAAAGACAAAAGTTAAATTCAGTGGCTATCAATCAATAACAAAGAAAGTGTCCTATGATGTTCTAATATACCAATTTATGGCCTGACCAATCGAATCTTACTTCCGCTCATGATGCTTCAGACTGCATAGACTTAAAACTTGTAGCCAATGACTTCATTTCACCTAAGGGACACACGTCAGCTTCTATTGATGGTGATGTGTGTTTCCAGTGTTCCAGCTCCTTCCTAAAGAACAGGATCATTTTGCACATTGAATTCCACAGTCCTTATTAGCAGATCATGTTCTTATCGTGATGAATTTGTTTGCAAACAGACATAGTTATTGTTTTTCTCTACAATATTATTTTTATGAGTACTTCTTATTTCACTGTGGTGAGTTCATTATCTATTTCAACTTACAAACACAGCAGATGAATGCAGTGGATGTCCATGAAGGCAAAGTGCTGAAGCAAGGCTTTCTGTTGAAAAAGGTAACTTTCTGCATGTTGTTAATATCTGCTTTGATATTTATTAATACATTATCCCTTCAGGCTGTTTCAATAGCACAAGCTAAGTTCCTGAATTAAAGCCCCCTAATACTTCTTAGCCCCTTTAATTAACTTGTGATCTTCACTGCTTGTAATTTCTTTCTTTTTTTCTTTTTTTTCTTTTTTTTTCATTTCAGGGGAAGAGAAGACACAACTGGAAGGCAAGGAAGTTTGTGCTCAGAGAAAAACAGCCAATACTTCTCTACTTCAAAGGGTCAAAGGTGAGAAAGGACTTTAGTAAGGGTGACCCAGTGCAGCAGGGACGCAAGCAAAAGAAAAAAAGAGAAGGAGAAAAAGAAAAGGGAAAAAGAGAGAGAGGGAAAGAAAAAAAGAAAAAAAAAAGTTGCACGCCCGATAAGGGACTTGAACCCTTGACCCTCAGATTAAAAGTCTGATGCTCTACCGACTGAGCTAACCGGGCATGTACACCCATGAAGCTTTGTGATCATGTTTTGATAGGAAGACTTGGAATTTTATATGCTTGGATTCCTGCATCAACGAGGTTGTTTTTCTCAGAGCATTGGCGAGTTAAGAAGTAGAGAGGCCCACTCTGGCTTACTGAAATTAATCTGAGACCCAGTCATGTAATAATACACATGACAGAAGTTTGGGATAAATAGCTATACCTCATGATTACTAGTAGCCTTGGGGCTGTAATTTGGTATGGAGATAGTCCAACCATTATAGAACACATGACAGAAGTTTGGGACAAATGGCTCTTTAGCTCTAGACTTGGTAATTTGATAATCCACATCTGTCTTGCACTGTGTAAGACAGTACCGAATGTGTAAGATGTGAAAGTTTTCAAAATGGACAGTTAAACTAGCTGTGAGTGTCAGGTCTGGTAGGTGTCAGGCTATTAATAGTGCTCTCTGATGTCTAATCATTTCAGGTGGTCAAAAAAAAGAGCATCCAACCACTGGTCTGCCATTTTGTCCCAAACTTCTGTATATTAATAGTTAGACTACCTCCACACCAAATTTCAGCCCCAAGTCTACTAGAAATCATAAGTTATGGAGAGCCATTTGTCCCAAACTTCTGTCATGTGTTCTATAATGGTTGGACCATCTCCACATCAAATTTCAGCCCCAAGGCTACTAGTAATCATAGCTAAGGAGAGCTTAAAGTATGAACAAGTGACCTAATAATCCTGGTACTATAAATATTATAGTGATTTTTAATTTTTTTTTCATTTCAGGGTAAACGAGCAGTGGGTGGGATTCCTCTGAAAGACCTAACTGTAATCGATAAAGATGTCGAAAGTGGTCCTGGCAGCTATGACAAGAGCACCAACACCAGCTGTGTCGGCAGCCGTACCACTAACTCACTTCCATACAGAAAGAATTCCACCAATCAGATGAGGAATAGGATAGTGCTGTTAACAGCGACAGGAGTGAGGTACGAATTGGAAGCGTCCAATGCAGATGACAGAGACTCGTGGTCCTCTCAGATAAAAGTGGCAGCAAAACTTCTATCATAATCTATACAAGAAAATACAGACTTGATTTTTTTTTTCTCTCATCATTACACTAACTTCTGACTTACTCTTAAAGTCTATATAGCTTCAGTCTTTTTATATCTCTGACAATTTTTAATCCCTAATAATTATTCTCTGAAAAGCAATTTCAGTGAAACTTCAAATTTCAAAAGAGGACAAACTCTCAACAAAGGATGATCTGAGAGTAGTACCTTTGTGAACCCACAGGTCTATACACTGATGCGCCAGGTGCCACTTACATAGCGTAATGTAGCTTATTAATCAGTTTATGAGATCAGGGGTGTATCCACCACTCCAGTTGGTCTGGTTTTCACCGGACCACTTTTATACAAAATACCACACCATTTTTGCAAAATCCACATAACTTTACTGATGGCATAGCCACCCGAAAATTTCCACGACCAAAATTCTGTGGATACACACACCCCTGTGAAATAATGTCTATAATGACGGAACTTTTGCAGTGCAAATAAATGGAAGAAAGTACAGAACCCCTAATATTACAATGATAAAAAAATTATTAAAAATACACACACTACTTATTATTATTATTATTAAAGTGTATATACATCATCATCATTAAATGTTTGCTTGTTTGTTTGTATACATGTAAAGGATTCCTTCTATGTGTCTGGCTATAGTGAACTCTCGGTCTCAGCATTGGGATTCTGAACTGTGGCAGTGTTGGATCTTCCACGATGCTTCAGTTCAACCTACACTCACAGACATGCAGACACACACAGACAGAACTACATGAATGCAACAGATCACAGTGGCTCCCTGATATTCCAGTGGAACCCCTCAATGTGAGCTCACTGGGGAACCCCTCAATGTGAGTTCCCTGAAGATACCAGTGGAATCCTTCAATGTGCGCTTGCCAGTGGAACTCCTCAATGCAAGCTCACTACTTCAATGCTTCAATCAGGACATTTTCTACAATTATATTATGTCTCATTTTGATTAATCTCAGAGGACACTTCTGATATTTTTTACGAGGGATACCCCTCTAATCAAGTAGCTTAAGGTCCCACATTGAGAGGTTAAAGTTCAACATTGAGAAGTTAATTAAAGTTCAACATTGAGAGGTTCAACTATTATTGTTAATTTTATTGCAGTTTGTTTTACCGGTGTGGCGTCTAGAAGGCTGGGACGAGTGGAGAAGAGAAGTTGTCTCTCCAAGTTGCTGTACAGAGTCAGATCCGGTTTTTCTGGTTTTTCAACTGGAGGCTATAAGGAGTGGGGAAAGGGAGGGAGAGGGGGAGGGGGAGAGAAGGAAGGAGAGAGAGGAGAGGGGGAGGGGGAGGAAGGAAGGAGGGAGGAGAGGGGGGAGGGGGAGGGGAGGAAGTGAGGGAAGGGAAGAGGAGAGGGGGAGGGAGAATTAAGGACAAGAGAGATGACAGGAAACGGAATTATGGAGAAAGACTCACACTTACCACTTTGTGACCATCTTTGGCAAATGCTACTGCCGTGGCAACCGTAGGGAAGAGACGCTGGGAGTTATAGCGACCAAAGAAGGTGTGTCTGTTGAGAGCTTCACAGAGGACCACAGTGGGAGCAGCTAGCAACACTTGGACCCCTATGGAATCATACTCTCTTACCACCTAGAGAAAAGACGTCACATGATTATCACATGTATGGGTTAACAATTAAGAGTGATGGACCGCATGACGCCAATTCTTATCTAAGACATCAGCAAGGAGTGTACGTAGGTTATTACTTCTGCTGGTATGAAACTTGATTATGGTCAAGAATTGACCATATGTCACTAGAGTTTTGGAGAACACTCAGGCTGAAAAAGTGAACATATGTAACTACATGGAATGTAATGTCTTTCGTTTTTCATCACCTCCCTTAAAACTCCCCTCTTCAACAGTCAGTATTAAAAAACTTAGGAGTGACACCCGATCTTTGGTACCTTTTCTCTGTCATAATTAATATATAAACTATAATTATCAGATGAAAATCTGAAAGAAGAAATCAACTTTGGCCAGCATTGGAGTGATACTTGATTTTTGCATTGGGGTTGTTCTTCATTCAACTCCACTTCAATTGCTGGTAACCCACATAGCTAGGAAACCTACTTGCTCGATCATGGCAGCTCCCATGGAGTCCACAAATGCGATGGGAGCACAGTCTATGATGATGGTGTGGTACGGTCTCTCTTGGGTCCTCTTTCCCATATCCCCTGCAAAGACATCATCGTCCCCCTCCTCCTCATTATAATTAGAGTACTCAGTGTAGCCGCCATTTTGAATGTCTCCAACCAATTCTTTAGATGAGGACGTTCGTTCAGAGTGTTTAGACTTGTAACACTTTGAGCAGGAGTGACAGAGCTGTGAGTGAGAGAGAGAGTGAGAGAGAGAGCGAGAGAGAGAGAGAGAGAGAAGGAGAGAGAGGTTTTGTATTTAGACGAGTTTCCATGCCACCACTCACGAAGACTCAATATACGAATGATAATACACAGATTGCTCTTTATATGTCAAATAGGTGTGGTTATGAAAAGTGGGCGTGGTTACACAACCCCCCCTCTACAAAATTCTGAATACTCTCCACTGCTCAGAGAGAGAGAGAGAAAGAGATCCTTTAACAGTACCACTGGTCCGTTAAAACTCACTCTAGTACAACCATATTCAATGCAGCCTCTATCCATCATTGGACCGAGTTCCTCAGGGTTCATTTCAGTTTCAATGTTGAGTTTGGAACGGAACACAGACACATTAGCGAAGTATAGAGGAGAGTTGAATTGGAATATATAAATACACGGTACACGATAAACCTAAAAACATAATAATAACAATAATAATAATAAGTACGTCTCTGTGAATGAAAAGTCAATGGTTGGACAATTTCTGTACCAAAGTTCACCCCCAAGGCTCAACAACTGTCACGTGATAGCCACATGATAGTCACATGAAGGTCTCAGGTCTGTATAGAAATCGAATCTTAATCACTCAGTTAGCCAGTTTCTAAAACATGCTTTGATAGTTCCCTAGCCTTTAAAAAAAAAACCACTATTAGACTATACCTAGTCTGAATAGAGCAATTTGATTGGTCAGTTGCAAGTTTCTACATCAACCATAAGTTTCAAGCCTACAGTTCTTAGATCACAAAACCATAAAATCCTAAGGCACTTAGAACTCAAAACCACAATAGCCCCAGGCACTTAGAAAGCAAAACCACAAACTGCATTTTTAGCTTGGATACAAAGATAACTTGAACGGTAAAGATAGCGGGCGGGGTTTCGAACTTAAGTTGGAGAGAAGCTAGTTTCTTGTATTCTGGTGTTAGGAAGCTCCAACCGAAGCTAAAAGAAGAGTAAAAAGGTACCAAAAGTAGTGCAGACAGCATAGTAAGTTCATATTTCCAAGCGTAGTTTCAACTTAGCTTACATTACGAAGCTAAAAGAAGAGTAAAAAGGTACCGAAAGTAGTGCAGACGGCATAGTAAGTTCATATTTTCAAGTGTAGTTTCAACTTAGCTTGCATTACGAAGCTTTTCATGGCTGACTAACGATTCCCCAACAGAAGGTCAGCCACACACAGTTCCTCTTCACCTCTGACCTTGCTGCTGGAAGGAGAAGCAAGAAGTCATTGAACGAGGGGAAAAAGTCGTCTAGTTCAGCCATGAAGATTAATATTCTCTCAAGGTAACTAATGGTAACTACATGCGCAGGCATATAGTCTAAATGAGATAGACACCTTGGCCAATAGAATCTACGGTTTTAGAAACCTTCAGGCCCTTGGGTAGATGCCTTGCTTCGCTCGGCCTCTACAGCCCAAGGGCCTTCAGGTTTCTAAATCCCGTAGATTCATGGCCTCGGTGTCTAACTATTATTTAGTCAAGTCAGCCCTATGCTCTATGCTTTGAGAGCAAGGGCTAGTAACTGACCAATCAGATTGCTGTATTCAGTACAGTTATGTTTAATTTGTATGTCACACATGGCATGTCACATGATATGTCACATGAAGTCTCTCAGGTCACATAAAGTGTCTCATGACATTCACCTTAAGTTCTTCCTCGTCAAAGTTCTCCTCATGGGAGTTTGGGGGGTACTGCCACGCTTTCGCTTCGCCTAGTTGGGGGGAGAAGGGAAGGATGGTGCGGATGACTACCACGAGAATACTGAAGCCAACGCCCACACCGAGACCTATGTCCAGTCCGATGAAGAGGGTGGAGAGGAATACCACGAGCCATACAAACTGTCATGGGAGGAGAGGGAAGGAAAGGGAGGGAGAGGGAGTGGGTGGGGGGGGGGGGAGAAAGATGGGGAAGGGAGGGAGGAGAGGAGGGAGGATGGGAGGGAGGGGAGGGGAGGGCAGGAGAGGGGAAAGGAGGGGGGAGGGAGGATGAGAGGAGGGGAGGGGAGGGGAGTGAGGAGAGGGGAGGAAGGCGAGGAAGGGAGGGGAGGGAGGGAGGGAGGGAGGAGAAAAGAGGAGAGGGAGGGAGGGGATGGAGGGAAGGAGGAAAGAGAGGGGATGAGAGAGGATATTGAGGACATATCCTAACTTTTAGACCTCACCATGTCAGGGAGTGAGAGTTTGAAGTACTTGTAGATGTCTCTAACCTGAAGATACAACCCCTTCAGAGCCACCACCACTATGGCTGCCAGAGCCGCCTATAAACCAGTCACAAGACAGTCCAATCATAAACATGCAGTAAAAATGGTGAATTAGCACATGTATGTCTATAGTGAGGCAAGGAAATAAAGTGTCCTGATTAGAAAGGTGTCCTGATTAGAGAGGTGTCCTGATTAGAGAGGGATCCTCATCAGATAATTAGCTTGATGAATAAAATGTCCCAACTCTCTATCACTCCAAATTTATGGATAGCTGAATTAACGATAATAACAACAAAACAAATAAATGAACAACAAATAAACAAATAAAGACAACAAAATAAACAACAGCCATCTGGGGAATGTTATAATTCCAGGGGCACTCACATTGGGGAGTGGTCCAAAGAGTCTTCCAAGGAACAAGATGACAAGAATGACAATGCCCGATGAAATGAAACCAACCAGCTGGGTATGGCCTCCGGTTGCGTCCTGTAGGATGGTCCGACTCAGGGCACCTGCTGTCGGGAAACTCCCAAAGAATGACCCCCCAAAATTCATGATCCCATATGCAAAGAATTCCTGTGATAAGTGAAAATAACAGTTTATCGAAAGAATCTTTGATAGTTACTTTAGGCAGTTCAAATAAATCACTTGTTTAACAGTATGATGCATAGTATACTGAGATGCCATTACAGTATGATGCATAGTATACTGAGATGCCATTACAGTGTGATGCATAGTATACTGAGATGCCATTACAGTATGATGCATAGTATACTGAGATGCCATTACAGTAGGATGCATAGTATACTGAGATGTCATTACAGTATGATGCATAGTATACTGAGATGTCATTACAGTATGATGCATGAGATGTCATACTGAGGTAGTTATTATTTTGTTCTGCCTGCCTATAAGAAAGGAGAAAAAAATCTGTGTAATGGGCATCTTTGCATCATAATTGTAATGGCATCTCAGTATACTATGCATCATACTGTAATGACATCTCAGTATACTATGCATCCTACTGTAATGGCATCTCAGTATACTATGCATCCTACTGTAATGGCATCTCAGTATACTATGCATCATACTGTAATGGAATTTCAGTATACTATGCATCCTACTGTAATGGCATCTCAGTATACTATGCATCATACTGTAATGGAATTTCAGTATACTATGCATCCTACTGTAATGGCATCTCAGTATACTATGCATCATACTGTAATGACATCTCAGTATACTATGCATCATACTGTAATGGCATCTCAGTATACTATGCATCATACTGTAATGGCATCTCAGTATACTATGCATCATACTGTAATGGCATCTCAGTATACTATGCATCATACTGTAATGGCATCTCAGTATACTATGCATCATACTGTAATGGCATCTCAGTATACTATGCATCATACTGTAATGGCATCTCTTTGAGTTTATATGATCATGTGTTCTAATAATAATAATAAACTATAGATAAACAGCAGGATACTGAGGATATGCAGGTTTAAATTTATTTCAATTCTGTCAAAATAGGGCAGGGAAATCCGTAAACAAGTAATTTATATATTTTGAACTGCCTTATTGAGAGAATCTTTGACGGTTACTTTATTGAGAGAGTATTTTGAGAATAGTTTATAAAACTTTAAAAATATGCTATATTAATTCAGTAACTGTCAGAATATTCTCTCAATAAAGTAATTGTCATGAATTTCTTCACAACCACAAAGATTTTACCCCGTGAAAATCCCTGGTATGATGAGATTTATTGTATGATAGGTCTGGGGGCTTATAGCTTACTTTCAGAGAGCAACTTTAATTTTGGGGACCAGCTCAGTGGTGAAATAATTACACATGTTCATCTATAAGATGGTTGTTGACTCACTTGGTCAGGATGTATGGTGTAAGAATTCTTCTTAGCCAAAAGCTTTGCTTGTGATATGTTAATGACGAAGCTGATGATTGCTATGATGATGGCATCAACTATGATGTTATGTGCACCAAGGCTAAACTCGGGATGTGTGATTGCAAAACTGTCGAAGGGGGAAAAAGAGGGGCGGGGGGGAAAGAGGGAGGGAGGGAGAAGAAAGGGGGAGGGGGAATAGATCATGTGATAATCATGTGATATTATAATATAATACCAGGAGCCAGGGGGAATTCCTCCTAGATCATTGATAACAGGTAACTTGAAGCGCTCACTCAACTGTGCTCCATATGATATTCCAGTCACTAAGATGACCTATAAAACCGGCACAAAGAGAGGGAAAATATCCTACAATGCATTAATAAAGCTTGATTAAGAAAAGTTGTATATTATATTAATTTTCATTAGTGTGTGGATCCGTTTCTTAAGTCACATGACTCGTATCTCTCACCACTATGAGCTGAGCAGGGATGTGGATTGGGATCTTCTTGACCTTGCGAGCAAGCAGCATGTTGAGAAAGTCCACGGCAACCAAGATGATGATGCAGATGATGGAAGTAACGACTGCTGCGTGATTCACTCGACCATGGAAGATCAAATCACAATACTTGATGAATCTCTGCAGTCATGATTTACAACCATATGATGTCAAAATACAACCATACAATGTCATAAATACAACCATAATATGGAATTTGCAACCATAAAATGTTAGTAATGGGCATACAAATTTTACAACCATACAGTGTCAAGTACAACCACATACTATGTAGCCATTATAATACATGTATACAGCCATACGATGTACAAGTAACAACAATATAATACAGTATAGCCATACAATGTAACAGCCATACAATGTGAGATACAACCATTGTTATTTTGTACCCTTGGAGCATTTGCTATGCCACTCTTGACGGCTGCTTCCATGGAGTCCAGTCCAAAGAGGGACTTGATTTGAGTGATGAGGATAGTGAAGGCAGCTGCTGCTGTATAGCCACTCACTAGAGAATCCGACAGAAATAGAGTGATGATGCCTAGTCTTAAGAGACTCATTACAACCTGGAGGGAGGGAGGGAGGGAGGGAGAGAGAGAGAGAGAGAGAGAGAGAGAGAGAGAGAGAGAGAGAGAGAGAGAGAGAGAGAGAGAGAGAGAGAGAGAGAGAGAGAGAGAGAGAGAGAGAGAGAGAGAGAGAGAGAGAGAGAGAGAGAGAGAGAGAGAGAGAGAGAGAGAGAGAGAGAGAGAGAGAGAGAGAGAGAGAGAGAGAGAGAGAGAGAGAGAGAGAGAGAGAGAGAGAGAGAGAGAGAGAGAGAGAGAGAGAGAGAGAGAGAGAGAGAGAGAGAGAGAGAGAGAGAGAGAGAGAGAGAGAGAGAGAGAGAGAGAGAGAGAGAGAGAGAGAGAGAGAGAGAGAGAGAGAGAGAGAGAGAGAGAGAGAGAGAGAGAGAGAGAGAATTAAAATATTAAAAAGGTAACGGCTAATCACACCATCTTACCATAAGAATGCCCACAAGCAAACTGAGCGTCACAGCAATGTTAATCTTTCTCTGTTCACAAGCGTCATGAAAACAGGGGTCTCCCCCACCATCAGGTAAAGAGTAGTTTGTCGTGTTGAGGCAGTTGGGATCGTCATGGGTGAGTCTGCTGATGGCATCACCCGTCATCAGCGCTACCACGGGAAAGGTACCTGGATTGGGAATAGAATTCCACGGAATGGAATGTTGGGTTGAAATGGGCATTAAGAGTTCCATTGGCCCCTTCCAATAATGGAGAATTGTAATACATTCTTTCTGGCTTGCTTGGTTGAAGTTGGGCCGGGGCTCCTAGTGGGCCATTTTTGGAACATACTGGGTATGTGATGTACAGAGTGCACGCGGACTCACCCACAGAGATGTGTCTGGAAGAACCGAGGAAGGAGTAGAGGAGGACAGGCATGAAGGAAGAGTACAATCCAAAAACGGGGGGAAGGAGTGCCAACAAGGCAAACCCGATGCCTACGTATACAAGAAGGACACATCATACATACATGATAGTAGCTGCTGCGAATCAGCTAGGAACAATTAGGGCTTCAATAGGGAGATAGTCCTTAGATTCTGTTGGGATATTATCTATTTAGGGAGCTGGAATAGGACATGGTGAAGTTGAGGTGGTCTCTTAGGTGCTACGTATTGGGACATGGCTGTATATAAGAGAAGTGGCCGGTCGTAATCTGTGCAAACCTCAGTGAGTGTCACTGTGTCCCATCTAATCAAAAATTAATAAGGAGCCAGGGTATTTTAAATTCCCACCCCCTGGTCCTGAAATGAGAAGCCCTACCTTAGTTGTACATAATTACCGTAATCGTATAAATTTTTCAGAGGTTTAAAATTTCGTGATTTCCGGAGCTGTTCCTATAATAAAAAATTTCCGCAGGTCTAATTTTCGTAGCAAGCACATGGAAAATAATGCATGCGCATAATAGCTATATCATTGCCTGCTGCTGGGGCCGAGTGATGATGGCTATATTCGTGGCTACTACAGAGAAATCTAGATAGTCCCCCCAAAAGAAGGCTAGGCTGGCGACGCCAGACTAAAATCTAGACTGCTACGGAAGGCGAGACGCTTCGTTGTAGAGAAGCATGATACTTTCGTCTCACGGACTATCTGCTCCAGGTTTTTTTCCAGCTGCTATCGATATCGCATCGCACATGCATGCGCATCGTCGTCATATATGACGTCATAGTACTAAGACTTCGTTTATTATTTTCGAGGATTCTTATTGACTACGAAAAAAACGAAAATAAAACCCCATCGAAAATTTATACGATTACGGTATGCTGAGTCATCATATTTAGCCGTGTTTACACGTGCGCCCAACCCGGGTTGAGATTCAATCCGGATTCCAATCCACCTAATTGATGTGGGTTGGGCTACCCAGATTGGAATCCGGATTGGCATAGTTCACACGTGAAGCGAATCCAGGTCGAATCCGGTTCGAATCCGGGTTAGAGCCCCCATGTAAACGGGGCTGTGTCCCATCTAATCAAGGAGCCAGGATATTTTAAATTCCCCCTGGTCCTGAAATGAGAAGCCCTCTACCATAGTTGTATATACTTATGCTGAGTCATCATATTTGGTTACATGTGTCTGACCTTGGGGTATGTGAGTGACCCCTATAGTGATCCCAGCTATGAGGTCCCCTATTAGTTGCTTGGGGCGATAGGTCCAGAGCCAGTGGACGATGGGCAGGTGGATGAAGAGGAACTTCTTCCACTGACCGAGAGTGACGGGGGGAAGCAGTGCATTCCGAAGGGGTTGAGGAAACAGCTTCAGAAAGAAGTTTTTGACCTGTAGGAAGTAATTTAATTAATATTGAGAATTGTAGCCTCAGACCAGGTAGCTAAGCAGCAAAGTGAATAAATTGCTATTTGAAGATGGATTCTGCAGACAATGTAGATTAAGAGTCGGGTATGAGGTTAAAGGGAGCTGCTGTGGTTCGTGGAACAACAGTAACCACCACTGGCAGCTGCTGTTGTTCACTGCAACCACACTGTGTACCATCAGGAGAAATCATTCTAGCATATAAGTACATATATACTGTATTCACATCAACACAAAGCAAAACAGTCATCAAATACTTTTATGCAATACAGTACAGGTGGATAATCCAGCGCAGAACATTTCAAGAAGGAGTTCCACTGCTACGCACATAGTCATGCCAATCACCTTGGACAATGTTTCGTATTCTTCCACGTCCCTGTAGATGAGATTGGTTCCAAAATTTTCCAGCGGCAACCCCTGTACCAACTGTGATTTATCACCAGCAAAATGGACACTGGAGGTGGACTGGGTGAACACGCTGCCCGAATTTTCTATTTCTGAAAAACCAAATTAATGGAGGATTAGCTATATCCTATAACCAGATTGCATAGAACTGATAGTTTTCCCTGCTAGCTTGAAGCTTAAAAGCTCTATTGTAATTGCATTCAGAGAGATAACCTCCTGGCTAAACAATTCAAATGTTGTAGGTAGATATGCTAGCCACAGCACACCCACATTCGAATTCGCTGCACTATCGAGCAAAACAAACTGTATTTAGCTGGCTCATTCTATCAGTGCACCTTGTTTAGCGTATGGAGAGGCGATACTGTATCTCTTCCTCACGTCTTTCGGCTTGCTCAGGTTCTCCCTAAACTCCCTGGCTCTCTCCGCTCTCGCTTCTTCGTCATCAAAGTCAGCCATCGGCCCAGCGCAGCTTTTTGTTTGTTTTTTAGGGGGCGTGACCATAAAATGATTTAATTATTAAACCATCAAAATGTTTTTACACATTAATTTTGTTTAGTATGGCTTAGATGATGGATGATTGCGCTGGAATCTTCTATATACATGCACTGATAAATTGCAAATTAATAAATACTCATAAATTAAATATGTGACAAGCAATTATTATACCTAATATTATGGTGAGTGACAGGTGAGTGTAATTAGATAAAGTCATGTGACAGTCATGTGAAGATCATGTGCGCTGAACTCTAATATATGAGTAGAGAGGTGGGAGACTATATTCAGGGGGAGGACCATCTGGTGGTGGTGATGGAGAAAATCGTTCCAATCTTGACACGCCCCCATGAATGGGGGAGGGGACAAGCTCGTACTCTCCATCAGGTTCATCTATATCGGATCCTTCTTCTTCTAAAAGTAGGTGTGCCCCTTCTGCCCTCTCGGGGGGCCCTTGCACCCGATTAATGAAACGAGGGAGATCACTAGCCAAGATGATCGGTCTGCCTCGTCGAGGAGGGAGGTCTAATTCATCTGGCAGAATCACAGGTCTTCGATTTAAGAATGTCTTCTCTCCGTCATGTATGTCCGTTATCAAAAGCTTCCTCTCTGACCTTCTCCTTCTGTACAATCCGAAGGCCAAGAAACTTGCCAAGAGGCACAAGAGAGCCACAACAGCTATGGGGACCAAAATAGAGAGAAGGAGAAGCAGCCCTCGTCGTTCAGGCCGTACCCTCTGGGTCACAGGAGGATTCACAACAGTCGCATTACAGGGTCCATTTATAAATGGCATTTTTGTTGGGATGAAAGGAGAAATGGAACTGATGAATGTCGAAGTGTACCCCACATTGTTGACATATATGGTTGAAACCCATTCCAGGAATTCCATGCAGTTGGAAATGGAAAGATTGCTGTACGTGATGGCCACACTCCCATTCCTGAAACCACTAATGTAAGTTATGCCTGGATCTGGAATTCCACTTGAATGAGAGGAGAGGAGAGATACGAGCTGAAGTCGGGAAGAGAGATTTTGGCTGAAGGTAAGAAAGTTGCCTTCGATGAAGAATGTCAGGAAATTGAGGACTGGGGGAGATCGGGGGTAAACTCGTACCACGATGAAATCGTGTGCCCTTCCTCCATTGCCATCATCTGCTTGTAAGAGAAAAACATGCTCCGTGATTTTATCTCCAATGAGTTGTTCTGTTAGGGGCAAACCCTCAATTCCCTGGTTTCTAAGTTGAATCCAGGTAGTGTTTTGAAGAGGATCAGCATTGGCATCAAGTAGTGTTAGTATCAACGTATCAGAATCAGGATCATGGAATATCTGATCAGACAGCGTGTATTGAAATAACAAACCTTCAGTGACTACAAATAGAGTACCAAGGGGGTTGAGCAAAATCGGGGGGTTATTTGGAGGGGGGATTTCACAGAGAGTGCCAGAATAACTGCTGGTACAATTACAGCTAAATTCCCCCCGAGGCAAGGAATTACAAGATGCATTGTTTAGACAAGGATTCAATTCACAACCATCAATTTCTTCATTGCATGTTGCCCCCCGAAAACCTTGGGGGCAAGAGCAGTTGTAGTCATCGAATGATAACATTAAACATGTAGCATTGTTGAAGCAGGGAGTCTCATCACAGGGGTCGATTTCTATTTCACACAGCCCCCCAGTCAATCCCTGGGGGCAAGAACAAGTGAAGTTCTCAAAAGACTGTCTTATGCACGTAGCATTGTTGACGCAGGGAATCCTGTCACAGGGGTCAATTTCTATTTCACACTGACCCCCAGTGAATCCTTGGGAACAAGAACAAGTGAAGTTGTCGAAAGACTGTCTTACACATGTAGCATTATTGAAGCAGGGGGTCTCATTACAGGGGTCAATTTCTATCTCACACAGACTCCCAGTGAATCCTTGGGGACAAGAACAAGTGAAGCTCTCAAATGATTGTCTTGTGCATGTAGCATTGTTGAAGCAGGGGGTCTCATTACAGGGGTCAATTTCTATATCGCACAGGCCCCCAGTGAATCCTTGGGAACAGGAACAAGTGAAATTCTCGAAAGACTGTCTTGCACATGTAGCATTGTTGAAGCAGGGGGTCTCATTACAGGGGTCAATTTCTATTTCACACTGACCCCCAGTGAATCCTTGGGGACAAGAACAAGTGAAGCTCTCAAAAGACTGTCTTGCACATGTAGCATTGTTAAAGCAGGGCATCTCATCACAGGGGTCAATTTCTATATCACACAGGCCCCCAGTGAATCCTTGGGAACAAAAACAAGTGAAATTCTCGAAAGACTGTCTTGCACATGTAGCATTATTGAAGCAGGGGGTCTCATCACAGGGGTCAATTACTATCTCACACAGACCCCCTGTCAATCCTTGGGGACAAGAACAAGTGAAGTCTTCAAATGATTGTCTCGAGCAGGTAGCATTATTAAAGCAGGGCATCTCATCACAGGGGTCAATTTCTATCTCACACAAGCCCCCAGTGAATCCTTGGGAACAAGAACAAGTGAAATTCTCGAAAGACTGTCTTGCACATGTAGCATTATTAAAGCAGGGCATCTCATCACAGGGGTCAATTTCTATCTCACACAGCCCCCCAGTGAATCCTTGGGGACAAGAACAAGTGAAGCTCTCAAATGACCGTCTTGTGCAAGTAGCATTATTGAAGCAGGGTGTTTGATCACAGGGGTCAATTTGTACATCACACAGACTCCCGGTGAAACCATCTGGACACAGACAGGTGAAATTCTCACTGGATAGTGGAATACATGTGCCATTGTTGAAGCAAGAGGCAGTGTCACAAGGATTCAATGGAGTTTCACACCTATTCCCTGTCAAGTCATCAGGACACAAGCACAAAAACTGGTTGGAAGAAATGGTGACACAGGTACCATTCCCACATGGGGATGGATCACAAGGATTCACTTCTTCCTCGCAGAGGTTGCCCCGGAAACCATTAGGGCACGTGCAGTTAGAGTTATTGGGACTGAGGATGTTGCAGGAACCGTTGTTCAAGCAAGGATTTGGTTCACAAGGGTTAGTCTCATCTTGACAGAGAAGACCCCCATAGCCTTGTGGACAAAAACATCTGAAGGAGTCTAAAGATGATGTGAAACATGTTCCATTGTTCAAACAAGGGTTTGAATCACAAAGGTTAATTTCAATGTCACATATAGTGCCTTCAAATCCCACTAGGCATGTGCAGTTAAAACCATCACTATCATCAGAATTAGAGCATGTTCCATTGTTGAGGCAAGGATTGGGGTCACAAAAGTCGATCTCGAGTTCACACAGTGAGCCATTGAATCCTACTGGGCATGTGCAATTAAAACCGCCATCGTCATCGGAGTTGGAGCATGTTCCATTGTTGAGGCAAGGATTGGGGTCACAAAAGTCAACCTCGAGTTCACACAGCGAGCCATTAAATCCTACTGGGCATGTGCAGTTAAAACCGCCATCGTCATCAGAGTTGGAGCATGTTCCATTGTTGAGGCAAGGATTGGGGTCACAAAAGTCATCCTCGAGTTCACACAGCGAGCCATTGAATCCTACTGGGCATGTGCAGTTAAAACCGCCATCGTCATCGGAGTTGGAGCATGTTCCATTGTTGAGGCAAGGATTGGGGTCACAAAAGTCAACCTCGAGTTCACACAGCGAGCCATTGAATCCTACTGGGCATGTGCAATTAAAACCGCCATCGTCATCGGAGTTGGAGCATGTTCCATTGTTGAGGCAAGGATTGGGGTCACAAAAGTCAACCTCGAGTTCACACAGCGAGCCATTAAATCCTACTGGGCATGTGCAATTAAAACTGCCATCATCATCAGAGTTGGAGCATGTTCCATTGTTGAGGCAAGGATTGGGGTCACAAAAGTCATCCTCGAGTTCACACAGCGAGCCATTGAATCCTACTGGGCATGTGCAGTTAAAACCGCCATCGTCATCAGATATGGAGCATGTTCCATTGTTGAGGCAAGGATTGGGGTCACAAAAGTCAACCTCGAGTTCACACAGCAAGCCTTCGAATCCTGTTGGGCATGTGCAGTTAAAACCGCCATCGTCATTGTCATTAGAGTTGGAGCATGTTCCATTGTTGAGGCAAGGATTGGGGTCACAAAAGTCAATCTCGACATCACACAATCTACCAGTGTAGCCTTCTAAGCAGGAACAGTTGAAATCGTTCAGTGTGGTGATACAAGTTGCGTTATTGAAGCATGGATCAGGATCACATGAATCAATTTCAATCTGACACAATTCACCAGTGTAACCTCTCAAACAAGAGCAATTGAAATCATTCAGTGTACCAACACAAGTGGCATTGTTAAAGCATGAACTAGAGTCACATGAATTGATCTCTATCTCGCAGAGGCCTCCAGTATAACTATCCAAGCAAATGCAATCGAAGGCATTCAACCTGTTGATGCATGTGGCATTGTTACGGCAAGGGTTAGGGTCACATAAGTTGGCACCATTCTCACAAAAACTTCCCATAAAACCTCCTGGGCACATGCAACTGAAAATATATTCCACCACTCTGCCTTCAATAGTGAGTGGAAATGACGAACATGTGCCGTCATTGAGGCAGGGAGAGGTTAAACACGGATCGAAAGGTTCCTCGCACAAGGGACCAGTTCGACCAGGTGGACAGGTACAATCAAACCCCAACATTGATGTTCCTGGAATCAATGATGTCACAGTGCAAGTTCCACCTTCCCGACATGGGTTCATATTGCAAGGGTTCGTAATTTCAACCTCACATGTGTCGCCTGTATAGCCAAGAGTGCAGTTGCACGTTCGGTTGGTAAGAGGTAAGGGAACACAGGTGCCGTTGTTGAGGCAGGGGTTTGGGGTGCATGGGTCAATTTCTGTCCCACATTGATCTCCTGTGAACCCGTTGGGACACACACACACAAACTCTATTGGGGTCACACCAATACACGTCCCATCGCTGCCACACGGAGATGGTGAACAGGGGTCCATCTCAATCTCACACAAGTCTCCAGTGAATTCACTTGGACACGAGCACGTGAAGTTAAAATCGAAGCTAGTGCAAGTGCCGTTGTTGGAGCATGGAGTGGAGAGGCAAGGATCAAGTTCCTCTTCACAGAGCATCCCTGTGAATCCACTGGGGCAGATGCAAGTGAATCCATTAATACCGTCCACACACGTGCCATTATTGAAGCAAAGTTTAATTGCGCAGTCATCGATATCGATGGAGCAATTCTGTCCTGTGAAGCCGGCAGAACATTCACAAGTATAAGTTGAATTGCCGTCGATGCACAATGTGCTGCTATTAGCATTGCATGATGCTCCACGTGAACAGAAATCGATATCTACGGTGCAGAACTCTCCTTCCCATCCTTGATAGCACATGCATATGAAATCAGAGCCATCATCTGACACAATTTCAATGCATGATCCATTATTGCAATCAATGGTGTTGCATATTGGCACTGTGGGAGAGACAGAGGGGGTAGGTATGGGAGTGGAAGGTGGTAGAGACTCGATCAAAGATGTGAATGGTTGTGGTATTGTTACAGTGGATGAATCTGGCATGAAGATATCAGTAGGCATGTCCACTTGAGATGAAGATGGCGGGAAGCGGGATGGTGCCTCCATTGAGGATGAAAATGGTTGGACTGATACTGTGGAGGGATCTGGCATAAAACTATCAGTTGAAGAAAATGGCAAATCTGTAGTTGTTGGTATGAAGCTAGGAGTAATGACTTCAGTAGTAGATAGCATTGTTCTACTTTCTATTGTGGTGGAAAGAGAAATGAAGAAAGAGCTCAGATCAGTACTTATGGGAGGAATTGGAGTTGACATCGGTTGGGCCAGAGTTGGGATGAGGCTACTTGTAGAGATGCTCAAATCATCTGACATCGAGAAGGGCATCAAAAGATCTGAGCTTAAAGAAGGCTCTGGAGTTGGGATGAAGCTACTTGTAGAGATGCTCAAATCATCTGACATTGAGAAGGGCATCAAAAGATCTGAGCTTGAAGAAGGCTCTGGCGTTGGGATGAAGCTACTTGCAGAGATGCTCAAATCATCTGAGGGCATCAAAAGATCTGAGCTTAAAGGCTCTAGAGTCATGATGAAGCTACTTGTAGAGATACTCAAATCATCTGAGGGCATTAAGAGATCTGAGCTTAAAGAAGGCTTTGGAGTCAGGATGAAGCTACTTGTAGAGATACTCAAATCATCTGAGGGCATCAAAAGATCTGAGCTTAAAGGCTCTGGAGTCAGGATGAAGCTACTTGTAGAGATACTCAAATCATCTGAGGGCAAGAGATCTGAGCTTAAAGAAGGCTGTGGAGTCAGGATGAAGCTACTTGTAGAGATACTCAAATCATCTGAGGGCATCAAAAGATCTGAGCTTAAAGGCTCTGGGAAGCTACTTGTAGAGATACTCAAATCATCTGAGGGCAAGAGATCTGAGCTTAAAGAAGGCTGTGGAGTCGGGATGAAGTTACTTGTTGAGATCCTCAAATCTAATGATGGGGGTGTGTCAGTGAGGAAATCAGAAGGAAGTGGTGTCGCCATAAATGAGGAGAATAAAGAAGAAGACAATGCTGAGACTGCAGAAGAGATTGACAGGGAAGGTACAAGAGTAAGTATACGTGATGACAAAGATGATGCTGATACCGAAGGAGAAGAAGGTCCAGGAGAAGGAGCCACAGAGAGTAAAGGTAAAGATGATGAGACTGAGAGTGGAGGAGAAGGATCCACAGACAAAGATGATGAGACTGAGGTAGAAGGTGGAGGAGTAGGTGCTACGGAAAGTATGGACGTGGGCATGGAAGATAACTCGTCAATAACGGAAGGGATGGTGAAGGTGAGAGAGGGAGAGGAAGGAGTTGGCGTGAGCACCATCTGAATAGTTGTTGTCCCTGGGACAACAAATACCATTGAAGAGGAACTGCTTCTAATCTCCATTGTCTGGACATCGATCACCACTACTTCAGTCTCCATGGTTTCTGAGAGTGATGGTGATGAAGGAGATGATGACAATGGTAGAGGGAAGGACATTGAAGTGAAGAGTGAGGAAAGTGATTCTCTAACACCCCTAGAGGATTCTGAAATGAGAATGACCCTTGTGGGAGGGGCATCTTCGAGGGAGCTAGTCCCACCTGGTCTTTGTGAGGGAAGAGGCATGGTTGGACTTGGAGATGGAAAACGAAAACCAGCTGAACTTGTTTCAGTCAAAGATGAACTTGCCATGCTCAGATCCCCAAACCTCGTGGAACTAGTTTGATCGGCTGAAATTATCTGACTGGCTGATATGGTCCGATCAATTATGGTCCTCTGACCTGTTGGGATATTTGGAAATATTGGACTTGGAATTACTTGACCACCTCGACTCACGTCACTTCCTTGTGAACCAGTCTGACTGGTGGGGATTATCTCCCTGAAAGTGCTCATAGGAATTACCTGACTTGTCAGACTGGTTTGACTACTTTGAGTTGTAATTGTATCGGTTCTTATGGCACTCAAAATATCAGCTTGAGGGGTGTCCATTACCTCCAGGGAAGCGACGACTTGACTGGGGTTGATTATTGAGCTAATGGAAATTAAACTTTGTTCTCCAGATCCTCGGATAATGGAGGTGGCTGTCGGCCCAATGGAACTAGTCGATGATGCTTGAACACTGGTGTTGGCAATTGGACCCACAGAAATAGTTGACAATCCTCGGACGCTGGAGGTGGCTGTTGGCCCGACAGAACTAGTTGATGATCCTCGGACGCTGGAGGTGACTGTTGGCCCAACAGAACTAGCCAATGATGCTTGGACACTGAAGGTGACAGTTGGCCCCACAGAACTAGTTGACGATCCTCGGACATTGGAGGTAACAGTTGGCCGCACAGAAGTAGTCGTAAACTCATCCTCTGGGATTGGCACAACGACTTCTTGCCTCCTGACTCGCCGGTGTTCATCTTCACTCCTCACTTCAGACTGAGCTATAATGGACCCTTTCACACTAGAAAAAACCTGATAGCACGCCAGAGATTGCTCCACTTCATCCTCGATAACCAGTCCATTTTGACAAGCAGAGAAAGTCTCTTCAAGTCTACTCACTAGAGAAGAAAGGTCATTTGTAGTTTCAGAAAATTCACAGCCAAACGGTACTGATAGAATTGTCATGTGTTCTAGCAACTCAAAGTTACTTGGTGTCACAAGTTGACTCCAAATTTGTGTTGCTTCACTATCAGAGTCGTCTAAATTCCATAAGGATAACCATTTGATGCAAGCATCTAGAACATCTGCTGTTCCTTTGTAGAGACGTGTTCTTGTGAGTGAGTCCATTGTTGTTATGGGAGAGATGAAGATGATGTTGGTGAGTATAGTGGATTCTTTTTTCGAACAGTTGAAATTGATTGGATCACAATGCGACAGTACGACAGGAGGGAGGTTAGAATCAGCCGTGATGTTGATGGATACAATCTCGGTGGATACATAACTCTTGCCCTCTCTCTGCCCATGTGCTTTGATACTGATGTAGGCATGGCCTATGTTGGAAGGGAGGGGTACACCAGAGAAAAGACCAGTCCGAGGGTCCAGGTAGAGCCATGATGGAAGTGCATTCTGACCAGCTTCATTTGCCTGATGACATCAACAATAAATAATTCTTATTAGTGTGAAACATTACCTTTCTAAACCTCAAGACAATGAGTGACATACTAAGGGTAGAGAGATCATCCTCCTCTTTCGGAGGTTATCTTTCCTTTGTTGAGAGGTTTGTCCTACGTATTTCGGGTGGTTCCACTTAGTATAGTAAATATCATGCCCATGGTACCATCTCAAATCTCACACGACTGAGATTACAACACAGACAGTGGGTAGGATATGGTGAAGCAGGAAGGGGGGAAAATCACTACTCTTTTTTTGGATGACCCAATTATGCTATCAAAAGTGTTTATTAGAGCCATACTGGTATTACTGGGACCTAAAAGGGGAGAGGAGAGAGGAGGGACTCAACCTCATCCCTGGATCTAGCCCTAGCCCTAGCCCAGTCCCGGTTTCAACACAGTGATGTAGGAAGATTTCCTCCATTGGAGCATTAAGATACATCGTTACATATTAGTGTTCATATAGCCATTGCATGTCCCAGCAAAAAAGACCCCACACTCAATACATGAATACACTAACATGCAAGCATGATTTTAGTTATCTTTGCATGCCACCCAAAAATTAAAGCATCTCAGTTCATACCTACCTGCAGCATAAGCCGCAGACTGTGTAACTGTGGCTGTACTGTCCAGAGTTCTTTTAGTTATGTGGGAAATTTTCGCTGTCAAAAATTTGTTGCAATGTTCAACAATGATCCTTCGTGTGACTCAACTGTGTTTCCATGACACTTCTACTGCACTTAGAAATGTCACAGAAGCACAACGAAGCACTCAGGAGTGTTGCTAGCTAGTACACCCAGTGTCACCTTTAACTTTGCAACAGGCTTATAACATGTGCCCCATGTAAGATTGAAAGCATTGTGGTGAGTAAAGCTTTAGCCGATGCCGTCACCGTATTGCAAAGGATGGAACCAGAAGAACGTATGTATGAGATATGTAAAAAGTGCCCCTCTCATATCATTCAACCCCCAAGTGGCTCACTTTGCTCACAGTTATTATAAAAGCATAGGAATAACACTTTAAATAAAAGGACATGCAGGTGAAAATTAACCCCTACTTGTCATTACTGTGAACTCTAGTATCCTTAACATTATCTACACTAATCCAGCCACCTTCGGGGCCAGCACAAGTGTCCTGATTAGAGGGGTGGCCTCATTTCAGGGGTGGATTTATATTATGAAATATACATAGGGACTTTTTAAAGTGTCCTAAATACAGGGGTGGCCAGGAGAGGGTACTCAATCAGGAACTGCATTGAGCTTAACTATACCTGGAAATATGAGATGGAATCCATTCTACTGAAGGCTTCATTCGGAATTTGATACTGAAATAATCTTCCAGTTGGGATCACAAAGTCTGGGAGCTGAAATAGTATATTGTCCGATGTATTTGACATAGGATCTTCATCAGAACTAATTTCACCAATTATCCAGGATTGGAACGTGGATTTGGAAAGAGATTCCTGCTGAGCATAACCTCCATTCTGAGCGGCAGACGAGTGAAGGAGAGATGAGAAGAGGAGAGCAAAAAGAAACAGAATCTTGAAGAAGCCACGTGAGCTCTGGTGAAAAATTGGCAGTAGATGAAGTGATGTGGAAGGAGATCGCTTTAGTCTTGTCACAAGGCTATTGTAAGAAAATTGTCTTTTGGAATTCTGGTGTCTGTTCAAGCAAGGATTTTGTTGTCTTGCACTCCATGATGATAAAGATTTCTCCATTAGATTTGCTTTCTCTGGTTCACTGTCACCAACTGACACTAACTCTTCTTCCAATCTGTTTTTAGATTTCAATTTGGATGCAATTGGTATGATTGTTTCAATACTTTTGCAGTATGAATGGTTATAATGAAGAACTGTAGGAGATGGGTTAGTTCTATCATCTTGCAGAGGCAAATGAAGGTTTCTTCTTTCATTCTCAGCAAGGGTTAATGCTTGTTGGTGAGGAGCTGAATTCTCCATTGCATCCAGCATACAGCTACTTACAAACTCTTCACTTACAAGCTCAGCATATCACTATAAAAAGATAAGAGAAATCAGTAAACACATCAGTAAACACATGCGCCCCGCCCCCTTTCTCCCTCCCCATGGAGCTAAAGAAAAAAGAAAAATGCATCAGAATTTCTTTCAGACAATTAAGTTTGAACTTACTTCTTATACAGGAAAATATATATCACAACGAAGAGTCGATCAGTTAAAACATTGATAAAAGAAACGAATTATTTCAATCATTCAATTCAACCGCGCGGATGGTCAACGCCCCCTATTCGGACACGCCCCCTAGAATTTGTGCGTGTTGGGGTCAAAGCTCAATCCTGGAGGTCAAAGTTCAACACCAAATGGCGACTGAAGTGGAGAAACAAAGTTCCCAGGAAAGCCTCGAGTACGATGAAAAGGAAGCCGAATCAGAAATAATGGACGCATTACCCTTCATGGAAACTGATTTAAAAAAGGAGGAAACGCCCGCTCCTTCAACAATAACATCACCAGAAATTTCTCCTTCCTTTCCTCCTCTCCCAGATTTCATGTCTGTCCTGAACATGCAACCGGCCAAAAAAGATGATGAAAGTGGGACCACCACTGTCACCACTACCATTACTCCAGGTAATAACACTCAGACTCAAGATAGTATTGTTGCTGTAACCACCAAGGTAGAAGAAGTGGAGGAAAAAGCAGGTGGTGTTTCACTAACACCCGGCACTAAAGAAATGCTCGTTGATAAATTCAAACAAGGTAGGTTAAAGTTGTTCACTAGTGGAGCTGGAAAATCCAATTTTTTTGTAAGGCTACACTTGCTGTTTATCGTCACAAGATTTTCAGATTTCCGTGAGGGAGGGAGGTCAATATTCAATATTCAATACCAGCTTTACTGCACTTTGGATAACCAAGCCGTAGAATGTTATGGGCAAAATGCTGAGGCCTTGGTTATAATAATTTATTTTTTATCTGAAATGCCTCATCAAAATTCAATATTTTGCTGACAAAATTGGATGAGGGAGGTGACGATAAACTCAGTATTTAGTTTGCTTGGCCTAAGCAAAGTTTGGTCATATGTACATCAGTCAAAATCTCTCTCTCTCTCTCTCTCTCTCTCTCTCTCTCTCTCTCTCTCTCTCTCTCTCTCTCTCTCTCTCTCTCTCTCTCTCTCTCTCTCTCTCTCTCTCTCTCTCTCTCTCTCTCTCTCTCTCTCTCTCTCTCTCTCTCTCTCTCTCTCTCTCTCTCTCTCTCTCTCTCTCTCTCTCTCTCTCTCTCTCTCTCTCTCTCTCTCTCTCTCACACACTCACTCACTCACTTTAACATGCTCTCTTGCTAGATCCCAGTGGGGTGCTAGGTTTACTGCAGTCAGCCTTGTCTGTGGATAAGTTATCAAGGCTCTTGAAAGAGGAGTACAAGAACGATACAGAACTGCTTTCACAGCTTCAGAACAGATTAGAAGGTAAAGGAGTGAGGGATGAGGGGTTATCAAAAGGAGGTGTGTGTGGAGGGACGGAAGGTGGGCTATTGTGCAAGTAAAAGTAGGAGGGAAAGAGACTGACGGAAATGTGAGAGTGTGTGTGTGTATGAGGAAGACAGTGCTAGTGCAAAGGTCAAGGAGAGGGTGGAGGTTCTCAGAGAGAGACAGAGAGAGACAGAGAGAGAGAGAGAGAGAGAGAGAGAGAGAGAGAGAGAGAGAGAGAGAGAGAGAGAGAGAGAGAGAGAGAGAGAGTTATCTCTACTCCTTTCCTGTTCTCCAGCTGCCTACCATACACTAAAAGAGTGTCAAGTCAACAAGGCCAACTTGTCAGAGAAAATAACAGAGACCAATCAGAAGATTGGAGAGAAACGCAAGCACCTGGAAACAGTCAGAGGAGAACTCAAAATATTGGGTAACTTTGAGTCTTGTAGAAGTAGCTAATATAGTAGTTATGTTTTATGTAATAGTGGAGCCACTCAAATAGGGTTCCCTTTTGAAAGTGAAAATCAGGACTTCACCACAGGACACCTGTTTTAATCAGGACACTTCTTCCTGGTCCCACATTGATAGGTTCCAACTGTAGACGTGTGTTAATTTACCCTGTTTTAATCAAGACACTTCTTGGACACCTGTTTTAACCAGGACACTTCTTCCCGGTCCCTTTCTCCTGGTCCCACATTGATAGGGATGTGTGTTTATTTGCCCCAGGACACCTGTTTTAATCAGGACACTTCTTCATTGAGAAGTTCCACTGATGCACGTATTAATCAATTCACCCCTAGTCCCTAGGACACCTGTTTTAACCAGGATACTTCTTCCTGGTCCCACATTGATAGGTTTCTCTGTAGACATGCATTTATTTGCCCCAGGAGTCCAGGACATCTGTTTTAACCAGGACACTTCTGGTCCCACATTAATAGGGATGTGTGTTAATTTGCCCCAGGACACCTGTTTTCTTCTTCCCAGGGATGTGTGTTAATTTGCCCCAGGACACCTGTTTTCCTGTTTTAATCAGGACACTTCTTCCTGGTCCCACATTGAGATATGCATTGCAAACACTCTGACAAGAGGGCAAACCTCTAAACAAAGGACAATGTAAACACACTATAAAAACCCACAATCTAACACTCTGTAAACACACTATAACAAGTTAGTCTTTTATAAAAGACTAGGAATGCCTCGGCACCTTTCTTTACAGTGAATATGACAGTGGTTAGAGACAAGTAAAAGGTGATAGAGATACACTGAGGGATCACCGGGAGTCCTACAAGGATAATTTTTTAAAATCTAACACTCTGTAAACACACTATAAAAACCCAAGTGTGTGAGGTTTCACTACACTCTGTCCTTGTAGAGAAGTTATCCTTTTCTCGGAGGTTAAAATGTACTAATGCTATGGGCTTTGTTACGAGGTTGTCCTGGGTCCTTCCATTGTATTATACTGTTGATATTTTTTTAGGTGATCAAGAACTGAAGCTGAAGAGAAGAAGAGACTTGTACCAGACAAAGTTTGCTGACCTCACCAAGAAGATGAAGTGTAGCACAGAGGCGCTGCAGCAGATAGCACACATCACCAAGGCTACAGGCCCTAGTAGTCATGGTAACAGTACTAATGGTCATGATAAGAGCACCAATAAAGTAGCTAATGGCAAGCACCAGGAAGCTACTGTAGTGTAATTCTACAATATATCACATGATCACCCATCTACACTATAATAATAAGTGAAAATTTACTTGGCTTTAAGATTTAAATCACTGGGGGTCCAATGATTCTATGGCAAGGGATCTCCATAGCCTTGAATCAAACAAGTTTTAATTATTTTTGAAGATGTACTGCAATCTTCTTGGCTCAAACTAAACATTGAATCACGTAATCTTAAAAAGATAATTATTGTATAATTATAATACAGATAAGAAGTGCCAAGTCTTTTGAGGAATGATAATTGATTGCCAATGGTTGGTTACCATAAATAGTGTAGGTGTATGTTATGGGAGTCAAGGAGTGTGTTTATAATATGGCAGCTGTGAGGGAATCCTAGTGGACGGGTATAGGGTAGATGTGTTGTGGGAAGTTGTAAAGAAGTCCTAGAATAGACGCTTTTCAAAACTGCAGAGAGAGAGAGAGATCTTTCAACTCTGTTGCAAATAACTATGAGCAATGACTTACGAGTGCAATCCATGGACTCCGCCTTCTAAAATTGCTGAGTTGGTTCTCTTCTCAAAGCGTAGCTCTCCGCTGTACATCATGGAGCGCATGGACGTGAGACTGTGTGCACCCACATCTTGACAACTGTGCTGAACACCTAAAAAAAAGTAAGATTGATAAGTCTGGTCTAGTCTTGATCATTTGGAATGGAGGGGTTCCAGGTGCCTCCATTTCAGGGGGGTTGGAATAGAGGGGGTTCCACAATAATAGAGAGATATCTCCATTTTGGAATAGAGGAGTCGGGGGGTTTGAGATGTTCCATGATATACAGAGGTGTCTCCATTTCAGGGGGTTGGAATAGAGGGGTTCCACTGTATACAGAGGTGTCTCCATTTCAGGGGGTTGGAATAGAGGGGTTCCACTGTATACAGAGGTGTCTCCATTTCAGGGGGTTGGAATAGAGGGGTTCCACTGTATACAGAGGTGTCTCCATTTCAGGGGGTTGGAATAGAGGGGTTCCACTGTATACAGAGGTGTCTCCATTTCAGGGGGTTGGAATAGAGGGGTTCCACTGTATACAGAGGTGTCTCCATTTCAGGGGGTTGGAATAGAGGGGTTCCACTGTATACAGAGGTGTCTCCATTTCAGGGGGTTGGAATAGAGGGGTTCCACTGTATACAGAGGTGTCTCCATTTCAGGGGGTTGGAATAGAGGGGTTCCACTGTATACAGAGGTGTCTCCATTTCAGGGGGTTGGAATAGAGGGGTTCCACTGTATACAGAGGTGTCTCCATTTCAGGGGGTTGGAATAGAGGGGTTCCACTGTATACAGAGGTGTCTCCATTTCAGGGGGTTGGAATAGAGGGGTTCCACTGTATACAGAGGTGTCTCCATTTCAGGGGGTTGGAATAGAGGGGTTCCACTGTATACAGAGGTGTCTCCATTTCAGGGGGTTGGAATAGAGGGGTTCCACTGTATACAGAGGTGTCTCCATTTCAGGGGGTTGGAATAGAGGGGTTCCACTGTATACAGAGGTGTCTCCATTTCAGGGGGTTGGAATAGAGGGGTTCCACTGTATACAGAGGTGTCTCCATTTCAGGGGGTTGGAATAGAGGGGTTCCACTGTATACAGAGGTGTCTCCATTTCAGGGGGTTGGAATAGAGGGGTTCAACTTCAGGGGGTTGGAATGGAGAAGTTCCACTGTACATGTGCTCCCTATTTCACAGGGGGCTGGACACTACAATGATATGTCTGTACCTGAATATAGATAAGGAATATACTGGAAGATGGAGCCTTTATCAACGACACTGCCCGAGACTCCTTGCGCAATCTTGATCTTGTCTTCCCTGCACATGTACCTCTGCTGACTGCCAACCTTCTCCATGGCACTCAAAGAACCCATACCTAAAGGAACAATAAAAGGTCTGCATGGAGAAACTTTGGTGTCTCGGATTTCATAGTGGGAAACCACTATGTATGTAAGGGTCTCTGGATACAGAAGGATGCCCACAGTCTAAGCAACCCACATGACTGACCTCTGTATTTCTTGAGTCGAACACCATCCTGAAAGAAATACTGCCCCGGAGCTTCGGTGGTTCCAGCCAAGAGTGAGCCCATCATGACGGTGGATGCCCCAAGAGCGAGGGCTTTGACACAGTGCCCCACGTTCTGTATCCCACCATCGGCTATGACTGGGATGCTGAAACGACGGGCGTACTCTGCCACCTTGTAGACGGCCGTGCCCTGAGGCCGACCCACTGCCAACACTTCCTAGAATAATAATTGGAAAAACAAAACAAAACGATTTTCACTTGCAAGTGCAAGCCGTCAGGTTGAACTTTGTCATCAAATTCCCATAAAAACTTTCACCTTCATAACTAACCACACATACTTATTAGCAAGTACCAACAGTGCTCCAAATAGTAGAGCTGTCAGGTCATCGAATTCCCATAAACATTTGCCTTAATAGCTAACCACACCCACTTAATAATTAGCCACACCCACTTAATAGTTAACCTGTGTGATGCAAATGGAGCCACTGCCCATCCCGACCCTGAGGGCATCCACACCAGCGTCCACCAGATTCTTGGCCTGCTGAGCGGTGACGACATTGCCCCCAATGACCTGCATGTCTGGGTACGTCTCCTTGATGTGTTTGATCATGTTGATCTGGTACACCGAGTTCCCTTGAGAGGAATCCTACGCAAGAAAGGGAGGCCAGAGAGATGGATAAATAAATAAACAAATAGAAAAACAAACAAACAAACAAATAAAAGGTGAGGTAGCTACCCTTACCACTTACCAATACTACAACATCCAGACCAGCCTGAGACAAAGCAGCTACCCTTGCCATGTCCTCCTCATGGGTCCCCACGGCTGCCCCCACCAGCAGCTGCTTCATGTTGTCTTTGGAGGCCAACGGGAAGTTCCTGTTTTTCTTGAGATCTGTACGAGCTATCAGTGCCACCAGTTCATCCTTTTCATTCACAATGGGCAATTTCCCTGTGAATATGGTAATAGGTCATCAACATCAATCAAGCATCATCATCATGCATGGCAGGTAAAATGCATAGAGATGTTTTTATCTCAAGCTCAAAAATCTAGTGATTGTTCCCAAACGCTGCATTCAGATTGCAGCTTTTGAGGTAAGTTTGTCATTGCTATAAAAAACCTCGTTATTATGCCAGTTCTGAATTCATTGAAACTTCCGATATTCTGAATAACGGATAACTTCTAATCGAGGACCAATCATTGCATGTATAGAGAACACCTCTACAACATTGGTCCTAATATGTGAGAAGTACAAAGAAATTTGCCATAGACACGCCCACCTTTCTTGTTGGCCTGAAGTATTTGGTTAGCTTCTTCCAGCGTGCAGCCATAGTGAGCCACCACCAGGTCCTCTCGAGGGGTCATTAGCTAAAAAAAGTAACATGAAGATGGGTACACTAAATAATGCACACTAAACATTCTATATAGTGCACACCAAGGGTCCACTAAATAATGCACACCAAAATTCTATATAGTGCACACCAAGGGTTTACTGAATAATGCGCATCAAATTCTATATAGTGCACACCAAATTTGCCCATTGAATGTTTTAAATAACTATACTGAGCGGTCTGTCAAGGGACTCCTCCCCCATGAAATCCACGTCACGTGAGGTGACAATGCCCCGCAGCTTAGCCTCCAGCTTACCATTATCTATTATCAATAAATAAGATACAAAGTCTAACAATTACCTTTAGGGAGGTGGTCTAGCTGGAATGGGTGTGGTCTCAAGTTCTGTTGAGACATGCGGTCATTCTGTATACACACAATAGTGGACTGTATTTTGGTTGACCTTTGTACCCCAAGCTAACAGCCCATTTTCCAACCAATTTAGCCAGCTATGTTCGAATTTTTTCTTGCTCAGTTGAACTGTGTGAGTTCGAAGACAGTAAACGTGCATTGGAAGATATTCAAAGATAGGGAAAGTGTATTCAAGAAGGTATAATTATATGAAGTAGGATATGAAGTAGCTAGTTGTAGTATCACTTCCGGAGGCTGAGAGTCCAAAGTACACAGGCTGAAAGTACCAGTGTAGACAGCATTCAATTGTTTCCAGAAATTGATTTTTTTGTGAGTTGATAGTGCCTGTGAATATATCATTCCTGCATGCATTTTCTTGTGTAATGTAATGCAAAATTGTTTTTTTTTCACAAAATTACTTTCATTTGAAGACCACAAGAACTACATTTGATCTCCTGATTCAACCTGGAAACCGGTTTTTGAATGCAATTAGTATTTTAATCAACCCTGCTTTTAAGATAAAGGTAATTCCACTGGTAATTCTGAAACTTTAAGATAAGAGCTTATGAGCTCTATTTTGAAAGATATATTCTACTCTCATAGTAGATTATATATCCTCCAATTTTGAGCTCAGAAGTCTCAATAGTTTCTGAATTACCCACCCCACTTCAACCTTATGCACTGAAAAAGGGTCTTATTTATCAAGAGGAGGTCGAATTAAGAAATCATTAAGAAATCCATGAGTGGAGAGTAACCAACACATCGAAATTGTGCCCAAAATAAAACTTTCGGTTGTAATTAGGAAATTGAACTGGCACCAGTTCTAGCATTGTTCCCATGGGTACAATTAGTTTGAAGTAGGACAAGTGTTAACTGATTCATTAAATGAGGTGCTAGTACTGACCAGTTATGGGGATTCCCGAGAATCCTGACTTCTTTTTCAGCTCCAACAAATCTCGCAGTGTGTTTTCTGGACTCATGCACACTGGATCCAGAATGAAACCTTGCTTGTATTTCTGTGTGTGTAAGAGAGAGAGAGAGAGAGAGAGAGAGAGAGAGAGAGAGAGAGAGAGAGAGAGAGAGAGAGAGAGAGAGAGAGAGAGAGAGAGAGAGAGAGAGAGAGAGATTATCATAGGTGAAGAGAACTCGTTATCTCCTTACCTTTACATTTCTGACCTCAGTGGCCTGTCTCTCGATACTGCAGTTATGATGAATGATCCCAATCCCACCCATCAGCTGTAAGAATGAACAATAGATCGTGCCCAACAGGGATATTTTCCAGCCTTGTCTGGTGCATTTTTGCCCTAGACTTAGCCTTAGCAGCATTTGGTGCAGTGGACCCTCACCATCTGAATAGCTTGGGACCAGAACCCATTTTGGATTAGTGAAAGATCCAGATTAGTGAATGCAATACAGTTTGAATGGAGCACTTTCTAGTTTCCATTTAATGCACCTCAAAATAGTCATGAATATCATTAAAATGGCTTGTTAATTAAGGTTCAGGTTGAAGGGGTTTGTATTAGTGAAGGTCTATGGGAATTTAGTGTAACTTACAGCCAATGCAATGGCCATACTGGACTCTGTGACTGTGTCCATGGGACTGCTCACAAATGGTGTTTTCAACGTCAGATTACGAGTCAGGGCCGACGTGAGATCCTACAACAAAAAAATATTACAACAAAACAAACATAAAAAGTTTTTTTTTCCCACGAGAAATAATCTCATCACATGCAGTCACTACATCAACATAGGGAAGTATATACAGTGGATATTGACTGCTGTTATGAGCCCCTCATGTTCCAATTGCACCTATTCCAGCTACAGTCTAATTGTAATGAGATCACCTCTCTATTAAGACCACTCCACCATGTCCCAACAGCACCTATTCCAGCTACAGTGAAACCTGTCTAATCAGACCACCCTATAATGAGACCACCTCTCACTCCACCATGTCCTAACAGCACCTATTCCAGCTACAGTGAAACCTGTCTAATCAGACTACCCTGTAATGAGACTACCTCTCTATTAAGACCACTCCATCATGTCCCAACAGCACCTATTCCAGCTACAGTGAAACCTGTCTAATCAGACCACCCTGTAATGAGACCACCTCTCTATTAAGACCTCCATCATGTCCCAACAGCACCTATTCCAGCTACAGTGAAACCTGTCTAATCAGACCACCTCTCTATTAAGACCACTCCGCCTCTCTATTAAGACCACTCCACCATGTCCCAACAGCCTGACCTGTAACAAGCTACTGTTATGATAATCAGCATTCAAATATGGTGTTTCCTGATAACACATGACCTGTCTGCACAAGGTGATAAATGAAGTGCTAATGAACCTGTGCAGGAGAAAGTGGTCTCATTTCTGATTACAGGGTGGTCTGATTGGTTGGACCAATACAGAGGTGTCTCCATTCCACTGTCTACAAAGGTGTCTATATTTTCCAGGGGGTTGGAATAACAGAAGTGTCTCCATTTTAGGGGGTTGAAACAGTTATCTATTTCAGTTATTTTTTTTTCACTAGAGAGACGACTTACCACTTCTGATGCCTCAAAGTCAATGAAACCAGGCAACATAACAAAATCACTGCAATGAAAAGAACAAAAGAGCAAATTAGTGTCAAAATTCGTGTGAGTGAGTGAGTGTGTGTGTGTGTGTGTGTGTGTGTGTGTGTGTGTGTGAGAGAGAGAGAGAGAGAGAGAGAGAGATTTGATCTGGTAAGGTGCCCACAACATGACAGTTACAAGCTAGAGATCTAGAACATGCAGCCACATACACTGGAAGGACAAAAACATAAAACATACTTGTAGGTGAGTCCCTCATGAGAGCCAAACAACCGTGATCCTGTCAATCCATCTTCAGGCACATAAGCAGTTCCTCCCGAAATCAGGTACTCTGCCATGTTGCTTGGCTGCTGCTTTCCCAACTTGTTAACAATGTGAGAATCAGTCATCATGAAAATGAACAATGAATTTGCTTTTCTACGATGTCCCAGCTGTGCCTGATGTTTAGTAGCAAGCTATTATATAGCTCTAAAGGAACTTATTAATCTAAAAATAGTCGTTTAAGCGCCCACCACATTGCACTATCAATGCTGCAAGTTAGTAGCTAACAGCTATATTAGAGACTCTTCACACAGCAGAGAACGGGGTATTTGTACCGAAACTAAGTGGCTAGCTAGACTGTAGCATATGGCACGCGGTCGAAACTCCGCCGGTAGAAAATTACTATTATATTCTAAACACTTCAGCAAGTATTAATAATTACGAGCTTACACGGTTTCAGATTCTTTTGTCCTGATGAAGTTTGATGTCATTCAAAAGGAGATGCCGCACTATTACTGATCGACTAGCTTTCGAGCTTTCTTGCCTGAAGCTATTTTGTTCCCGCCTTTTTCACCAGTGCATGCATGCAGCTAGCTCAAGCTCAGTCGACCATTATTCATTAGTCCTGTCAATGTTTGACACATAGTCACACACACACACACAAAATGATTAGTCTATAATATTGAAAAGAGAAAGGATATTGTTTATATAGGTATCTAAAACTCTCTATTGCTAATGTACAACATGAAAAAATGTCATGTGCAGAACATCATTGAGGTGTCTATTTCATTAATACAATACTGTACATAAAATTAAGGAGTAGCAGTCTGGCTGGTCCAGAAGCGATCTCTTCGCTCCTTTGCCTTCTCGAGGATCTCAGATGCTACGGAGCAACTGGACATGGACATGGAAGACAGAGAAAGCTGATCCACATCCAAATTTCTATATGATGGTCTCGTATCTTCGACTCCAGCATGCCCTGAGAATTTTGTTGTAGCATAAGCTGTGGGCATATGAGAAGTATAATTTCGTTTTCCGTTACAATTTGGGCTCTGTGATCGAGAGTCGGTCTTGAGCCTTTCTCGAATTCTTTCAAGTTGTTTTCGGCTCTCTACTTGTGATGATTGTAAATCGCTTTCCACAGGCGTTCTCAGATGTGGTGCTTCGAGATGAGAGGTATAATTCGCAGGCACGGTACTTCTCATTCTTGCATGATCATCACTAGTGAAATGTAACGGGTCATAAGGTGATTTGGCAGACTGCAAACAAGCTTTACAGGTATTCCGAGCAGAGTTTGATCTCACCGGATTCACGAGACTTTGATGCTGCCTCACTAACTTCCCGACACTGGCATTTTCAGTGGATTTCGGAAGAATATAACTATCGAAGTCAAGTTTCCTGTGATGTGAATTCTGGAGCGAGGGACGCAACTTCTGAAGGGATGGTTGAGTTGGATCCCTTGGTGCGCAGTGGGCATGATATGGTGAGGTAGTAACTGGTCTCCTTGGTCCACCATTAATATCGGATTTCGTAGGTGTCTTGATTTTGCCCTCGTTATGATGGCGATTATACAGGGGCTTCTTCTTCTTTGGAGGAGGCGAGGGTGAGACACGAGGAGCACCATTTTTTGAGTTTGCATGATTCTTGGATGAAACAGGAGGGTGTGGTTGGGATGCAGCTCGAGGAATAGACAAATTGGGTGGGTGTGGCTGAGGGGCAGGGGACATAGCTTGAGGATTGGACAAAATGGGTGGGTGTGGTTGATGGACAGGGGACATATATGTAACAGGTTGAGGAGTGGGAGACGCTGCTTGACGATTCTTTGGAGGAGAAGTGAGAATCCCACCTGTGCAAGGTGTGGTTGAGTCAAGATGGTGCCGTATTCTTGTCGGAGACGATTGCCTAAGCTCTGGAGTTGGCACACGACCTTCACTACCGACTCCTTTACGAGAACCTTGTCTATCGCATGTACATTTCAAACTCGCAGGTCGAAGAAAAGGTTTGTACGTGTTATCAACTTTACGTTTGTTTATCATACTTGCTAGATGGGATGCATTAGTGGTTTCAGGATCATCGCTTTCGATATCTTCAATGATTAGGGACTGACCCTTTGTAGGGGGAGCCGGAGGTGTAGGTGATTTCATTTCCTTTCGTGGCTTGAAGATATGCATTTTGGAGGACTTTGGTTTTTCTTTTTCCTTACAAGGAATAGAGTCATTGTCACTCACAGATGAGCCCTTGGTGAAAGGGGTATCTGATAGGGATGACGTCGAGTTAGATTCTGAGGAGTTCTCCTTTAAGAGATCTTTTTCGTATTGATCCAGAGAGAGGAGGTGATGGGGATTGAAATTGGTACGCTCTGACTTCCATTTGTAATGTTCAGCTTTGCGACGTGATTCTACCAGCTACAGAAAACAATGCAATAGTAATTTATAATGAGAAAAGAGGTATACACCTATGAGCTCTCAGGTTATAACCACTCTACACTCAAAAATGACTCAAGTGTCAGTAGTAGATCTTGAAGCTATGCATGCTCCAATGTAATAATTCTACAATCACGTTAGCCTCGGCCCCAGGCACTCTTTTGTAACCTGTCTAAAAGAGAGCCTGGTATCAGTTGTTCGCGTTAGCCTCGGAATTCTGAGGCTTCTCATACACACTTTATAATGAAAAAATAATCTGAGCACCAAACAATAAAACCAGTCTTTTGGAGCATAAGTATGCAGTAGCAAATGGTATGGAGAAACTGGACAAAATAATAAAGAAAAGGAAAAAGGAATCTCACTCAGTAAACTTTCCGGTTATTGCTTGGATACTACACACATGTGCTACCAGGCTCTATTTTCAATAGAGCCTGGGGACGAGGCTACAATCACGTGTGATTGCATTATGCAACTGCTGGAAGAGCCACAATAATTCAATAGCTAAATCTCTGAGGTGATTATATGGCTTACTTGGTCAAACCACGAAGAAGCTTCCTCTACACCAACACCTTCCATATCTTCTGCCTTAGCATTTTCTTCATTCTCCTATAAAATGCATTAAATTACCATACATTGAGTGATGCCACAAATAAGGTTCAGTACATGGATTGGCAAGCAAAGTAAGAAGTCGGTAAAGAGGGTTGAGTTGTAACTACGTACTGAGAAGTATCCCGGACCCTGGCTGTAGTGCACTCCAGCAGTACTGGGTTTTGTGATAGCTCAGAGTGTACCTTATAAGGAAGAGTGCACACAATAGCCTTGACCACTACCATATAGTCTTACAGAGGTTTGCACGGTTCTTGCACCTTATTGATATGGGAAGTGCCACGCGCATGCTCATTATAATTCCATAGCAATGACTTCTTGTGAGCCTACTCGTTGCAGTGCTTACAGTGAGGACCTTCGTTGGCGAATTGTGTGGCAGACAGAAGCTCTTCACTATACTAGTGAACCTTGTCCAGCTACACTATCACAAGAAGTCGTCATTCTATTATATTGCCATGGAATTTACACGCATGCGTGTGGCGCTTTCAATCAATAAAGGTGCAAGAACCGTGCAAACCTCTGTATCACCTATGGACACCTTCAATGGAGTTTTGGCTGTCTAATTTGGTATTTCCCAAACATGGCTGCTTTGATGATAAGGTTGGACCATATGTCTCCAGTAGACACTTTGATATTTCAGGTTTCCACTCTTCAGAGGTTCAATTTGTATTATATTAGCAGTATGGTAAAAAATGTCCCTAATAGGGAGGTTTTTTGTATTGCATCCTGAATATAGAGAGCTCACTAGAGAAGTACATCTGCTATCTAATATCTACCTGACATATAATAATTAATATAGATGACTTACATATGATTTCCAGGCCCCTTCTTTGTACTGGAACTTTGAAGGTTCGGTGAAGTGGCTTTTGTATTGGGTTTGGTAGTGCAGAGGTCTGGGAGGAGGGTCATGAGGAGGAGGAGGAGAATGCTTCAACAGACGGGGGTCAGTGGGGTCATTCAGAACCGGACCACTACCATATGTGATGTCTAGAAGGAAAATTATCCATACAAAGAACAGCCTACATTTGTGGATCTCTCTCTCTCTCTCTCTCTCTCTCTCTCTCTCTCTCTCTCTCTCTCTCTCTCTAACTTATGATCTAATGACATTACTCTATCAGGTTCAAGTGCATTAGGCCTTTTTCTCGGATCTCAAGCACCCAAAGATGCAATTCCTACTGGTACAATAAAGTTTTCAATTTCTGTGAGAATCACATAGCCCACACACAATTCCTGCTGGCGCCCTGCATTTGATACTAGAGACTGTATGGTCAGGACCATAATAATTACTCACAATTACTCACCTTTCTTTTCATCTCCTCCAGCCCACGACTTGGTCAGCCAATCCTTGTAATGTCTATGATACTCTGTCTCGAACAACCCCTTTGCAAGGTTCAACCGCTGACGATCACTTTCGTAAAGCCGTTTCAATGGTGATGGATACGGCCTCTTTTTCTTCCTCTTCTGCTTCGTTACCAATTCCCTTTGCCTTGTTTCAGAACTTTGCTTTTGAGTGGGATGCTGGGCACTATTTAGAACATCAAGTTTGGCCAGATTAGTGTCAATGACTTGTCCTCTAGTCCGAAGAGGTTCTTTCTGCTTGTACGAGACATCTCTAAATCTCTCAGAAATGGGTAGAGGTAACGGTTCAACCAGCTGTTTCTTTCGTTCTTTAACCCTCATACCTTCTTTGATCAAAGGAGCTTCTACTGGTACCTCAATGTGATTCTTAGACTCCAATGGTGTATGTTCATGATTACAAGTGGGTATGATTTTGTCTTGCTGTTGATGATTACCAGTGGATATATTTTTGTTTTGCTTATTCTCAGCGTCAAGTTGTTGGGAATATTCTAAAGGCCAGGAATAGTTCATCTGGTAAGTAGTAGGATAACCAGAGTTGACACGACGATAGCCTGCCCTGAAAAGCATGGCCAGGTTATCCTGGAGAGAGAGAGAGAGAGAGAGAGAGAGAGAGAGAGAGAGAGAGAGAGAGAGAGAGAGAGAGAGACTGTCATGTTGAAATGTTTTGACTCGGATTAGGGAAGCCCCATAACATGTGTTTACTGTTAATTAGAATCAGTTGTAATGTCTTTATCACTCATTTGAACACCCACTAAGTGAACCTTGGGTTCCTGTCTAGATAATTATGGTTCAAAGTTCACAGATGCACTAATTCAAACAGGCTGCCCAAGGTTGGAACATTCACCCCAGCCCAGAAGAGTGCCTAAAAAGCCTCTCAAGTGGTCTGAAATGGACAATATTTTTGAAGCTTATTTCTAATGGGAGGCAGGCAGACTGACACACGAGTCTTGCTGTTGTGAATTCATCATGCTGCGTGACAAACTGGTCTTACTAAACACTTACTTCTACAGTAGAACTTCCATGTTCAGTATAATCCGTAACAAACGTCACTTTCTTGTCATGTTCAATAACTTTTCTCTTTCTGGTGAAGGAGGGCTCATGGGGGATTCTTTGCTCACATGACATCAGACCAGCAGAATTTGAAACCTCCAGTTGACATTTTGGACAACTTTTAGACGGATTAATACCGCCTTTTATTTGATTACTGTGATCAGAATTCTACACCACAGGAAGGGGGGGGGGGGGGGGGGGGGGAGAATATTTAATCTTGTAGCTATCTAGTAAGCAATCAGCCAGCTTACCTCAATTCTTACAGGCATTTTCTCCGGCGGAGCGCTTTCTTTGTATCAGTCGAATTCACGAGCCTTTGAAGTTTGAATTTCGCATCTCCCACGTTTCCAGGGACGACATGGGTGGGGTTTTTAATTAGTAATTCAGCGCATGCGTACTAGCTCATTATTGCATCACGTCACATGAAAGGCCCCAAAACTTACTTACCCTTCGGCTGAAAAGGGCGGTGAAAGAGAAAGAGGAAAGACGAGCAAGAGAAGCATCTTGGTGCCTTATTTCTCATTCCTCCAAGTTTGGATAAGAAAAGGATACCTCAAATTCGCGGCAGTTGAGGAATTTGGTGCAAATTAAAAGAGAAAAATATCTATCAACAAAAAGATAGGCAGCTGTCTGCCATTTTGTTTGATTTGTGAAGTGTTTCGAGATTTCCTTGAGCCTGGAAAGGCTAAATTCTTTGAATAGCGTATTCAAGGATATATAAGTACGTCGTTTATAGGCTTATAGCGAGCTAGTTAATTAGGATAGCTTATTGGTTTATGTCTATATATGGCTGATGTGTAGACCTCTATAAAAGGCATGTTTAATTTAAGCATGTGATGAGTAGCTAGGTACTCATGGAGCCACTATTTTAAGCTACTATCACACAATGGGAGTAAAGTATACCACTATCAAGTCAATGTTCCATATTCTTCTATCACTCTAGAATAATTTGAGGAAAAAGTTACATCACAAATCTCCATCAAAGATCAATATATAGAACGGAAAGGAAAAATTCGTATCTTGATATCTGTGAACGCTACCATTGGGAAAAAAAGCAGCAACCAATTTGTATAAACTTATCATTAGGAAAAGAAAATTCCTACATTTTCAGTCTTTCTATTTCAGTTTTGGCAGCCTTGCCTACAGCAGCATCCATACATTCATTATTGTTGGGAGTGCAAATGTGCTTGGTGTCTGGTGCTAAAGTGAAAGAATATCAATGGTATTGATACCACCTTTATATCATAACATCAAGTACTTCTACTCATCACAGAGACTATACAATGAATAGACGTGCTGGAGATGATAGGTTATCCACAAACAACCATGACCTAACTTCAAAGCAAAGAATAGTTCGTCGAAGGGTTCACAGGTCACCGAGCCCTCAATTAACTAGCAGGTCAAGTCATAGGGAAGTTAGGACGTCAAACAATACAAATGACCTGTACTCTAAGTTAGGTCATTCACATAAATCCCAGAAATATGATATGGATTTCAGGCATTCGTCTGGTGATCTTCGTGACGAGACCCTTGGAGGATCAAAAGAACATGGTGGTTTTACATCAAGGCACCATGATAATAGTCTGGACAACCATTCCGACACAAGAGGCCATACTACAAGAGGTGTGTCTGGTTTAAGAAAAGGGACAACTGAAGGGAGTGGAGGGGGTGGACAATCCCCTCTGTCTTCGTATTTTGATAAATTTGAGTACTCTCTACATGTGGCTAACCTCAACACACGTTTGACTGACGGTGAAGCAAAAATGAACCTCTTTCGTGAGTTTAAGAGGTTTGGTTACGTCAACATAAAGGTCATTGGGTTTGCCAGAGACAGGCACGCCTTTATCAATTTCACTCGTCTGGATGATGCAAAAGCAGCTCTGGCCGAAATGCATACTTCCAACTTCTTTGGTCAAAATCTGGTGGTCACATGGTCTCGATCCACCCTGAACCGATTCCCAGATATTACTACCTCACACCGTGATAGACATTCTTCAGGGGGTGTGTCTCAAAGCCAGTCCTTTCAAAGTAGTGGAGGGGAGTTTTTCCAACAACAGGAAAGTAGACGAAACTCTGACCAGTTCCAAGACTCTCCAAGAAACTTGAGGGATATCAGTTATCGAAATTCTTCTCCTCCTCATAGCGGCAGGAACCACGCAATTAAAGACATCCCCGTCAAGACCCCTGGGGTGATTAATGACCCTAATGCTACGAGGACCCTGTTTGTGGGGAATTTAGAATCGGATATTACCGAACGTGAGTTACGTGACCTTTTTAGTCCATATGGTAGGATTGAGAGCGTTGACATTAAAGTCCAGCGCTCAATCAGTACTGCTTATGCCTTTGTGAAGTTTTTCACTATCACTGATGCCATGAATGCCAAAAATGACATGCACGGTAGGAAATATGGGAACATAAAGCTGAAAATTGGCTTTGGTAAAGGTAGTCCCTCGGCTAAGGTTTGGATTGGGAATTTGACTACTAATACTGATTTGTCTGAGATTCGTTCTGAATTGGACCGCTTTGGTTTGATCCGAAGGGTAGATTATACCAGTGGTGATAACCATGCTTTTGTGCACTTTGACAGCTTGGAGGCTGCTCAGACAGCTGTAAGTTCATTAACTACTTACCGATTCAGGAGCACCAATCGGCCCCTGAAAATTGACCTAAGTCAACCCATACGTCCTGATTTTGATGAGTATGATTTTCAGGAATCGCCAGTTCAGTCAATTGGAAGTACTGGTAGGAGGGTTCGTTCCCATGCTTCTCCTGAATCCAATTCCCTTTCTGTGGTTACCCGTAGAAGTGGGATGTCAGGTTCTGATGACTATAGGAGACAGTTGTCACATGATAGTAATCATAGTATTGGTGTTAAAGGATCATTTGGATCTAACAGGGGACGTAGGGTTGTGACGGAAGTGAATGAACCCTCACATCATGGCAGGCATAGTTCCCAGGACGATCTCACTTTTCACAGTGATCATCGAAACAGCTATCGAAAACGAGCCCGTTCCCCTGGCATGCATGATATCATTGACTCCAGTGACCACGGCAGTAGGGGAGGAGGGTTCGGCCAGCACCGTGACTCCAATTCTGATAGAAATCGTAGAAGTGGAAGTGCAGGTGGCGGTAGTTCTAACCATCATAACCACAATGGTGATTTTGAATATCGTGCTAAAAGACAAAGGAATGGATTTGATGCCTATGAATACAATAGACTGCATGGGAATCGCACAAATGTATCTGAACGTATCGGATCTTCATCATCTCATGGAGGAATTGACCGTGATAGGGATTATAGAGACAGAGATTTCAAGGATCGCTCGGATGAGAGGGACCGTGAGAGAAGGGGAAGTAGGAGGGAACATGAACATGACTCACGGGATAGGGATCGTGACAGGAGGTCTTCAAGTGCTAAAAGTGACTGGAAGAACAGTTTCCATGGAGATTCTGAGGATAAAAACTCCAGGAGGAATACTGCTGAATCAGGAATGCATAAGAGTGGTGTTGAAAAAGTTTCCCCACCCCCTCCTCCTCCTCCGCCCCCTCCCCCGCCACAGCCACCAATTATGGAAATGATGACATCGTACGAGACCTCTGACCCTGCCTTAAAACTGAATGACTCTACTGGTCCCACCTCTCCAACAGGAACAGCCCAACCGGGGATGAAACCGGATTTTAAGGTGGACACGTTAGCTGATATGGCTCGTGTGTATCCAGTTGTGTGGCATGGAAATTTAGTCTTGAAGAACACCGGATTTCCAACTCGGATGCATCTGATTGGTGGTGATCCAGCAGTGGCTGAACTACTTGTCCGATGCAAGGACCCTAAAGATGAGTATGATTCCCTCCGCATCACTCAAAGACTACGTCTCGAACCTCCAAGGCTAGAAGAAGTTAATAAACGTATGTCTAGTGCCGGCCCAAGTGGCTATTGTATACTGCTTGCTCTGCCTGGAGCTATTCCAAACATGTCCATGGAAGAGGGTTGTGAAAATAACACTACAATGCAGTTACGTCCATTGAAAAGCCTTGTGAGTTATTTGGAACAAAAGGAAGCAGCTGGTATTGTTGCATTGAATGCTTTGGATCTGTCCAATGCTGGCAGGCAACGTGAGAATATTATCGGAGTGTTACATGCTTTTCCTCCTTGTGACTTTTCTCAGAACCAACTGTTGAAAATAGCACCCAATTTGGGAAGTGAACCAGCAAAAGAGGATCATGTGGTTGTTTTACTTGTTAAAGGAACTGTTTGAAAGAAAGAGACAAAGACCCCTCACCCTGTAATTATTATAGACTAGAAATGCATCTGCCAGTTTTTTTTATGGCTGTCTTTTTTGTTATATTATGTAATTTATAGGTAGCTAATTATGCACATAAAGACCATCTTTTAAAACGTATTTCTTGTGCTGTTATATCTTGTAATTTATTATTGTGCATGTGTACGTACGTGTGTGTGAGAAAATTTTGAATTTCTATTTACCCATAATTAGAGTTGTCGGCCCTTCATGTTTTACGGTACGATCGGCCGGCCTCGCTCATTTCAGAATTTATTTACGCATAATTAGATAATACTGCCCCGCCCAATCGCTAAGATTATTCATGAACTATTTACAAATTCGCACGAGTAAATCGAATCATACCTCATCATGGCGGAGTCAGAGCCCAGCTCCCACAGCTTGAGTAGTAGTGACCATGATCAACCAGACTGCGAATCCTCCCCACAAAAAACGAGTGGAAAGGGGAAATCACACAAACGTTTAGGATCTGTGAGGGCCCTGGCCATCAAAAAGGTGACTAAACTTGCAACACAATGCCCCGCCCCCATCTTTTTTTTGCATGCAAGAAATCCGTAGGCTTATAACTTTCACTGGAGTCTTAGTTTGGGATGTTAAAATACTTAATCCATAAAGCTAGGTATTTACATCAGACTTGCTTCTTTTTATTAATTTGTTTGTTGACACTCCCTTTATTTGTTTGTTATCCATTTATTTTTGTTTATTCATTTGTTTATTTGCTTGTTTGTTTAGGGAGTGTTAACACATGAAGTGGATGAAGGGAGCCCTTGTCTTCGCTGTGGGGACAATTGTCCTGGCTTCTCCCTCCACTTTTGGAGGTAAGTTAGTTCAGTGAATGGGACCGGGAATCTACTGATCCACCATGAAGAATACCAAGCAAGTCTGGAAGGGTTACAGGCTAGTTGCTGCTAAGTGAATTCTGGAGTGGTGAATTAGACCATCTAATTCCTGGAAGAGATCTTAGAAATGACTTATTTTATTTGAATTTTCATGGACTTGGAAAATTAATACACACATAATAAAGCCACGAACTTTATCCCCGATAATTTCACACTATACTATTTTTCCTGTACTTTTCCAGGAAAGTGTGTAAGAACTGCCTATGTCAGCGAGAGGAGCATGACATCCGAGATGATGTGGAGAAGAATGACACTGGGGTCCACGTGGGTAAACTCCTCTTCTCCCCTGCCGTTGACACCCTCAAGCGATCCACCACTGCTGGACACATCAAGTTGCCCATGGGGAATGAGGTGGTGCCATCACCCAGGTAACAGTTTATAGCTAGCTGTGAGAGAGGGTAGCTTGCCAGTCTTTGCAAAAAAAAGAAAGAAAAAAAAAAAAAGACAATTGCCTAGTACAGTGGAACTTCCGAGTAAAGGACACTTTGGGATCAGCCACTTTGTCCTTTGTAGAGATGTTGTCTTTTTCTAAACTGTACTAAATGTTATGGGAAAGGGGCCCAAAAGAACGTCCTTTATTGGGAGGTTGTCCAGTTTCTTGGAGGGTCCTTCATCACTGTTATCTCAAAGTGTAGGCATGCCTGATTGTGCAGTGCCATTAGTACGAGACAAATCGAACTCCTTGCGTGCTGTTTCTATGTGAAAAATATTAACTGCTGAACTATTCCAATCCTTGCTGTGTGTATTCCCAGGTTGAGGCGTTCAATTGACTCAATCACAGGCTCTGTTCCAGGCTCCAACAGTCCCTCCACATTGAAGAAGATGGAAAAGTACCTGTGGATTCCAGGAAATTGTGCAGTTGACAAAGTAAGTATTATTGCCCACCCCCAACATGCTTGCTAACTGATAAAATTCCATGGTCAAATTTCTAACCTCATGGTCTACATATTCTACCCCCTCCCCCTCTAGATACGAACCTATTTTGAGGCGCTGCCTGCCAGCAAGACTCCAATTCGGGGCACTCCGGGGGAGAGATATAGACAGAAACAGCTGATTCGGCAAGTTCCTGCTCATGATATCGACATGAGCTACTGCAACAGTCTCACAGTGGAAGAGGAGAAACAGATGGAGATCTTCTTGCGGTTGCGGAAGGAGAAGTCATTGGGGAAGGGAATTATTAAAATGAAGGAGGCAGAAGACAGGGCATCTCACTGGGTATGAAGCTTCAGTTAATAGTAGATATCTCTCTGAGGTTCCAGTGTTGAAGTTGAACCTCTGGATAATGGACACACTTGAGACGCAGCCTTTTGTCCTTTGTAGAAAGGTTATCCTCCTTTGGAGGTTATTTTGTATTGAGTTTACATAATTATTAGATTGTCCTTTGTTGCTCTTTCAGAGTATCCTTTATTGGAGGTTAATATACTAATTCACTTCTTGCCTCGATCACACTCCATTACTAGTAGCCTTGGGGCTGAAATTTGGTGTGGAGATAGTCTAGAACACATGACAGAAGTTTGGGATAAATGGCATACTTTAGCTCTCCATAACTCATGATTACTAGTAGCCTTGGGGCTGAAATTTGGTGTGGGGATAGTCCAACCATTACAAAACACATGACAGACGTTTGGGACAATTTCATCAAAGCATGTCAATGTAATAAAGCTGATAAATGAAGGAGGGTGGTATTTTGACATGATGTGACCTTCATCTACAGGTTTGTGAGAAGTGTCACTGTAGTTTGAATGTGGGACAAGTAGCAGTGTTCACAGAGAGGACTGGAAGTGATGCTTGCTGGCACCCGGCATGTTTCACATGTGCTGACTGCAACGAACTCCTGGTGGACCTCATCTACTTCTTCCACGAGAAGGACGGCAAGGTGTACTGTGGGAGACACCATGCAGAGAAGATAAAGCCTCGCTGTGCTGCCTGCGATGAGGTCAGAGAAATGGGTGTACATTAGGAATTTTGGTTCATGAACCCCTCAATGATAGCAACTAACTCCTAAGATAATGAATTTTTCATAGGGTAAAACATAATTCAAAGTGTGAACCATAACAAGTAGAAGTGACGCATTCATTTTTGGCCACTTTAAAAAAAACTTTTGGCTCACCATCTATATTATTAGTGGCTATGATCTGGTCCATAAAATTTAATAGCAAATTCCTAATACATGGGATTGTCACATAATCCAAATCCATGAAAATACCATCTCATGAAATTTCCCCATTCATCATGTGTTTGCTGTAGTATCAAAAATAATTTTTATTCACTGTATTACTTCTCCTTTACTCTAGCTGATATTTTGCCGGGAGTACACTCGTGCTGAGGACAATGACTGGCATTTGGATCACTTCTGCTGCCTGCGTTGTGACGATGGCCTGGGGGGAAAACAGTACCGTGCTCAGGAAGGCATGCCCTACTGCCTCAAGTGTTTTGAAGTCTTATTCTCGACTTTTTGTCAGGTATGATATACGTATGTTTGCAAGACTGGAATACATTCATTGTGTAACTAAGGGTTGGATCCAGGATTTTTAGACAGGTGGGGTTGCTGGGGCACACACACTGAGCTGGGAGGTATGGGACTTTTTTTTATGCATATATCACACATTGTATTATTGAGATGTTTGCATAAAGATTACACTCCCTTCTGCTTTGCTCTATAGACATGTGGCAACACTGTGGGTTTGAACGAACCCCGACTGGCCCACGAGAACCTTGTATGGCATGGCACTGAAGAGTGCTTCCACTGCACTCTCTGCAAGGTCAGTTGATCCTCCCTGTCATACTTTTTGTGTTATAATCCATGAAAATTTTATTGCATGAAATCTCATGCTATTAAGTATCATCAAACACAGATATTCTATAACTTGTAGTTCACCTTGCATGTGCATGATATAAACACATACCCTTAGTCACACCCAATTTAGCTAAAGGGATACAGGTCATAAAATATGTCTTGTAATAATAATGTAATGAGCACTGTCCAAAGCAACAGCCCAAGGGTTTGAAATTCCGTTACAAGGAAATGAAAAGTAGTGAAATGAAAAGGTTTGAATGCTTTGAAGGTGTCTTAACCAAGCCTAAGTATACCCAGAATTTACTTTCAAATGATTATGATTCCATGTCACACAGGTTTCACTGGTTGACCAGCCATTCCTACCAAAGTACGGGAAAGTATTTTGTTCCAAGGATCACTTGAAGAAGTTCAAGAGCCATCTAAAGAAACACTAACTCACTTCTCAGCCAGGCCAACACTCTCTCATCCATTTCTCCATGCACATTGCTATTTTCCATACCTCATACAGCTGATAGCCTTTGTACATGTTTGTACTTTAATGTATTGCATTAAAGGGTCAGTTCAGAGTTCAATAATTGAATTCATGCGCATGCGTAATACGATACGGAAAGCAATATTATTCTTGTGGTTGTATGCAGTTTATAGCCTATAATACAAAGAACATAAACAAAGGTCGACGGAATTTGACACTCTTATAATCATCCCTCAGCTAGCTCAGAACTAAGAGATGAATTCATTGGAACCTTTGCCTGTAAGTATTTCGAAGTACAATAACCTAGCTAGCTAACGTTATGATGTTTGTTTTGACCTTCGTGATCTTTGCGAGCTTCCCAGGTAGCTAGATCAGGTGGTCGGCCATCTAGCTAGAGCAGCTCAGGTGGTCGGCCATCCAGGTGGTCAACAGAGCAGGCGATCAGCCTGCTTGCTAGCTAAGGTGGATGCGGTGCACGTGGCCAGCCAAGCCAAGTGCCTGATCTGAGACCATTGCTAAGTCAAATTTTTGCTGTGGCTACAGTAGCTACGAGTTGAATCCATTGAGTGAGTGAGGAGACACCTTGGGACAAACCATTAATGATTTGGTCCTCCAGTGGGGCTAGAAATCTGAGCAGGGGAGGTGAATGTTTTACTACCTACTTCCTAGAACACATGGATGTAACTGTATTAATGTTTGTATAATAATTAATAATTATGGGTCCTCCAACCAGCTTATGAGTATATAGAAGGATTTATGCTTATTATTATTATTTATCGGCGACTCAATACTCCATGGAGAGAGGAGAACATCATTACTGGGGTCTCAGTTGGTGATGGCCACCACAGTCCATTTTCATTGCCTACAATGACCTTTGACATTCATTTCAGGGGTGGATTATAATCATTAAAGGGCTGGAATTGTCAGGGGTGAGAAAAGGAAAGGAAAAGATTGAAAGGAAAGGAAGGTGAAGGGACGAGGGCACACTTAATAAGCATAGAAGTGTTTGCACACATTTCAAGGAACCATAAAAGGCTTGTCATGGGCTGGAATACATATGCCAATATTGTACACTCAACCTTCAAGTAAGGTATAAAGGTCAATTTATTATCAAATACTATAAATCCATTGTATTCATGTTCATACTATCTAATTATAAGTAAGTTGTAATATTATTATGTAATTATTATGGAAAATGAAAAGTAAACATTCCCTCTCTAATTTGGATACTCCAAGGGTAGCTTCACTAAAGTCACCCTCAGGTTCCCTCGCATACATGCGTTTGATGTCATAAAAGATGAAGCTCATTTTTTCTATCGACTACATTGGAACCCCTAGGGCTAGTCTCTTTCGGGGGTAGTTAATAAGTGTCGTCCTAATTAAGGGGGTGTCCTTAATCTGGGGCGGGGGGTGAAGCAATATTATTGCAGAGGGATCCCAAAAAGTGTAGAGGTTTTTGCGTCCAGATTTAGGGCTTCTATTGGCTTTGATTGCTCATTAATTTTGATTAGTTATTATAGTAATTTGGATTTAAATAAGTCATTCCACAAAAAAACAAAACAAAAAAAAACAAACCCTATTGCTGTGATCACTCTTCCTCATGGTTGTTTTAGAGCGGTTTAAAGACTGTTATCTCCGACTGTGGAGGCCTGAAGATTCAAGTCTTCTACTTGGAGTGCTTGGCCCAGGCCACTTACCTTATCTCGCACGAAGGCAAGGCATTCATCATCGACCCTCGTAGAGACATTGATGCTTTCGTGACAGTAAGTAACAAATTCATTCTCGTTCACTTGTTTCCAGACCTTCCACGACAGGCTGGATTTTTCAAAACACTGGAGTACAGTGTTTATAGTTAAACTGCCATTGCTTCCCTCAGTTTCAAACACCAGCAAGAGAGGTATGAATCCACACTCCCTGCTGATATCGTAAGGAAATTTGAGAAGTTAAACACAGGGACTGCATTCCAAATCTATTACTTTCATCGTTCTTAAGCCCCTTCCACTTCCCTGAAGCCCCTCCCATTTCCAGACCCTTCCCATTTTAGCTACTTGCACTTTTAAACTGACTCCTCCTTTTGATTCTTCCAAATGCAGATTTTAAAATCTGAAGACCTTACCTTATTGGGAGTGTTGGAGACACACTTTCACGCCGACTTTGTCTCGGGCCACCGTGAAATGGGGGAAAGATTAGGGGCCAAGATTTACTTCGGTCCGACTGCAGGGAAGCGGTGTAAATTTCCCATGCACGAGCTCAAGGATAATGAGGTGAGAGTCCCTACAGTCTATTTGCTTCTTGATCCCTTGATCACTGCTATGATAATATTTTAACCAAATTTTAAACTTCAAAAGCCAGCTCATAGAGTTGTGTTTTAAATGTGAAATTCGGTCTAGAACTGAGAAAGTTAGAGCAGATGTAGCGAATGATCAAGGGGTCAAGATAATTGACTTTTAGATTTATGAAGTCCACATTGAGGGTTCTATGCATATTCTCCTTCTTTCTTATTATAAGGTGATCGATTTCTCGTCTCGCTACTCCATCAAAGTCCTGAGCACTCCAGGACACACCATGGAGTCAGTGGTCTATCTTGTTGTGGACAAAACCCTCGATAACAAACCTCTCAAGGTATATTGAGCTTTGCTTTAGTAGCAGGAGGCACTAGGCACATAGGGTGGAATCAAAGAGGGGCTGGCATACATAAAAATGTACATGAATATCATGTGATTATACTTGAGAAAGGGAATGAAAATTCGCTTTTTATGGCGAATCGTGACAGAGAAAACCTGTATACAGTTATTTTGTGATGGAACCATGCAAGGAAAGAAATCGGGTACCAAAAATGGGAGTGGTTAAAAAAATTTTTAAAAAAGGACCAAAAAGGGGGAAAGGAACATGGCTAATGATATCAAAAAGGGGAATGGCATGGGAAAGGAACAGGAGTAGGGATACCAAAAAAGGGGAGTGGCATGGAAAGGAAACAGCCTATGTGTAGAACTCCAACAGATTCTGTGGGAGGACTTAAGTAGCCATAGGCAGAGTGTCATTCAAACTATGCTTTCCCACATCACTTGCCCCATTCCCTCCTCCCTTCCTTTCAAGGCATTCACAGGAGACACTCTCTTCATTGGGTCATGTGGACGTCCAGACTTGGTTGGTTCCATAGGCTTCACAGCAGAGCACATGTCTCACCTCATGTTCAACTCTCTCAAGGACAAGATAAAGACCCTCCCTGATGAAGTTCAGGTACAGTACACTTAGTATAGAAATATAGAAAAAAAGGTTGGGATACTAGCCAGAAAATTTCTTATCATGCTGCTCTTTCTAAGGGTTTGCCTTCTTTCTTTCTTTCTTTCTTTCTTTCTTTCTTTCTTTCTTTCTTTTTTTTTTTTTTTTTTGCATCTAGTTTTTGCTTGTTTGCTTAAATATTTTGCCTTGCTTTTTGGTTTGCAGGTTTTCCCGGCCCACGGGGCTGGTTCTCCATGTGGCAAGAACATCAGCAAGGACTTGTACTCCACCATCGGCAAAGAAAAGGCCACCAATCCAGCTCTCTCTTATGATAACGTAAGATCATAAGTTTCTCTGTCCATATAACGAAATGAGGGAATAAGAAGTGAAGGAATATCTGCTGGCTGTTGTTGTTATTGTTGTGTTATTGTTAATTTTGTTATTGTTGTGTTGTTATTGTTGTTGTTATTGTTTGCATGCAGGAGGACGAATTTGTGGCATTTCTGACTTCCAGTCAACCCACAAGTCCCGAGTATTTCTCCTACAACGTCCAACTGAACACTGTAAGAGACATTACGAGGCATCTCAATCCACTTCCTAAAATGACACACACCCACTTCCTTTCTAATAGGAAGGAGCACAACAGCTGAGCAGCGACCTTTGCGCCATCCCTAGGCTTTCTCCCAGTGAATTCAACAAAGTTTTCGCCGAAGGAGAATGTGATGTTATAATGGACACCAGAAATGTATGTTACAGTGCATATACGAGGGGTAAAGGATACGAGGGGTAAAGGAGCACTCTTGTGGCTATGTACGTACAGAGGTGGCCCCTTCACACAGTGACCTACGTACCTGGATGGTTATGACGGTCACTTTTGGGACTGAACAATGTGGCTGATGTACAGAGGTGGCCCCTTTCACCTCTAATATTAAATTAGAACATAGCTAGTTTGAATCGAGCAATCTGATTGGTCACTTACAGGTTTCTTATTCTCATAGTTAGTTTACCTGGTACAGGTATATAGTCTACATATAGACTACCTGCTCTCAGGGCATGAATAGACACTTTCTCTAAGGGCATGTAAGTAACTTAGCAACACACTAACCGTTTCCAAGGAGGTAGCTGTAGCGCTTCAAAATGCTGAGATTTTATGACAAGAATAACGTAGGAATGAGGGAGGTTGGAGCAGACTGGAACAGTAGAGCTGAGGTTAGAGCAGACTGGAACAATAGAGCTGGAATGAGGAAGGTGGTTGGAGCAGGCTGGAACAGTAGAGCCTGGAACAGTAGAGCTGGAATGGGGAAGGTTGGAGCAGACTGGAACAGTAGAGCTGGATAGAGAGCAGGCTGGAACTGCAAAGCGGGAAAGTGAGGTGGATGCACTGGGGAGGGTGGAGCTGGTGACAGGAGAGGTGGAACTGGAATGCTCTTCGAGGAGGGCGGAGTTTGAATCTAGTTGCTGACTCAGTTGATAGAATAGTCTGGACTTGCCATGCTAGCTTCTTTACAAATAACCCAGGAGCTGGTTCGCCTAGGCAGCCTGGCTTACCACAGAATACGCTGGGGTTGTTGAGTTCACCTGTGGTGTCTACGTTGTTCTTGTCATAAAATCTCAGCATTTTAAAGCGCTACAGCTACCTCCTTGGAAACAGTTAGTGCGTTCTAAATCAGTTAGACACCTTGACCAACGAGCTCTACTGTATTTAGACACCCTTAGGCCCTTAGCAGCGCCCTCGCTATGCTCGGGACGCTACAACCCAGGGCCTTCGGGTTGTCTGAATACAGTAGACCCCTTGGTTTCAGTGTCTAACTATTATTTGGAACCCAGTTAAATGGTCACCTTTGGGACTGCTGCTGTACAGATAGAGGTGGCCCTTTCACACTGTGACCTCTATAATGCATACTAGCCTGACACCCACAAATATTATGTCTACGTAGCTATTTCTCTAGCTACTTTCTCTGTGCAGTCTCTGGCACCTTGCTCTCTAGGCTTACTGCGTGCTGCTCAACCTAGGCTTCTGGTTTCTTAGTTTGCTTGCATATTTTTTAGCATTAAGAATTGTTCAGTCCCAAGGGTGACCTTTTATAGCCTAGGTTACTGTGGCCACCTCTAGAATAACAGCCATATTGTTTAGTCCCAAAGGTGACCTTTTATAACCCAATGTGTCTTGAAAATAAGGACACCATGTAGAAAAAAGAATGTCAGAACAGGAGACTTGACAGGGGACGGTTTCAATGGACACCAGCTAGCATACAATGTATGTTATCTACAGGTTCTTTGGCCATCTATTTCCTAACAAAGGCCCATTTGATTGGAGAATGTTCTTTTTAACTACTTTTTTTTTTGTGTGATTTATTTTTATCTATTGAATAGGCCAGGGAGTACTGTGAGGGTCATATCCCGGGAGCCTTGAATTTCCCTCTTGGTTCAGCTGGAGGGACAATTGTCGGAGCAGAGGATGGAAACTTTGCAATATGGGTAAGCATCCCCTTAAATACAGTACTTACTGTATTCAAATCTCTGACGATACAAAGTGTTATTAATTAATGATAAGAGAGATGTCCAACCTCTGTGGACACTTTGGGATCTCAAATTGTCCTTAGTATAGAGGTGTCATCTATACGGATAATGCAGTGGAACCTCTCTATTGTGGACACTTTCAAACCTTGGATAATCGCCAGCCTCTGTATTGAGTACACACAAAGTCCCTATAATTATTATAATATATTGTACAATCAAAATTAATCATTTGACTGTATTGAACAAAAAAACAACAGCATTAATGTGGGATCTTAGAAGTTGTCCCGTGTACCTTATCCCTTGTCCTTATTTGGTAGAGTAACTCCTCTTTCGATGAATGAGTTGTATGCATATTTCTCCAGGTGGGTACATGTCTGCCGAGTGACGTGGTGTTCCTATTGGTCAATGCTCCTGGTAAGGATTCGGAGGCTCTTCAGAGGCTTGCTAGAATAGGTTACACCAGAGTAAGTCCCAATCAACATGTTCATACAAAATTACTAAAAGTACTAAATTTAATAATGAGCTCTACATAATATTAACTGAATTTTAAAAAACTGCTACCATATAATTTTCGTGGGTAAGTTTTTGTGGTTTTGCAGAGAATCTTACCAAGTACCACTTTTTAAACTTTGGCTCACCATTTGGTATGGAGATAGTCTAACCATTCATTGTATATGAACGCGTGACAGAAGTTTGGAACCAATTCATCAAAACATAATTATTAAAATTTTGAGAAGTAATAAGCTAATGAATGGATTTCTATATTACGATTTTCAAATCCATGAAGAATTTTGTCCTGTAACTAGCTAGCTACACAGCAGCTGTTTCTTAAGTGTGTGTACTGCATTCTTTTACTTTGTGGTATGTATGTACATACGTAGATTAAGGGGCTGTTGGCTGGAGGTATGCAGGCATATACACAAGCTGGATCTCCCACTATCTCTCGTCCAAGGATTGATCTGGTAAGGATGAAGCTTAATATTAGCTAATTCCCAATTCTTTCGCCCCATAAATTCAGTCCCTTGATGCATTCAGCTCCTATTACAAAAGTCACCTCTGTATACAGTGGAATCCAACCCCCTGAAATGCATATTCAGTGTACCTCTGTATACAGAGGAACCCCTCTATCCCAACCCCCCTGAAATGGAGACACCTCTGTATACAGAGGAACCCCTCTATTCCAACCCCCTGAAATGGAGACAACCTCTGTATACAGTGGAACCCCTCTATTCCAACCCCCTGAAATGGAGACACCTCTGTATACAGTGGAACCCCTCTATTCCAACCCCCTGAAATGGAGACACTTGGAACCTCTCTATTCCAACCCCCTGAAATGGAGACACCTCCTGAAATGGAGGCACCTCTGTATACAGTGGACCAATGGAGACATGCACTTCTATAATCAGTGGAACATACCCCTCTATTCCATAGACTTCTCCTCCATCTCTTTCTGACTACTTGTCTGAAGGCTACCAGCTGCTTGACGTGCGGACTGAAGGAGAGTTTGAGACTAATAGTGTCAAAGGAGCCCTCAACCTCCCCCTTGCAAACTTAAACAACCTCACTCATCTCTTAGACAGGTAGGAAAATGTTAGACACAGTGCTAAAGACAACGGTTATGTACATGGTATGTGGGGATAATATGTGCATGCCTGCATTATGTATCTTGGCTTGTTGAAATGTGTAGAACCACCTAGCTTATAGGCCATCTCCTACTTGGTGATTTAGTGAAAGATTACAGGCCAAATCATGCCAGCTGCTAGATTAGAAAAAGAATGTTTAGATTTTCCAAGTGTGTCGACCCTTTACCAACTTCAATCGTAGATAATAGATCAAGGGAGGAGCTATTGTAGAACATGAAAAAAAAACTTCTATGCGTCTCCAAATCATGCCCAATATAACTAACATGGTGATGACAGTCGTGCCAAGACATTCTAGTCTTTTAAAAGACCTTATGACCTTTATTATCCCTCCCCCGTCCCCCCATTTTCTTCTCCTTCTGTTCCCTCCATCTCCTCCCATTCTCCCCCTCCTCCATTACCCCTTCTCCCCCTCCATCCCTGGCCCTTCCACCCTCCATTCTTCCTCTTTGTTGTATCAATTCAGAGAGAAGAAGTACATAGCCTTTTGCCTGGGGGGATTTAGATCAACCATAGCTGCTTCACTCCTCGTCAAGTCAGGGTTCAAAGTGCAAGATGTCGACAAGGGATTTGCAGCCATCAGTGTCAATGCCCCCAACTCAACTACAACTGGTCAGGTAATTAGAGGGGCAGCATGTAATCTACCTAACTATGTATAACAGCGAGTAAAGGACACTTTGGGGTCAGCCACTTTGTCCTTTGTAGAGAGGTCGTCCTTTTCTCAGAGGTTAAAACTGTATTAAATGCTATGGGAAAGGGGCCCTAAAGAGCGTCATTTGTCCAGTTCACTTGGATCATTGAATACTGTCCTGTCCCGAAGTGTACAATTGTACAGATTTGAGTTACAGTTAATCTTATGTACGTACCTTGTTTCAGATGTGTCCCAGCATGAAAGAAATCCTCCAGAAAATGTATGAAGAAGCCACTGAATGATCGATCCTCCACGAAACAAACTCATCATCATATTATATACTAGTTCAAAAGTGTTTGTATTCCCCATTTCCAGCATGTATTTATGTATAGCTAAAGCTGACAACAACAACAACAACAACAAAAAAACAACTTTGTTTAATACACATGGTTTCTATCTAGCACTTGCTATGGCACCATTCATGCACCTAAAATTGAATGCTTTCCTGTCCTTGACAACTATCACTCAGTAACCTCCTGATTTACTACCTCTGGAATTCATTGCAGCATAGCTAATCGGACCCAGAGATTGTGGAATTCAATATCCAGCTCAGAAAGACACAAGATGTGCTAGAACTTGTAAATGACCAATGGACTAGACATTCTTAAACTGCTTTACTGCTTTCTTTGCTGCAGATTTTTTTTTTTTTAAGTTGTATATGGTATATCATCTACACCGTGTATCATAATGTGTATACCACTCCTACGATTGCCTATAGCTAAGTGGCAAGCCACTAATTTGCTTACTTTACCTTCCCCAGTTACACCACAAACTTCCCAATTTCTAAGAAGCTAGCTATTAACAGACTTGTGGTCATGAGATGCTTACAACAGTGTCTTGAATGCTGGAGGTAGAGCATGAACCTAAAACTTTCTTGTCCTTGACAACTAGCCACACCTCCTGATTTATTGCAGCATGTAGCCAGAGATCATAGTTTGTCCAGCTCAGTAAGACGTGAGACGTGCTAGAACTTTAACCAATCATTCTTAATGTCATTAGGTAATACAGAGAAAGAACAACTGCTTTACTGCTTTTCTTTGCTGCAGATTTTGTAATTTTTTTTGGTTGGCATATGGTATATACCTATATCATCTACATCGTGTAGCTAGCTATCATAATGTGTAGCTACACTACAAATTTATCGTACATGGTTGCCTATAACTGGCAAGCCACTAATTTAACTTACTTTACCATTCCCAATAGAGCTAGTGTCCTTTCACACATGCAGGCTTAGTGTGCTGTAGTTAACAGGGAAACTTAGCCTTGTTGCTAAGGGAAACTGTTCCCCGGCACATCACTTGACTATAATTAAAAGATAAATATAAACTACACCCTATTTAAGTACACTATTGGAAAGCTCTCACTGAGAGCTCTCTTTTGAGACCTAAATCAAGCTTATAGAGGGTAGTAGCTATAATGAAAATATGGACGTTTTATAAATTCTTCCCTTAATACCTTGTTTCCTGTCCTTCATTTGCTCAAATTGGATGAGGGAGGGAGGGAGGCTATTTTATACTAGGGCAATGTGCAATATTTGATGGCAAGCAAGCTTTTAGAGTTGATAGACTCCAACTTCTTAAAATTTTGGTTCCAACCAAGCAGCTACATACATAATAGGAAGGTGTAATGTTTACCAAAAAGCACTTAGAAATAATTATAGAACGTAGAAATCAATCACACTTAAGGGGGGTTCCCTGGGTCCAAAACTTGCCACTTTACAAATGTATTAGCGTAACTCCGCCCACTTTTTACTTCCTGTCTTAGCCCTTCCCTTCCTCCATACCAATGTCTGTATAACCCAAATAAAAAAATTCATTGCTTAGTTTCATCCTATAGCTAAGTCGAAGCCAAATTTGAAGCCTTTATCACATAATTAACTATATATTTTTTTAACGACCACTTGTGAAGGTGCTATGAGAGCAGCTGTATACCCTAAAAGGTTAAAAATTTACTTCTTGGGACAATGATAACTTAATTTTAAAATTAAAAAAAAATTATAATTAAGATATCATTTGAATCTTCTTTAGAAGCTCTACAAAATGTGGCTCTCTATTTCCAACTATAGGCACTGTAATCCACGTTAAGTGACCTAAAGTACTGAAAGGTACTTTGAAACATTAGTGAATCACTTGAAAGATGATTTAAAATATTTTTTTGTGTTGCTATGGAAAAAGGAAAGCCACATTTTGTAGTCCTTCTACATAATTAGCACTGTGTAAAGTGATGAAATTTTACCACAATTTTTTCCTGAGTTATTACTGTCCCTAACAGTGGTCTTCATTTTTGCTTGAACGCAATATTGTGGGGCCTCAATTCTTAAGCCACACCCACTTTTTTGTTTGTAAGTACTCCAACTATCATTGAAATAGCATACTTAATTTCATGGGAATACACATTATGGTTAATGAGTAATCCAATGTTTTTTAGTGCAGAATTTTTTGCCAGGGAACCCCTTAATAATAAACTAGTAGGCGGTGGTCAAAGGTGGTAGACAGGAAACAATGAATTTAATCACACTGGCCTCATTTGTAGGTAAATTCATTACTCGGTTAAAAATAGTATGATGTCATACCCCTAGCACAATAGTTAAAAATAGCACAGTAGCTAATAGGCTTAAAAAAATCATGCCATTTCATCCTGCACATGATCATTTGAACTCCTATAAGAACTTAAAAGTTATTACTACTCACTTTAAAATAGATACTGTCAAGTTATAAGTAAAGTGGACAACTACGAGTTATTTGACTGACCTTGGTTAGCAGCTGTGAGGAGCTGAGCCATGGAGGAGCCAACCATCTTCGAAGTGGCCCCCAACTCCAAAGCACTGGTCTCTACATTCTCTCCAGGAAGGGGAAGCAACATGCCCTACAGAAAACAGATCAGTCAGAAATTTCCAACAAGGATCATATCATAATTGTGTAGCTAATTTTCAGAATTAGCTAAAGCACAGATAAGACATGAAAAAAATGTCTTATCTCAAACCGCTATATTAAATAATATACCTTCAAAAGGTAAGTAAGAAGGAAGTAGGGGCTAAAAATACATAATTAATTTAAAATTCATAGATATAGTAGATAAACTAATGATAAACATGACTATAAGGATAATATTATAAAAGAGCATTATTGCACAAATCTTCACATTCCCAACCAGTGGAGAAAGTGTTATGCAGCATCTTCTAGAATGTCTATTCACTACAGACTCCAATTTCCCTACCTGAAATCTAAAGAACTGCTGGCAGTACTGGTTGTGGTGGTGACACTGCATGCAATTACAGAATCAAGACCTCTGCCAGGTAATGTTAATACCAGACTCATAGCTAGTTTGTAAGAGTGAGCACAGCTTAGAGAGTAAAATGTTGAAAAATTTAACACAAAAAATGCTGTAGCTAATTTTACTAGTTTAATTAAGTACCATCCAAACCAACCTGATTAAGGTGAAAACTGAAAAATAAAAATTTCAATAGGAAATGCTGATTTTTTTTTAGTGAATCCCAACTTTTAACTTCTATGCTCTGTGGTGGCTTGAGTTTTTACCTATGAGCAGTGAAAAAAATTTCATATATAAGTTAACTACAAGGATTCAACTGGACACGCAAAAAGCTCTCAGAGCATCCCAAGGATGTAAAAACTCAGCCATGACTCGACAACCTAAACTATTGGATTCATGCAGCGACAATCTATTTTAGAACATTACGTCATCGTTTCTTGTTCGAAGGCCAAGGTTCGACTCATCCGCCCCCGCGCGCGCCCATTAATTTTTATTGTCCAAAAAATAGTTTGGAGACGCCCCCTTGGCCCTATGAGATGAAACTACAGTTTCATATCTACTGACTAACACGTCCTACTCTACAACAACTGAGGGCAAACCAGACGCTCTAGAACGCTACCGTTTCAGAGAAATTCAGTCGTCATTAATTTTTCTCGAACAACAACCTTGTCACTGTGTCTACAGTCTTTTCCAGTAGTGCAAACCAAGGTGCAGGGCGGTTCGAAGAGATTTTAGCCAGAGAAGTCAACACTCCTGAGTTTTATTTAGCCGTCGATCAAGCGATCGAAAAAGTGCCATAGCTCTACAGTGGCTTCTTTCTTCGAGTCGCCTGCCCACTGGTTCATAAGTACAACATATGGTCAGCACTTGGCTGACGACTGAAAATTATGGCTGCGCGAAGCCTCCGAGGCTAGCTGCTTAGCGGTCGCGATCTAGAGTGTCCTCAGTTGTAGTCTCGAGGTGAGGAAAGGTCTGCAGTTAGTAGGGGAAAAGAGGTAAAGGGTCGGCGCAGCCAGACTACTATAGGCCAAGTATGTTTTCGCCAGTGTGATTAAATTCATTGTTTCCTGTCTACCGCTTGGCCACCGCCTATTATAGTTTATTATCAAATGTCAGCTTGATTGATTTCTACAGCAATCAGTGGTTTATCGAAGTGCATACATACCAACCATCCAGATTTCCCTGGATTATCCAGGGATTGGGTGTCAAATCCAGACACAGAAAAATCCAGGGATTATGCCTATGTGCTCTTAATAGGTTAGACAATGGCTACATTACCAGATTCTGCCTTGAAGCCTACATTTGCGTGTATCCGAGATACATCAACATAACATTTATTCATATTAAATTAATTTCATCCAGGGAAATAAATTCAAATCCAGGGGGAAAATATCCCAGATCCAGAGAAAGTGTCTTGAGGGGGTTGGTAAGTATGTAGCTAAGTGCTAAGTGCTTTGGTAAACATTACACCTTCCTATGTATGTAGCTGCTTGATTGGAAACAAAATTTGGAGTCTATCAGCTCTAAAAGCTTGCCTGCCATCAAATATTGTACATCACCCTAGTAATAAATAATAAAAAATAGCCTCCCTCCCTCCCTCATCCAATTTGAGCAAATGAAGGACAGGAAACAAGGTATTAAGTCACATTGGCCTAACTCACAAATTATCTATGAACATACACCTAGGAAATTCTGTCGCGAGCGACCTGATATTTTTTTTTGCCACCAGGGTATATCATTGTCGCTGCATGCAAAGTATCTACCTGAATAATACAGAGACATATTAAAGAATGTTGTTGCTCGATCAGCAATGATATTTTGTTGCTCACGAGCTATAGAGAGCAATAATTATGCAGAGCAACATAATTTCACATAGAGAGCAATAATTATTAGCTATAGCTACAGTGCAAAATCTCCTAGTCACTCACTATAATCTCCTAGCCAGATATAATTGATGCTCTCCTATAGCTATGCATGGTTATATAGAACGACAAATCTCCTATATAGTTTAAAATCTCTATTTTTTTGCTCTCCCGGCGGTTCTTCATATGCAGAGTTATATAACTAGAGTGACAAAATCTCCTAGTCATTTACCCAGCTAGCTATATAATACGTATCTCCTAGGAGAGTCAAACTATGTTGCTCTTTATAGCTGGCAGTTTGACAATTATCATAACCATATAATCACCCTCACTCTTGAATAATGTGATACATATCCTAGAATAATTTGTTGATGCATAGACTCTGCATGACTATAGGATATATTTTCCATTGGTAAGCTCCACCATGCATTCACATCAATGGATCACTGCATATCATAGCTAGCTACTTATTTGCTGCTATAAACTTGTGAGATATTCCACAAGTCATTATACTGGCAAAAAGTATTAATTTTTCAGCAGTTAGCTACAAACTTACCAGAAAAAAAAAGCTGCTCCTTTGTAGTAGCTATATGAGTGATACACCTGACAAAAGTGAATAACAAGCTTGAGATTAAGCATTGCTCTGTCTATATATGTTCTCTCATTGACTATAGAGATATTAGATGAACAATGAGAGATTTATTACTAAGAGAGAAACAAAATATCCTAGGAGATTTTATTGCTAGGAGGGCAACAAAATATCCTAGGAGATTTTGTTGGTGAGCGATAAATCATATGCATGTTTCTTTATAATCAGCTACCACCTTTCCAATAAGGCTAGCTATAGCTATAGCTACTTTGCATGCAGCAACAATATATCCTGGCGGTGACAAAATATCCTAGGAGGTTAGGTTGTTCACGACAGAATTTCCTAGGATATTTTGTCGCCGTGATAGAATCTCCCAGGTTATACGGTGTCACAGTTTATTTTGTCGCTGAAAATGACACCAAGTCTTGTTATAACTTGAAGTTTCTCTGTACGTAGTTATTAACTACGTACATGCACCCAGAGAAACTTCACATAGCTATGGGGAATTAGTTTGGCCAAATGTATAAGAATCAAGTCTTGAGGTAATATGACCCTTTTTGGTCCCCATAGTAGCTACAGCTATCAAAAAAAAATTTACTCTCTAAGCTGGAAGCACTGCAAAGTGTCAATAACACTATAGCTAATTATTTTCATAGACCTAAAGTTTTGCTACGAGGGTGAGAGAGTGGATGCTCACTGCATCGTGAATGATACCAGTTATGGCGTTGTATGGTTAATAAATGATGTTGATCAGAATTTTGGAAACCTGAGTTCTCGAAACTGGACAACACTAAATGGAGGCAGTGATTTGAACTTCATATGCAGTCCAAGGATCCACTATGTCACCATTGCATGCAGATCTAACCATGGTGAAAGTGGTAGCTACAACAAAACAATCATAGTGTCCCCCCAACCACTGAATACCAGTCCAGCAAATTTGGGAACTCCTACTTCATTTGCTAATAACATTGACAGTTTATCTTTCACTTTCTATTGTGTACTTACTCTTTTTGTGACTTGGAAGTCTACATAATTGTTTGAATACCCTAAATATTTATTGTCTTCAGATGTACATTCATTGTAATATTAATATTAATAAAGGAGAAAAATATAATTACCTAGTATGTAGGGATGGCTGTGTGCAGTTCAACTTAAGAAGTTAGTAACAAGAGGATGAACTTCAGTCAAGTAACCCCTTACCCATCATCAATATTACCAAACTACGAGCTACTATTTCTATACTTCACTCTCATCTTGGCAAGTGAAATTAGCTCGTAGTTTAGTAATATTGGTGATGGGTAAAGGGTTACTTAGCTAGCTTAAATCCACTTGTATATAAACTCTTATAAAAAGTAGGGATGGTTCAGCAACAACTTTAGTCAAGTAACCCTTTACCCATCTTTTGTCAAGTAACCCATTACCCATCTTTTGCAACTTTAGTCGAGAACCCTTTACCCATCTCCAGGTAACACTGGAGATGGGTGATGGGTAACTTGACTAAAATTCACTCTCTTATTGCTGAATCATCCCTTCCTTTATAAGTTTATGTACAAGTGGATTTTCTAGATAGCTAGCTACGTAGCTACTGCACTACAACAGCATTTGGGGAATGCATAGCTTTCTGAATAACATTAACATACAGTGGAATGTCTGATAAAGAACACTCAAAAGAGGACACCTCTCAATAAAGGACAATTTCAGTGGCGGCTGAGGGTGGGGGCGAGAGGGGCTAGAGCCCCCCCACTTTCTAGCAGGTGGCCCCACTTTTTTGACCCATTATATAATTGACTAACTACAGCAGTAAAGTCTACTGTCTAGTCACTAATGATGTTGCATATTAGTGGCTGCATTGTTGTTTGGCCACATGTATAGAATCAAAACCTTCATAAATATAATTACAGCTCATTGGGAGTAGTTATCGATGTGCAATTTTGAGCCCCCCCCCCCCACACTTTTTTGGGTCCTCAGCCACCCCTGAATTTAAAGGTATATAGTTAGACACTCTACACAAAATAACCACAATCTCCCTAGCTGCAAAGGATATCAAGGATGGATGATCAACTATGTAGCTGATGTGAAGAGTTTGCTGGAGCTTATTTGGATGACGCAGTCAGATGCTGGGTTGACACTGAAAGTTGAAAAGTGCCAGTTTTGGTCAGAAGAAAGTCCATTACCTGGGTCACGTCATTGGAGGTGGGCCTTGAAGATCTTCCATACATACCTTTATGGACAATTCAAACTGATCATCAACCTCTGACATGGCTCCATCGAATGAAGAATGCAAATGCCCGACTTACCCACTGGTCACTGGCAATATAACCCTACTCGTTTAAAGTCACCCATCGACGGGGTCTGAACAATGGAAATGCAGACAGTCTCTCTCGTGGACCAGTTAATGATGAGACGATAGAAATTCAGACTTGAGCATGAATGTGACAGAGTTAGTGTATGCATGTAGTGCATGATTATTGATTTGTAGGTAATTAGTGGTTTCATTTCTGTTTTTAGCTGTTAGTCTTTTTGTGCTTGATTTTTCCTGCTGTGTTCTAGAATCTTCTCTTGTGCCTGTTTTTTCCTGCATGTGTGTCGGTGTAACTGCTTGAGGGAGAATCAGACCAGAAGATGATGATGGCAACACAGGAGCAGAATTTGATACAGTAGGTTGGCTTGGAACTGCAGAAGGAGGAGCAAGAGAAGAGAGTATGGAAGATTGAGATGCCACAACCGAAGCCAAAACAATGGGTGATGTGATTTTGAGAGTTCTATTATTAAAAAGTTTACTAACTACATTGTTACAAGGTACCTCTATATACAGTGGACCAATGGAGACATGCACCTCTGTTATCAGTGGAATGTACCCCTCTATTCCATAGACTTCTCCTCTTCTCCTCCATCTCTTTCTAACTACTTGTCTGAAGGGTACCAGTTGCTTGATGTGTGGACTGAAGGAGAGTTTGAGACTAACAGTGTCAAAGGAGCCCTCAAACCCCCCCCTCCCCCCCCCCCCCCCCCCCCGGGTGGAGGGAAGGGGGAGGGAAAGAATGGGGGGCACGTGGAAGAAGGAGGGAGAAGGGGAGATGGGGGAGCGGGATAATAAGATCACAAGGTAAAGACTAGATTTGTGATTGGAGATGCATAGAAATTTTTCATGTCCTCTCTGGGGGCAAGCTTCAATTGAAGTCGGCAAAGGGTTGACATGCTTGGAAAATTTTAAACTACTTAGCAGCTGGCATGATTTGGCCTGTAATCTGTTCTTTCACTGATCAAGTAGGCTACAAGCTAGCCCCCCCCCCCCCCCCCCCCCAAGTGGCTCGCTTCACTCATAATGATCCTCCCACACATTTCGACAGGCCAAGTTTTAGACTCAATCCTCTATAATATTTATATTAGCTGTGTGCAGCACATGCACACAATTATCACGCACTTGCTGATACATACCATGTATATAACCATCACCTTTAGCACTGTGTCTAACATTTTTCTACCTGTCTAGGAGATGAGTGAGGTTGTTTAAGTTCGCAAGGGGGGCCCCTCTATATTTCCTCTTTATTGTATCAATTCAGAGAGAAGAAATACATAGCCTTTTGCCTGGGGGGATTTAGATCCACCATAGCTACTTCACTCCTCGTCAAGTCAGGGTTCAAAGTGCAAGATGTCGACAAGGGATTTAACTACAACTGGTCAGGTAATTAGAGGGGCAGCATGTAATCTCCCCAACCACTGGTCAGGTAATTAGAGGGGCAGCATGTAATCTACCTAACTATGTATAACAGCGAGTAAAGGACACTTTGGGATCAGCCACTTTGTCCTTTGTAGAGAGGTCGTCCTTTCCTCGGTGGTTAAAAAAAGGGGCATGGGGTTGTCCTTTCCTTGGTGGTAAATGCTATGGGAAAGGGGCCCAATAGAGCATCCTTTGTTGGGAGGTTGAAGGTTCGCTTAGATGATAATTATCATTGAATAATAGCTACTGGCTTGTCCCAAAGTGTACATTTGTACAGATTTGAGTGACAGTTGATCTTTATGTACGTGCTTTGTTTCAGATGTGTCCCAGCATGAGAGAAATCCTCTAGAAAATGTATGAAGAAGCCACTGAATGATCGATCCTCCACGAAACAAACTCATCATCGTATTATATACTAGTTAGTTCTAAACTGTTTGTATTCCCCATTTTCCAGCATGTATTTATGTATAGCTAAAGCTGACAAAAACTTTGTTTAATACACATGGTTTCTATCTAGTGCTTGCTATGGCACTATTGCTTTCTTTCACATCCTCTTATTGAGGTTCAAACTAATCAATAAATTCTTATGGTGGTCCTTCCAAGATAAGTGGAGGACTGGAGGTTCTGGTTTGGAGTCTGACTCCACCACCTCTGGATCACCCTCCTACTTTTTCACCATGGTTAGATCTGCATGCAATGGAGAACAAACAAATGAGATGCTTACAACAGTGTCTTGAATGCTGGAGGTAGAGCATGAACCTATATAAAACTGAATGCTTTCTTGTCCTTGACAACTAGCTATCATTCGCCACACCTCCTGATTTACTGCCCCTGGAATTTATTGCAGCATAGCTAATCGAATCCAGAGATCGTAGAATTCAATAGTTTGTCCAACTCAGTAAGACATGAGATGTGCTAGAACTTTGTAAGTGACCAATCATTCTTAATGCCATTAGGTAATACAGAGAAAGAACGACTGCTTTACTGCTTTCTTTGCTGCAGATTTTGTAATTTTTTTTTTTTTTTTTGGTTGGCATTATTATGATAGCTATATCATTGTGTGTACAAGTACATGGTTGCCTATAACTGGCAAGCCACTAATTTTACTTACTTTACCATCTCAAGTAACACCACAAACTTCTAAGAATATGGGAGAAGCTAGCTATTAAATTATAGCAATAAAGGATTAACGGGGGTGGTTGTGTGCTGCCAATTTCAGCATGGATTTTGATATTGATAGGACAATGGATCATGTTTCTGTGGTCTAGCTATTAAGCCACTACCCACTTTTCTTATTCCTGAAGCTTCCAGGGGTATAACCTAGTGTCCTTTCACACATGCAGGCTCATAACATTATAGTTCGTTATACTGACTAGCTGTAGTGAACAGGGAAACTGTTCCCCGGCACATCACTTGACTATAATTAAAAAGATGAACATACATTATGTTACAGTAAATAAAAACAAACAAACAAACAAAAAACAACAAACTATAGCTAGCTACTATAGAGTTTTCTTATTTGACGTCACAGGTCACGTGCGATCGATTTACCCCGCCTCCTGGTGTACAGCTGATATAGCAGCTCTGTACAGAAGTGGTAAACAAAATTAATGCTCTAGTTCTTGTCACGCTAGGATTGGCTTTTCGTACCAAAGATACATCTTTATATTAGTAACTAGCTGGAACATATTATACTGAATGAATCATAACTTCTGCTGCAGGTATAGCCGATTTCACTATATAACTGCCTATTCGCTTGTACACCAACATTTTCCGTATAGCTACTTCCGTATACTCTTAAACAATCTGTATAACTTCCGTCTGACTTCCGTACATGTCCGTAGAGATCACATGATGAAAAATCTCTATAGCTGGATTTACTCATGAATAATATGGCTAGCTATATATGCATACTTAACTGGCTATAAAAGAACTGCACTAGCTACAATGAATAGCATAATGCATATAATAGCTAACTACACTGGCATAGCTGGATTTACTCATGAATATGGCTAGCTATAGCCTATGCATAATCTGGATAAAAGAACTGCTGAGCATTTGAGGTAACTGTAGCTAGCAATAGCTACTGGCATAGAACATACAGTGGAACGTCTGATAAAGGACACTCCGAAAGAGGACAGCTAAACCTCTACAACAAACAGAGGACAATAACTACTAGCTACACAAAATAACCTCCAAAAGAGGACAACCTCCCTAGCTGCAAAGGACAAAAGGAGTGTTCCATTAGCTAGGTTCTACTGTAGCTAGCTATTGGTTCAACGCACTACACTGACAGGCCAGCCACGATGATAAAGGTACGATCACCCCACAAAAAGCTGAATACCATGAGCTCGAAGTACCACGCCCACCTCCAGTATGTGGGAAAAAGCTGAATACCATGAGCTCGAAGTACCACGCCCACCTCCAGTATGTGGGCGTAGCACCTACCCCTCCGAAGCCAGATAAAAGACAGGCTTGTAGCTAGGTGTGGACTCTGCTGGCTCACAAATCGGAAGATATCTAGTCAGAGACGGAGTCTTTCAACTGGTGAAGGAGATTTGCACAATCTAGTTCTAAAATTGGACAAAAAAGAACTTCACACAGGTAATTGAAAAGGGCAGATACTAGCCAGCCAGCCATATTGTGTGTACAGTATGCTTCATTATCATAACAGGGTTTCTTGATCTATATAGCTCTAGCTAGCTATACCATGTCCCTTATTAAGTTCAATGTGCTTTATAATATTGCTAAATAGTTAGTTAAATTATTTATAGTGGAAGTGATTATTACTCACTTTTTGTGTGTCACTAAAGTTACTCTTGTTACAATCCTAAAAGTAATTAGCTAGCTACTATTGTAGCTAGATGTTACAGCAGCAAAAGATCTCAGATTCAATTAACAGAATATTGTTCATTCTGAATTGTATCTACACCAAACTACTTAGCTGGCTGGCTACGAGATGTTAGCTGCAGGATCTATGGATCATCCGCATTTTTCTGGTCTTATTATCATTATATCTAGATAGCAATACCAATAATCAAAAAATACTGATTTTAGCTTCATTTTAATGTCGATATTATGAACTCAAGCAAGGTGTGATATTTTAATTATTATGCTCTGCACAGAGAATAGAAGATTCTGAAGAGAAAAAGAGCAAAGAAAACATCCATACTTGATGGAGGATTCCGAAGACGAGGGAGCTCCTTTGTATGAGCTCCTTGAGATGAGGGGCTTTGTCACACCTCGTCACAGAGCTTATAGGTCAATGAGTGCTCCTGCTCCACTCTCCATGGGTTATGGGCTTGATGGTGGCGGAGTCTCTTCTTACCTGAAGATAGGAGACAAGGTTGCTCTTTATTCAGAGAGTGATGACGACAAGACTACTGGATTTGTCAGCACTCTGGGGTACGTGATAGATATTATGATGGTATGTACAGCTGTACAGTGGAATCCTTCAATGTTGAGAGAGAGAGAAAGAGAGAGAGAGAGAGATGTATCACATAGGTTCTATTGCACAATGTGTGCATGCATGTTGTACAGCTCATTGTTTTTTTTTTCTGCAAAAGTTTTCTTACATGTTAAATTTATGTTTGGCTTTCACACTCTCATGAGTTTTACCTCCAACCCTTGCCTCCAGCCCTTGCCTCCAACCCTTCCCTAGTACCTCCAGCCCTTGACTGGTAGTCCTGTATAAACAAGCTAAAACAATATTAGCTAAATGGCTTGACATTGTATAGCTGCACTAAATTCTGCTTATAGTATGAGATAAACTTACAGGCTATGCATGCAAGGTAGTTTATAGACCAGTATCTCTGTCCCCTTGGGTGAAGGAAGGGGGAGGGGCTACTATCCATCCTATTTATTATGTCAATGGTCAAGTCTGTGGTGTATGTTAGCAAAAGCTTACTACAACATGACAACAAAAGTGGTTGTAAGTAGGCGGTCAGAACAATGCCTGTATGGTCTGATCTGGTGGTTGGAGAGTTGTACTTATCAATTATTTCTAGCACTAATATCTCAAAACTAGCGGCTTGAGAGAGTGGCTTAGCGGAATGAAGGCGGCCTTATTGAACTTGCTCTAGTTCAGAGGAAGTGATTCTAAGTTTCTCATCAACAGTCAGGCTTTCTTTTCAGTTCCTTATAATTATAAATAATAGCAAACAAATACTGCATGATTCACAAAGTGTCCTGATAAATCACCGAGAGGAAGGATTGGATAATGAAGAAACCAAGTGTGCATCCAATAGTATACATCCAGTTAGTGGATCCTCCTATTAAAGGACCCTCCTAACCCTCTCTCCTATATTAAATACATAGGCTCCAACTGTCCTGGAATGTCCAGGACAGTCCTGGATTCGTTGATTTTGTCCTGTGTCCTGGATGCACCTGCTGTTTGTCCTGGATTTGGCCAGACATGCTTTGATAACAATAGTACTTAAAATTTTGAGCGTGCTGCTATGATTCTTCTTTCAATGAAAGAAGTGACTTTATTGTCACTGAACCAATCTCAGACTCAAGAATCGAGTTCCTTGATGTTTGTAAACTAAACAAAAAAAACAACAAACTTGATGGGTGTGGTTTGGATGTGATTTAGCTGTGTGGTTGGTGGGTGGGTATGGCTTACATCCTTGAAGTAGTTTTCAAAGTTGGATGAATAACCCCACACCTTGAAAGTGACGTCTCTTGTGGTGCTAACATAATTATTATTGTTCTTCCTCTTGAGCTATAGCAAGGGTAGAAGTGGGTGTGGTTTGGTAAATGAAGTAATGAGCATAAATTAATGATAACAATTATTGTGTTTGTGTTAATTATTACATCTTACTCCTAATCTCTTGTATCTACATAGCTAGCTTGGAATTTCCCCTAGAGATGCATAACTGTATACCTGATAGAGCAAAAACAGTTTAGAAAATCTGTTTGGGTTACATTCAGAAAGAGGAAATGAGAATATTATGTATAATAGCTGGGAAATGTGTGCATGCACGCAACTAGCATGCAAGGGGTTAAGAAAATTAGCTATGAATATTAAATGCATAGCTGGCCGGCTAGGAGAAGACAATAGTTTTTGCATAAAGTTTAAAGGTGAACTTACTTTCACCTTCCAGTTATGATCCAATTGATCCACTAATTCTTTTTTTGTGAATGTTTCAAAATAGAGCTCAGACTAGTACTTTGTTGTATGGGGTAGGCGAGCTATCTAGTACAAAAGACAAAAGTTTGTGTTGCTGACTTTGAAGTATGTTCATATTCGATATAATGACGATTATACAAATGGAAGAAATTCTGAATAGATGATAATAAGTCCTCCTCCAACTTTGAGCTAAGTAGTCTCAATTAATTCTGCTTGACTACAGTGAGCTTATCTTATTCAGCTCTTATATGCCAAGCTCTTTTGTGTAATGGCATTCAAAAAAGGAAAAGGGTAACCATTCACTTTCTCTAATTATACGTGCGGTGAATATTATGTTTTCAATATTTCTCAGCTGATGGGTAAATTTTTTTTTTTAGTGCGTGTGATTGCATTGGCATTCATATTTTCATTCATTGACCTCCCGGTTTGCACACAGTGGCTGGTACACTGACTCAGTACAGTCCGGTGGAGAAGTGAGGGCCTGAGATTAAGTGGAGGTCCGAGATCGAGAGTTAACTAGCTAGTTGAGCGGACTGGCCACTTTAGTCTTTGTGGAACAGCAGCTAGCTAGCGAGCTAGCTGGTCAGTAGTAGTAGTAGGGATTACTACAGTGTATATATATATAGATAGCCAGCATATATAGATAGCCAGCTGGCTCTGGAGACTAAATACCACGTTGAGAAGAGGAGTCAACGGACTTTGGACTTTGGCAGGGCCTTAGGGCTGTGCACTGATAAACTGCAAACGCTGCTCAGAGGCAGAACGAGAGGATGTCTAGACTCGGCGGCCCTGGCACCGAGGGCGCGGAGGGATCCTCTGTTTCATACTTGCATATAGGTGACCATATCTGTCTCTATGCGGAGGGTTCGGTATCTGGGTTCATAAGTACCTTGGGGTGAGTTGATTCATAGTGACAGTAAAGGGTTCACATTATGATGTATGTCAAGAGCATGAAGTACCACTTTGATGGACAGCTTCTGGAGCTAGCGATAATGTATTTAATATCTACTAGCCACAGTGCTACAGAATTGTATATTAATAATTCTCCAGTCCTTGTGGTTGTTTTTATGGGAATACACTTGTCCCTGGAGTATGGAAACTGACGTAGCTAACTGAATGGGGCTTAAAAAATCATCATCATTCCTCTGTTCGTCTACATCATCCAGTCATGTTCATTACACTGTACTGGGAGTACACTATTTTTGTGGTAGTTTTGTTTTTGGTTCTCTATATTTATTTTTAACTAACATCTGTAGTCTTTTCTTGGTACACTCAGTTATTGAGACACTGATAGGGCATTTTTAAACCTACTCCCTCCTCCTTTGTGAATCATCTCAAATGTTCCTTACTGGGAGATGCAAAGGACACATACTTAACTGTGTGTCACTGCTTCTATGTACATTTTCCCTGGAAGACTGTTTGCCCCACTGGGGATTTTTTGTGTTCTTAAAGGGCTGCAGTAATGCACTCCCCCATATGGTATGAATATGCTGTGCAGTACTAGTCCTGTATGTAGAATAGAAGAGATACAGTTTTGATAGGTCATTTTTTGGTGCCCTAGGAGGATACACTGAATTTGGTCCACCTTTCGCTTGGTCATTTTTCGACCATCTGAGTAGTTATATATGAAACAATCTACAGTGGAATGTCTGATAATGGACACTCTGAAAGAGGACCAACCTCTCAACAATGGACAATTTAAAAGCACCTTTGTATATGTGTACTCTAAATGACAAAAAGCTGGGCCTCCAAGTGTGTTCCAATAGAAGCTGTCTTCATGCTCAGATCTTGATACCAGACAGAGTATGTTAAATTGGGGACTATTTTTTCCATGTACATACAAAAAATGTAAGCAGTAACGATGTAGAATTAACATGAATTATTGTTACTCTGAAAGTAATTTGTATATTCAAACATCTGCAGCCTTTCAAAAAAAATATTTTTTTTTTCCTCTTTGTGTTCATAATGTGAAAAACCCTGTGAACATTGTGCATCAATTAATCACCTTGAGCCTTTTTGAAACAAGCTTTTTTAAAAGTGCGTAAAATCGAGGGAGGTATTGGCTCGTTAGTACATAAGTTGCTATCAGTATGATGCATGGTTACAGCATGGTTACATGGACTAACTGCATTGAGGTGCTTGAGTATAGCATCACCATGTAAGCCTCTCCAGCTGTATTAGTCTGTGGCCATTTTCAAGTGATGTCTTTGCGCCCAAATACGTCTTCCTTCTAAGCCATCACTCTATAATATTAAACACACATACTCAACACCCGCTGCCACGGCACACCTCATGGTCCTTTTGAACTGTTACAGTTTTGCGAACATCATCTTTGAATCCTTTGTATGTCATTATCTTACATTGGTATTCATGGTGTCTATTTCTATCCCTTAATAATATTGTTCATTATAACTGCAAATAAACAAAAAAAAGAAAGAAAGCAAACCAGCTCACAGAGTGGATGACGTACTCTCTGCTGGTGTTTTAAATGTGGAATTTGGTCAAGAATTGAATTTATGTAGTGAATGATAGTGAATGGAAATAGACTTTAAGAGTATATGGAAACAAGTCCATTCATTCTACAACTTCCCTCATCAACAACTAAAAGAACATCTCTTGTTTGTGATTGGGAGTAATTATTGGTTAAAAGAATATGCTGTGGAATGGATCCCCTCAACTCCTTGATATGCAAAAAAATCTCTATAATCAAGACACTTTTGTGCCCCATTAATCCATCCCTGAATAAGAACACCTCTGTTAATCAGGACACCCCTCTAATCAATCAGAGCACCTGTTATAAATGATGCACATCACTCCTGAAGTAAGGACACCTCTATAATCAGGATGCCTCTAATCAGGACGCTGTGTCCCAATACATTAATTCATTCCCGATACCTCTCTGATCGTGACAGTGCTCACAATAACAGTCAGTCACAGGACATTATCCAGCAATTGTCCGGTCATTTTCTGCCTTTGTCTGACTAATTTTTCTATTATAGCAAAATTGCTATTAGATAACCATGTCCGAACAATACTAGAGTTTTACTGTGAGCCCCTTCTAATCAGGACACCCCTCTAATCAGGACACTCCTCTAATCAGGACACCCCTCTAATCAGGACACCCCTCTAATCAGGACACCCCTCTAATCAGGACATCCCTCTAATCAGGACATCCCTCTAATCAGGACATCCCTCTAATCAGGAGGCAGCTATAGAACTAGTTTCCAGATATCCATTATAAACTTAAATTGATAAAGGAAGGGAGTGTAGTGAAAACGAGTTTGAAGCAAGTGGTTCTACATCTGCCTAGATCACATTCTACAGTGCTTTGAGATCAACTATGAGGAAACTCCACAATGTAGGAAATTGAATGCATATCTTTCAGTGCATACATACATACATACATACAGCTCTTGTTTTGCTGTTGATGGAAGTGGTGGTAGTGGAATTGTTTTTAGTGGTCTGTTAAATGAGCTGTTCCTAATGTAAGAATGTAGGAAGTTGAAGCACTTGCTGTTCTACAAATGTGTACACCACGATATGTCCCAGCTCTCCAAGTTTTACCAGTGAGCAGTCTGCCATAGGGTCAAAAGGTCAAATATCTGATCAAGATTTGCTATATTGGCATAATTATATCTCCATGTCATAATGGGCAATCAACTCTTCTCATGGTCTGACATTTTGTCGAATCATTTCAAAAGAGTTATAATCCTCATTGCGTACATCATTATAATACAATGGGACACAGTGTCCTGATCAGAGGGGTGTCCTGATTAGAGAGGTGTCCTGATTAGAGGGGTGTCCTGATCAGAGAGGTGTCTTGATTAGAGAGGTATCCTAAATCATTCTTAGTTTTTCTTCATCGTAGAATTTCGTTGAAGAATACTCAATTCAAAGTGCCTTAATAATCCAGGGAGATGTAGAACCATTTTATTGGAGTTCCATTGAACGATACTTGGTTTGGAATGATCCAGGAAGCTTGAATAGTGAGAGATTTCATCCAAGGACCACCTTTTTGCATTTGGGGTGTTTCTAACAGTGTTAGAGTTTCATTGATTGATGCTTGGTTTGAGGTGCCATGCATGCATAGAGTGGTGCAGGCAGCTATATATTATAGAACCAGTTCTAGGTATGAAGAAAGAACTTCTGCATGTTCTTTTTTCCCGAAATGGCTGACTCTATTGGTACAAGTACATTAAGTATACTGTGTTTGGTCTAAGCAGTAATTACTGGCATTATTACAGGAATTCAAATGATTCAACCCTCAATATGTGCAGTAAATGGGACAAGTGATTGTTAATAATGGACAACAAATAGAACATATGGTGCCCAGGGTTTAGATTATAAACAACCTGCGAGGGTCAGTTTATAATCCATAAAACCCATGGCACCCATTTTATATCCTGCTATAGTTAGTATAGACTAGGCTACTACACTAAAGTAACTTTTACCTTACCTTGACGCTTTTAGCAGCTATGCTTTCTTGTTTCCATGGAAATATAACATTATCTCCATGGATGATGGGCAATTAGACTCATATTGCTTGTCGTTCATGACAACGGGGCATTATGACTTATAAACCACACTGCGCTTGCCCACACATGGGATATGAGTGATTGTTAATATTACAGGAGTCTAAATGCTTTTAGGAGCTATGCTTTCTTGTCTCCATGGAAATATAACATTATCTCCATGGATGATGGGCAATTAGACTCATATTGCTTGATATGAGTGATTGTTAATATTACAGGAGTCTAAATGAATGAAATTGTAATGGTGTATGTCCAGTAATGGACAGAGTCTGACAAGTGTGTGATTATCATACAGACACACTTGATCTGTGCCCTTGACTTATGGAGGTCACTCTCCCAGGATCATTCCAATCTCTTATTTCTAGCAACATACAAAGATATGCATGCATACTTTATGGTTATAGTGTGGATATTTTTGAGTTACTGTATACTTCTCTAGTTACTCCTAATGCATGCAAATGTGTGCTTTTATTTCTCCTTTTGTTGTCGTTATTCTCTCCCCCCCAACTGCTCCTCTTAGCCTGCTAATCAAGCAGGACTGTTCTATTAGTGGAACTGCACATTTTACTAACTGGTACTATTAGAATACTAGATTATTAACTGGGCTACTATATATTAACTGGGCTCTGCACCTTTACTAATTGGGCTTCTAGGATACTATTAGAATACTAGATTATTAACTGGGCTACTATATATTAACTGGGCTCTGCACATTTACTAACTGGGCTTCTAGGATACTATTAGAATACTAGATTATTAACTGGGCTACTATATTAACTGGCCATGGGCTGGATTAACTATCTGTGCAGTATAAGCTGTGACTGTGTATGCTCAGAGCCAACTGGATTGGAAATAATAGCTGTGCTTTATCACATATTGTTTTCTAAAAATGTCGGACCAAATTTCAGTGTTTCAGGCTATTAGATAACTTGTCAATTTTTCATATGTAATTATGACTGAATAAAAATTGGATCTCTTATCAGTTTACTATAGACTATAGATACATAACTGGGCGTGCTCAGTTTGCTAGTTCATAGCTCGTTGTTAGTGTAAATTGGGGTGTGATGGGAAGCGTGGACTTTGCTCATGGGAGCGGAGAGGGTGACGATGGAGGGATAGGCTTCGACACTTGGAAAGAAGAGCAAAGGCTTAAAGTTACTTCAGAGAGTAGTGATAATAGTGGCAAGGCTTTGTATTTTGGTGGTGTCAGGGTGGAGTATAGCGGTGCCAAAGGGTGGTTTCTTCACCTCCATGGGGCACTAGTGTGTACGTATAGGAGGATTTTTCTCACCTCCATGGATGCTAGTATACGTGGCAGTTGCACCTGTGGGTTCCAAATATTGCTTGAATTGTTTATATGCCTCTTTTCAGTGAACTCTCTCAGTCTATGCAATGCAAAATATTCCAAGGAACCAATTACCACACTGCTAATACAAATTGAACCTCTGCTGAAGAGTGGAAACTTCTCTGTGTTGTGGTTAACTTTCACAAGTATTAAGTACTTTTTAAGATGTGGGCTATATGTCCCTCTCTGATGGCATTGTTGTCCAACCACAGAGCATGGTGGCTAATGTCATTCCTCTAGCTCTGCTCAAAGTAAACAGCATAGGTCAATTTTCCCATTTGTCCAGTCAATTTTTCTTCTGAACGGCTATGGGATCATCATCAGGCACTTTGCATGTTCTCATTTGTTTGATCCATTTTTTACTGGTCATCAGGTACTAATACATAGACTATTTCTACCGGTCAAATCCACATTATCATCAGGTACATATCTGGAGCTATGATGTACTGCCAGCTGGTATGAAAAGAACACCTCTTGTAGCTGATGCTAGGAGAAACTTAACCTGACAGTGAAGGGGTGGTTTGAAAGCTTTCTCTGACCACTAACTTACCCCATAACCTTAGAGTGAGGGGGTGGCTTGACAACTTCTCTAACCACTAACAAGCCTACAAAGGCTGTGGACCATTTTTTAGGGGTCTCACCTATTACTGGTAGTGCCATTTTCTTAAGGTATCCCTTAAAATATGATACCCCAGTTGGTTAGTAATATAAGGTTAGTAATCTAAGTTAGTAATCTAAGCCCAAAGCCAGAGTTATATGACAATCAACTTAGTAATCCACCTCTGGTAGAGTTAGTAATCTTACAGTCGAGGTAGTAATCTAGCTCGGTATGTACCAATATTATAGTTAGTAATCTAGCTAAATATGTAGTAATCTAACAGTGTATGTAATGGTCAAAGTTAGTAATCTATCTCAATGTGCAGTAATTCAACAGTCAAAGTCCATTATAGACAGTCACTCCTATGCTCCAACACCTCTTGGCCTAGCTGAGGTACTGGTTGTCTTAATGAAGGCTATCATCACAACACTTTGTATGTATGTATGTGTATGTATGTATATGTAGTGGTATTTGACTTGGAGAGGAATTCTATGTTTTCTAGGATGTTTTTTGTGACTGGCTTCCTTGTCAGGCTTGTGTTCTTGGTATGTGCATCGTCAGATTCCTAGTTGATGTTCAGTGGATATGGACCTCATCTCAGGGGGTTTGAATGTGTGTACCTCGAGATCATTGGATCAGGGGGAAATGTTCTTGTTAGAGAGGTGTTCTGGAGTGAACCATGTATTATCAGTGGATGTGAACCTCATCTCAGTAATAATTAGAACCTATCAATATGGGATCATTAGATCAGGGGGAAATATTTAGAGTCAGAGGCGTTCTGGAGTGAATTATGTATCTTCATTGTGACACCTTTTTTCCTTTACCAGTAATAATAATTATTGCAGTACAGACCAGAAATAATCTTCAGAAAGAGAGGCCATGCATTCTCACCGTTTTCACCCTTGCTAAAAGGTCACATTCAGCTCAGGCTCACCCCACATAGATGCAGTAGAACCATGGGACTTACTAAAAGTGCTGGGATTAGAGAGATGCCCTTATCTAAGTAGGGATGGCATGGATGCCCCATTGGACTAATGCGCATCTGCAGTGGGAGCAGGTCTCTCATTGTGGCTGGACATCTCTCTAAATAAGGACACAGCCCCCAAAGCTTTCCACATTGAGAGACCTGACAGTCCTTATCTCAGGAGTTGAACCACTTTGGCAGGGGGTGTATCGTACAGAGAAACCTTTTTTAGACTGGTAAGAAGTATAAAGATATTCTGGATCACACTATCTAATTAAAAAAACAACAACAACAACAACAACAACAACAAAAAAAAAATAGCACAAAAAGCAACTCCCTATTTCAAGGAACCAAATCATACTGCTAAATACAAATTTAACCTCTGAAGAGTGGTAACCTCTATTAAGACAAATCTAGCTCAAAATGTCCCAAAGTATCCACCTCAACTAGAGGCATGTCCTTAACACATCATCCATCCATACAGTATATTAAAGAAGTATCCTTGATTTGAGTCTACATGAAGGCTATGCATAGCCTTTACTATTACTAGGATCTTCATACATGTTTTGTTTTGTTACATTCACTCCCTTCCTCTGTGAGCCCACTCCTTGGTGTCTTCTCAATGCTAGCATCTTGGCAGAAGCTCAATTCAATGGAGGAGTGCTCCAACCAGTCCCTACCTTTGTACTTTGAACTATTGTACTTTGACTTCTCTCTTGATGTGATGCGATTGTCAATTATTTTACTTTAAATATTCTATTAGGTGCCTCAGGGTCTGGGTCATATAATAGATGTGCATCACTGTTGTACTTCATGGTTGCTAGGATCATGTGGTTAGAATCAATATCTGTAAATTATAGGTGCCTTTGGGTCTGTCTGGGCTGAGCGATTTATGTGTTCAGCTATGATTGTTAGGAGAGCTTCACTCTGTTGCAGCTAACAATTCTCTCTCTCTCTCTCTCTCTCTCTCTCGCTCTCTCTCTCTCTCTCTCTCTCTCTCTCTCTCTCTCTCCCTCCTCTCTCTCCCTTCCCTCCAGGTTGGTGGATGACAGAGTTGTGGTGCAACCTGAGGCAGGGGATCTCGCAAAACCGCCTGCAAAGTTTCGTGGTACATGCATACTTATTGTAACTAGACAGGCCACTGTTCTTATCATCTTATCATTATACCTCCTTACTGGTGCAGCTGGCTATGGTCACATGTAAACTCATTGACATGTATCACGTGTCATTAGCATGTATCAACGGTGTCATTAGCATGTATCACGTGATAAATAAGACGTGATGAATACCTCTCTAGCTAAGGCCATGTCTCCATAGCACCTGTAAGGCCGACCCACCTGCTTCTTGATCTTATGTACTTACTTGATGGCTAGCATAGATTCTTTAAAAACCTGTGGTTGGTAATTGATTTCCAGTAAGGTCACTTGTAAGACTTAGCCCTTATTTTTAGTATGTCAGGCAGATTAGATATGTAAGGTCACTGTATCAAGTTCATGCTTACTTATATATTGTGTAAACAGTGAAACCTGACCACTTTGTTATATGAGACTACCTCTCTAGCTACTGACAGTGAAACCTGACCACTTTGTTATATGAGACTACCTCTCTAGCTACTGACAGTGAAGCCTGTCTAATCAGACCACTCTGCTATATGAGACCATTTCTGTATTCCATCATGTCCCAGTATGAAACATGTCTAGTCAGATCACCCTGTAATGAGACCACCTCTTTATTAAGACCACTCCACCATGTCCCAACGGCACTTATTCCAGAGACTTGTCTAATAAACTTAGACCAGATATGAGAGCACTTCTCTATTAAGGCCCTTCCCCTCCTAATCTCTTCTCTCCTCCTTCCTTGCAGACTGCATCTTCAAGATCCTGCCGATGCAGAGATACTCGGCCCAGGAGCAATTTCTGAAGGCAACACACACAACGCAAACAGCCAAGAGCATGCCCGACGTTGTCATTCTACAAAAACTAGGGGTGAGTGGTCATGTGACTGTCATGTGACATGTAGGTGTGTGATGGGCGTGGCAAGTGAGTGATCATGTGACTATCATATGATATACTATGAGTGTGTGTGTAGTAATGCAAGGTTGTGTTAGTACCAAGATTGCTTATATGTATTTTTATATGAAATATAGTCATGTGATGATCATGTGATGCATTGAATATTGCAGACGGCGGCTGAGCAGGAGAAGAAGCAGAGTCAGATAGAGACAGAGAAGCAGTGGGGAGCAGCAGTTCAGTATGGGACCACCACCATACAAGTAAGGACATTGTGGGCACATTTGCTTAACACATGGACAACCGTCTGTCATCCTTTATGCTCCAATTATGACCTCAAGCCTTAGTTTCTAAGGGAGAGTTGGATCAACAAGTACCCCCCTATAAGTTACGTGCGTAATTAACAGCACTTGCTGGATTGACTTGTGCATAGCTCATTGCACATAACTTACCAGCCGAGATATCTCTTGTTGATATTATTTATGTAGTGATGGGGGGCAACATGTGTACAATGTTGCTCCACTGCACAGCACCCAACACATCATTAGCCAAGTAGGACCATGTATGTATGTATGTATGTATGTATGTATGAGCAATCTGTGTATCTGTGTATAACTGCATGTACATCAATGTCCTATAACAATAGCCATCATTTCACTTGTCAGCTGCATAGTTGGACGTTTATGTACCCTCCCTTCCCTTCCCTCCCTTCCCTCCCTTCCTCCTCTTCTCCCTTCCCTTTCCTCCCTCCTCCCTTCCTCCCCTCCCTCCTCCCCTCCCCTCCCTCCTCCCCTCCCCTCCCTCCTCCCCTCCCCTCCCTTCCCTTCCCTCCCTCCTCCCTTCCCTTTCCTCCCTCCTCCCGTCCTACCCTCCCTCCTCCCTTCCCTCCCTTCCTCCCCTCCCTCCTCTCCTCTCCTCCCTTCCCTTCCCTCCCTCCTCCCTTCCCTCCCTCCTCCCTTCCCTCCCTTCTTCCCTCCCTCCTCCCCTCCCCTCCCCTTCTCTCCCCCTCCCCTCCCTCCCTCCCCTCCCTTCCTCCCTTCCCTCTCCCTCCTCTCACCATCTTTAGCTGCTCCATGTCAAGAGCAACAAGTTCCTTACAGTGGTGAAGCGTCTGCCAGCTATGGTGGAGAGACGTTCCATGCGAGTGTCCCTGGATGCCCAGGGCTCTGAGGCTGCCTGGTTCTACATCACCCCAGTCTACAAACTAAGGGCCTCGGGAGAAAATGTAAGTTACATGACCCTTCAGTGAGAGTCATGTGACTCCTCAGTGAGATCGAGAGTCACATGACTATGACACGACTCATTAATAAAATATATAGTCATATATAAATTGGTAAATTGAAATGGGTAAATCATATGACTTCAATAGGTCACATGACTGTAATGAAGTCACATGCTTCAATAGGCATGTACATATTTGAGTGACTCTACATCAGAGTGGGTCACATGACTTGGAATGAATCATTCAATGTATCACATGACTCTTTCAGATGTCCTGCTAGTTGTATAGGTCAAATCTTATTACCTGTCCTGTATTATAGGTTTACATAGGAGACAAGGTGGTCCTGACACCCATCAATGCAGGACAACCCCTCCATGTGAGTGACCTGTCCCTGTTGGACCACTCTGAGTGCCGAGAGGTGAATGCCGACCCAGCCGGCACCAGCTGGAAAATATGTCTCTTTATGGAGTGCAAGGAGGACAAAAATGACATCTTGAAGGGGGTAAGTAGAAGCTTGGAGTTAACCACAAGCAGTGCTGGGTTGCAATGTACGTAGATATTGGCTGCTCTATGTATCCAGTGCTTATTTTCATCTGGACATTTTTTCCCCCTGATGATAGTTGACCAGAGAGATGGAGGAATAGTTGTTATAGACTACAGCAGATTGCAGTGATCTTGCAATACTAATCCAGAATAGCAAAACCAAAATTTACATAGCCTCCTTTCAAGTAGAGCCATTTGGAAGGAGGCAATGTAAATTTTGGTTTTGCTGTTTTTGATTTCTTGTTGCAAGATCACTGCAATCTGCTGTATTTCAAGCACTGGACAGCCTTCATATTAAAAGATGTGCATGTGGTTAAAGTTGACATAGGAGATTTGCAGTTGTGGTGGAGTTCTACAGACTTTATTGCCAGAGTATGAAGGGGTAGACAGATTCCACAGAATAAGGCTGCTCTATGCCAGTGCTTATTGTTCAGACATTTAATTGGCTCAAAGCTATGGAACCTCTTGTAGTGGACACTTAGGGACCAGGTATTCTTGTCTTTTATTTTCCCTAATAGAGAGATTTCCACTCTTCAGAAGTTTAATTTATATCATTTGCATCCTTGAAAAATGTCCTAGTTCACCACTAAAAAAAGTTCCTACAGCTGGAGTCCTGTTTACTAAACTTTGATCCCGGTATCCTTGTAACATTTCCATGTAGGTACCACCTGCTGTATCACATGATATATGTCCAGGCATTGTTTATAATGTAGCATTATTGTGTATATTGAAAGATATGATATGGAAATTGCTATGTAAAGTGCATGTGTCTTGGCAGAAATCATACTGTAACACAAGCTGTTTTGAGGAAAATATTGTTTTTCAAGTGCTTTTAGAAATATCCCTTTGCAAGTGCACATATTATAGCAGTGATGATCCTTACTGTATTGGCTGATCTTTAAGGAAAAACTATCCAGTATTTTTTTTAGCAGAGTTCTAGAATGGTGAACAAGTCTTACTCAGACCACACCCATAGAGTTGATGGTTTGATTAGCATGATATGAGTGGTGGTTAAAAGGTGGCTTAGTGACTGAAAACGGCCACTGTCAACCAGTGCAGTGTGGATAGAACTACATACCCCATAGAGATATGTACATGTGTGTCATTGATGATCATTACCATGTATGTGTAGAACCTGTCATTAATGATTCTGACCATGTTGCTGGTTGTGCACGCGCACGGGGTGATGTGGTGATGTGTATGCGTTGGTGATGATCCTTACCATATTTTTTGCACAGATGTGTATGTGTTAGTGATGATCATTACCATATCTTGCACATATTTTGCACAGATGTGTATGTGTTAGTGATGATCCTTACCATATTTGCTGCACAGGGTGATGTGGTCAGACTGTTCCATGCAGAGCAGGAGAAGTTTCTGACAGCAGACAAATACAAGGATGGGATGTATGTCTTCCTACGGACCACGGCTCGTGCCAAGAGGACTGACGCCACCAGCTCCAAGGCTATGTGGGAGGTCGAGGTAAGAAGAAGAAGAAGAGATGAAGCTTGTCCATGCTGTATGGTATGCGGTTGAATCATCTTTACATATGAGTTAGGGGGTGGGGCCAATTTTCATTTTCATAGGTGGTGAACTCTGACCCCTGTAAAAGTGAAATCTGACCTCTGTGCAGGGTCACTAGTTTTCCAATATTTTCTGTAGATGTGGGGGAGGGGGGGCAGGGTCACATACTGCTAGTGAACTCTGACCCCTCACTAGTTTCAATACTGTACATTACATATTTCCACACAGGTAGTGAACTCTGACCCCTGTAGAGGCGGGGCAGGACACTGGAGCAACCTGTACCGCTTCAAGCACTTGGCAACGGGCTACTACCTAGCGGCAGAGGTGGACCACGACACCACGTATGATCCCATGCGACAGAAATTAAGAGGAACAACAGACACTGTGTACCATTTGACAGTGGACACAGTGGGGATGGAACCCCTCTTCACCATCTTTGAACTCATGTCTACCACCATTAACAGGACAGATCAGATGGTGCCACGGAACTCGTATGTGAGGCTGAGGCACATTTTGACCACAACATGGGTCCATGCCACTTCCATCCCCATCGACAAGGATTCAGACAAGACACCTGTCATGTACAAGGTGAGCATGAAGTTTCTCAGTAGCCGTCCAAAGAAAGGGTTTGTTTGATTTGTTATGCATATATAACAATCAGTCAGTTTCTCAAGCATGCTTTGATGAAATTGTTCCTAATTTGATTTTGTGTGTTCTACATACTTTCAGAGTTGATCATTAGTTATTATAGGGATCGAGCCAAGTAGTGGACTACTATCTTATAAGGGATTAGCTCTTCTTTAAGTTCTCTCTCTCTCTCTCACTCTCTCTCTCTCTCTCTCTCTCTCTCTCTCTCTCTCTCTCTCTCTCTCTCTCTCTCTCTCTCTCTCTCTCTCTCTCTCTCTCTCCTTCTCTTTTTCCCCCTCCCCTCTCTCCACCTCCCTTCCTCCCTCAGGTGGGACTGGCCCCCAAGAGAGAAGACAAGGAAGCCTTCGCAATAGTCCCAGTGCCAGCACAAGAGGTGAGGGACCTGGACTTCGCCAATGATGCTGCCAAGGCCATCAGCAAGATCGCCAAGAAGATGGAAGGAGGCCAGAACATGACTCCTAACGAGAGAAAGTAAGTGATAACAGACTGCTCATACTTAAGTGGCTCTGTACTACATACATACATACATACATACATACATACATACATACATACATATTATGGAAAAATTAGTATGAATCTCTCTACCAGAAAAGTAAGGTCCACTTGATTGAGATCTGAAGGCTTTTTGGAGAAGAGATATTTTCTCAATCAGGACACGTGGATATTGACACTATTGTTACAGTTAAATCAGGACACCTCTCTAATCAGGACACTTCTCTAATCAGGACATCCCTCTAATCAGGACACCTCTCTAATCAGGACACTTCTCTAATCAGGACATCCCTCTAATCAGGACACCTCTCTAATCAGGACACCATTGGCCATATTATGAAGATTTATTTTTCTCTATAAATTACATTTTTTTTTTTTTTGATCCCTGAGCATGTACGTAGACCCAGTTATCAGTGTAATTATCTACAGATCAAAGCTCCAACTTTTCCAAGAATGACCAACCATTGTCATGGGTCAATGGAGTACTTACTGTAACATTAAATTGGATCTAGTTCCAATATCAAGTCTTGTTTTTCCTGAAGGTACATCACGACTCTTCTCGAGGATGTGGTATTCTTTGTGATCATGAAGGAGAACGTGAGTGGCCAACGTCCAGACACCCTCAGTGAGGAAGGCACTCCAGACAGAGACAGACAGAAACTACTCAGGGAGCAGTACGTCCTCAAAGAGGTGTGTTATTATTGTGTTCTTGGTGACTCAAGGTTCTTTAGTACTGTATGCTCTATGCAGTGGGCATGTGCATGTTCAGCACTGCCTCTTTTCGTCCATTTCTCTTTCCTCTCTTCTCTCACCTCTCCCTCTCCTTCCCCCATCATTCTCTCTCTTTACTTCCACTATACTCGCCATATGAGTACATAACCTCTCCCCTCTCCCCTCCCCTCCCCTCCCCCTCTCCCCTCCCCTCTCCTCCTCTCCCCTCCCCTCCCTCCCCCTCCCCCTCTCCCCTCCCCCTCCCCTCTCTTCCCCCTCCCCCCTCAGATATTCCACTTGCTGAGTATCCCCATGAAGAGTTACAGTGGTGGCAAGTCCCTCTTTCAGATGGGGGACCTCTTGGACAAACGCTACGAGCAAATGCGCTACATCTTTCAGCTCTGCTACAGAGTCATCCAACATGCACAGTACAACTACAGGAAGAATCAGGTATGTAACCGCGGCAATATTTATAGTGGGTGGGGTACATGGGTGTGGTCAGTCGTAGTCTGGTGGGTGGGTACATGGGTGTGGTCAGTCTGTCACCACAGCTAGCTACAGGTACCATGGATGATGGGTGGGGCATGTGGGTGTGGACATCCATATATCTGATTCTGTCACTATTAAACATGTCTCTTGATTATTGCCAAAACCCTCTAATTATCATCTCTAATTATAACAAAATCCTCTAACAACTGCATCATTTCTTGATCACTTCAGGAAGAGATCGCCAACAAGTTCTTGAGGGCGATGCAGAGCCAAATTGGGTACGGGGTCCTCGCCGAGGACACCATTGCTGCCTTGGTCAACAACAACAGCAAACTCCTGGAGAAGTACATTCACGACAACGAGATCCAAACCTTCATCTCTCTCCTTCGTAACAGCCGCCAGCACAAGTTCCTGACTTACATTGGCAATCTGTGTGTCTGTCAGGGGATCGCCATTCAGAAGGTGCAGATGATGGTCTGCAATGTCGTTCTCATGGAGAGCAATGCTGACGTGCTCATGAGGATCACGTAAGTGGGTGTGGTTATATGAAGAGATGGGGGTGTGGTTATTATCAGTGGAATCCTTCTATCTCCCCTCCCCCCTGAAAATGAAGATACCTCTGTACATATTTTTACTCTGAATTGTTCCAAAATGAGTACGATTCATTATTATTCTTATTAGGGACACTATTGTACATGTTAATTCGCTCTGCCCCTTTCATTATTAGAGTGGAGGATGACGAGGTTATCCTCCATTGGACAGAGGACGGGAAGAACCACAAGAAGAGTCAAAGGGAACTTGCCGAGGGTGCTAAGAAAAACCAGAAAGATCAGAAGAACTTGGACTATTTCCGAGCGCAGTTGGAGCTTTTCTCAAAGATGTGTCTTGGAAGACAGTACCTTGCCATCCTCAAAGTCAAAGAACAGCTGCCAATTGATGTGGTCCTAAAGTGGGTGGAGCTACATATTTTAAGTACTGACCCCTTTAGATAGTCCAGCCATTATAGAACACATGACAGAAGTTTGGGACAAATGGCATACTTTAGCTCTCCATAACTCATGATTACTAGTAGCCTTGGGGCTGAAATTTGGTGTGGAGATAGTCCAACCATTATGGAACACATGACAGAAGTTTGGGATAATTTCATCGAAACATTTAGTACAATTCAATTCAGCAAGGTACATGGAAATAGTCTTTAAGTGAGAGCTCCTTCCACCAATATTAATGGTCCTTAACATGATGACCCTGTAGGTGCATGGGTGCATCCCACCTGCCCTTCAACCTCCGAGCAGCATTCTGTCGGATCATGCAGTGTGTGCACTTGGACATTAACCCCCAGGAAACTGTCAATCCTGTGTTGTATGCACGTCTATGGGATGACATACAGGAAGACATCGTGGTCAGCGAGTACTGCCCATGGCTACATAGGTCAGTTTCTTCCCCTCTCCCTTATCTGCCACTCCCCCTTCCCCCTTAGCTGCCCCTTAACTGCTACTCCCCCTTCCCCCCTTATCTGCCACTCCCCCTTCCCCCCTTAGCTGCCACTCCCCCTTCCCCCTTAGCTGCCCCTTAACTGCCTCCCCTTCTCCTCATATCTGTCCCTCTCCTCCCCTTCCCCTTATCTGCCCCTCCCCTTTCCCCTTATCTGTCTCTCCCCTTCCCCTTATCTGTCTCTCCCCCTTTCCCCTTATCTGTCTCTCCCCCTTTCCCCTTATCTGTCCCTCCCCCTTTCCCCTTATCTGTCCCTCCCCTTCTCCCATATCTGTCCCTCCCACTCTCCCCTTATCTACCCTTCCCATTCTCCTTATCTTCCCCTCCCCCTCCCCCTCCCCTTATCTGTCCCCCTTTCTCCTTTATATGGATCTTTTTCCTCTCGGCCGCTCCCCCTCCTCTCCTCTCATTTGTCCCCCCTGGGTACCTCCTTCCCCTGCATCTGATTGGTTGTCTCCCTGATGTACAGCACGAGGGCTCCGGAGGACTGTGGCCTGAGTGACATCAGCGATGGGGAGAGGAGTCCCTGTATCAGTCAGCAAACATCTCGCACTGACCTCGACGTTCCACCTGAAGGAAGGTCAGTCCAACTTAACAGTAAAAGACTCTCGATGTCGACTTCCTTTAATTTAAGTGAAAAAACCTTATGCCTTATATTGTTATCAGGACACTGATTATAAGGACACAATTCAATTTAGTGTCCTAATAATGTACATAATATACGTACATTGTATGAGTCAGGGCATGAATAGTACGTCCCATACACCTAACGCTGTTTTCCAATTACGTAGCTAGGACACTTATTTGTGACGATTAGGACACAATTTAGTGTCCTAATACGATATGCTATATTATGAGTCGGGACACTTATTTGGACATTAGAGCACAATTCTCCAACCACTGGATTGCTAAATCCTCATTTTTTGATCCCAAAAGTGTCTTTATTGAAGCGCACCTTTCTCTCGTACACATCATGTCACTGCATGTGTGCCCACCTCTCTGTTCCCGTTCCCACACAGTGAACCAAACCTGCATGTGCCGAGCATGGACGCCCTGAAGGCGAGGAGGGAGCGGTTTCGCCAGCAGAAACAGCACGAGGTTGAAACAGAGGTCCTGAAGAACGCGACAGTCTTTGTGGAGAACTTTTTACAGAACTCTGCCGTTTGGAGTTTCAGTGATAAGGACCAGAATCTACTCACCTACGAGGTATGATTGTGAAATTTTCATATGCAAGTGGGGTGTGGTTGGGAGATATGAATCTGTTATGTGATGGCTTTTGAGAAGTTTCATGTCAATAGTCCATGTCACCACCACACAATTATTATGTCATGTGATCGTACTATTATTGTCATGTGATCACACTATATGTCATGCATGGGTACATGTGACCACATCAATGCACAGAAATGAGAATTTATGTGACTCTTGTATTAATTGGACAGAGAGAACCTTGTGGTTTATGTATCACATGACTGTCACATGACTCTTGTATTAATATGTATGTAGGTGGTGTGTTTGGCACGCATGATGGTCTATTTTGGGTTCTACAACTTCTCCAAGTTGCTGGTGCTGACTCGAGTTCTGTTCGATGGACTGGATGTCAAGTTGGCCAACAGCACAGGACCCTCTGGAGGTGTCTTTCCACTCAGTGAGTAATCATCAAGTAGGGGGGTCTTTGAGCCACTCAGGGTCTGGAGGTACTCAGTAAGTATGGGGAGTCTGGAGGTATCTTTGGACCACTCAGTGTGTAATCAAGAAAAAGGGGGGGGTCTTTGGGCCACTCGGGGTTTGGAGGTACTCAGTGAGTACGGGTCGTAGTAGGGGGGTCTAGAGGTATCTTTGGACCACTCGGTGAGTAATCATCCAGTATGGGTCATATGTAGCATGGGGTCATGATGTGTACATCAAAGTAAGTAGGGGGTCATGATAATATAATGATAAAAATGTGGGGAAAGCACACCTGATACCAGTCACCAGTATCGTTCCTACTTCAAGGAACTTGTGCCTGATCAACCCTGCTATTGCTGTGGTGTTAAGCACGTATATGTCCACATAACCTCGAAAGGCTGATGGTTGAACCAGCTGATTAGGCAAATTATATATATTATTCCAAAATTGGAGTGAGTGGTATGAAATCTCTTAAGGTCTCGTTCGTTTACAGAATTAACCTGACAGATCACTCCACCAACTAATGCATCATCATTGTACTACGTATGGTCATTTCCTCTCCTATAAACATGCAGTAGACACTCGATCTACATAATGTTATGTGTACCATCCATTCATATCATCCCACTGTGGTAGTCTAGTCCAGTTCTTCACTGTACCATTTGTGAACTGTTATTTTCATTGGAACACTATCTGTGGCCTTAGTTGGACCGGACCATTCATGGTAAAACTTCTCAAAATCTGTGCTGATTGTCGAAAAAGATATGCACCAATCTTTGTTGCTTGATGAATATCTTAATGCTATTAGTTAAGATCTTCACAGTGTGATCAAATCAATGCATTTTCTGTTCCTTTCGAGCAATCTTCTGACAGAACAATTGAGCACCGATAGACCTCTATAGACCTGCATGGGTGGCAAATCTGCTCCATAAGAAAATGTACATGCATTAAAATAGAATTATAGGGTCGAATTCCTACATCTTGGCCAAGGGTCTCTATATCTTTGAAGTTTCTGTACAACTCAATTTCGACCTTGATCTCTTTTACCACAGTGAATTGAACACGCAATGTTCAAGCATTTTAAAGACGTTGGAATCGAACTCCTCTTGATAGTAATAAAGCTTTTGACTGCATTGTCCATGTATAGTTCAGGCTGAACCTGTTCGATATACTTACTTGGCTTTCACTGTGCTAAGCTGTTTCAATGCCACTGCTAGTGTGCTTTATAATTCCATCCTCTTGCGATGGGTGGTCGTGAAGGAAGAAAATAAAACCAAAGACGATAAAGATAGTTTTGGAGTTCTTAAAGTTCAAAGTACCGAGTTCACACATCTCATTTGCCCTAGGCTTGTTTATTGATGGTGGGATTATATGGTTGAATTCCTACATCTTCGCTAATGGTCTCTACATCCTTTGAAGATCCTTCACAAGATCCCAATCTTTTCCCCTGATTGTAAAAGAGTCACTACATCTCGTATTAAACTGTTAGAATAAATCGTGTACGAGTGAAGAATTATTTCTCCTGATTGTATTGAACAAAGTTTATCTTTGTGGTGCACTGTTGGTAAAATCTTCAGAGTTTACAAGTCGATTGTGTTGAATATTAATACATTGCTGTTTTTTTTTTTGCAGTACACATTCACTTCATGAATAGTTTGGTGCTCCCATCCCTACAGACCCAGATGAATATTATCAGTTCTAAATAATGTGGGAGGGAGAGGGGGGGGGGGGGGGGGGGCAGGAAAGAGAGCCTGGTGTGTACTGTTACGAATTAGATGACCATTGGGTATCTCTATGTTTACTTGCTACGACACCCCTTGTTGCAGCGATCAAAGTGAAATTGAGATTAAAAACTTCAAGCATTCTAAAGACGTCGTACTGCAGCTTTTCTCGATAGTTACAAAGCTTTTAACTGGATCATCTGCATTGGCAACGTTTTTTATAATCGGGATAGTTCAGGATGAAATTCTTCGATATACTTACTTGGCATTCACTCTGCTAGCCTGTGTGAATGCCATTGCTAGCATACTCTACAATTCCATCCTTTTGCGATGGGTGGTCATGAAGGAAGAAAGTAAAACTGAAGACAAAAAAATGAATAAAGTTTTGAAGTTCTTAAAGTACAAAGTACCGAGTTCACACATTTCGTTTGCCCTAGGCCTTTTGATTAATGGTGGAATGATAGGATTGAATTCCTACATCTTGGCTAAACGTCTCTAAAATCCTGTTACAAGTATTTGACCCTGATCTTTATTTAGCTGATCTTTGCAATACACGCTGTTTTTCTAATCACTTTAGCTATACTTCGTAATAGTGGAAAGTGTTGTTGGTCTAGCTTTATGCAACTTACAAAAGAATGTTTACATAATACGGTATCAGTGTATTATGCTAATTTTTTTTGGCCTTTTATGCTTTTGAGTAATTCCCCCAAAAGTTACTTATTTTGCTTTTAATCATACCCGTTTGACCCCATTATGCTCTAGATTATGCCTGAAAAATCAAGGTTTTCTTATTTACTCAGCCTATAAAGATTGTTCAGCCGTGTTGGTCGTAGCCACTGATAAGATGTCACTATTCCATGCATTCCAATGATGAATGATTATGGTTTATGAGATAACTAAACATGCAGCATTGCTGAACAATTAACTTTATGCCTTCAAATTCACCTATTATGCTAGCATCATGCCTGATGTTCACGAGTACCCATCATGCCTAAAATTATTCCAGCATCATAGCATATAGGCTGCACTGGTCCCTATCAACCAGCCACACCTCTTTGATTCAATGAACCTGCTAGCTAGCTTTGGTGTGTGATGATGCAAAGAAAGAAGGTGTTCTCGGTCTGGGTACAGTCACTAGGTAACGTGCCTACATTTGACTTCATCCTTGCATAATCTCATCCATTCAGCCCTTGTTCCAACTCTTTGGGGGCTATCTTGCCATCTATCTATTCTCTGATGCTTTTGATAAAATAAATAGCAAATTCCAAGAATTTCAGGACCACCTCTAAATCTGAAATCAAGTGGTAAATTCAGGAATATTAGAACCACCCCTATTTGGTGATGTTTCATGAATAAACATGCATACAGTGGATTGCAGTGATCTTGCAACATGAAATTCAGAACACCAAACCAAAATTTACATAGCTTCCTTTTAAGTAGCCCAACTCTAAAGCCACAATTAAGTCAGTTGAAAGAGGCTATGTAAATTTTGGTTTGGTGTTCTGAATTTCATGTTGCAAGATTACTGCAATCCACTGTATGAATATGATCAACGATTATCAATGACTGTAGGGATGGTTTTGAAAAGTCAAGCACCACGCCTACTCGTCTCTTTTGGGAATTCCATAGACTGATACTGTCTATCTCTAATTTACTCATCAGACCAATTCATTACCCTATCACTCAATGCAAAGTGCAACTCACTTGCACAGTGTAAGGGCTTGTGATTTGAATGAAGTATTCTTTCCAGCTTCAGCTATAGAAATTGAGTATGGATGAGGCCAATATCAAGAAGAAAGTCATTTTATCGCTATTTTTTGCTATTGTTGGAGCAGTGCTGACAATTGTCCTGTATATTTTCACTTCAAAATGGAAATGTTGCTGTAATGGAGAAAAATCACTCTGGGACTTCATATATGATAAAGTGAGTGAAAAGTTGAATGATTATCAGGAAATCACAGCAGAAGATGATGCTAATAAAGATAAGAGAAATAGAAAATATACTAAGATCACTGAACCTGAAAGTCAAGTAGTACGAAAGAGACCACCTCTTTGCTCCTCCAATGCTTTGGTAATGTTGGTTAACATCGTGCATATCGTTTCCAAAGGGTCGATCATAATTTGCAACATAATTTACCTCAGCATCAATAAGGTAGAAGACCAACCTTCTCTTCCGAGTACATCTAAGCCACTAACCCTTAGTGACTATTATGCAGGGAGAACCCGTCAAACTTCTTCTCTTACTCCAGAACAAATAAGAGCTTGGACTACGTCTTACTTTCTAACTTTTATAGGGTCCATATATGAAATAGTAGCCATTGTTGGAATTCCGATTTCATTAGTTGTCACTGCTTGCATCTCCAATAGGATACAATATAAACACTTGGGTGGTTATATCAGATGTAGTGATTTGCAGTTCGCTCTCCTTGTTTCTTCCTTTGCTAGTGTTCATCTCCACTACATTGGTGGCTATTTTTGGGTCTTCATTCTTGTACGAGCCTTCTTTGTTGGTTGCACATTTGTAGCTGTGGTCATTGCTGGCATAAGGTGTGTCATTGGTAATACATGTTGGGTATGCGCAGACATCCCTTATTGCAACCAAGAAAGTGAAATTGAGATTACAAACTTCAAGCATTTTAAAGAGGTTGGATTCCAGCTTTTCTCAATGGTAACAAAGCTTTTGACTGGATCGTCTGCATTGGCCACATATTTCATCATCGGGATAGTCCAGGCCGGACCTCTTCGATATACTTACTTGGGTTTCACTGTGCTAAGCTGTGTCAATGCCACTGCTAGCATGCTTTATAATTCCATCCTCTTGCGATGGGTGGTCATGAAGGAAGAAAGTAAAACCGAGGATAATAAAACAGCTAAAGTTTTGGAGTTCTTAAAGTTCAAAGTACCAAGTACACACATTTCGTTTGCCCTAGGCCTGTTTATTAATGGTGGAATTATAGGGTTGAATTCCTACATCTTGGCTAATGGTCTCTACATTCTTTGAAGACCCTTCGTAAACGAGATCTTAATCTTCCCCCCCCCCCCCCCCCCCCCCCGAACAAACGATGTTATATTTCGCTGATTTTTGTAGTACACATGCTCACTGTTAGTAAATCTGTACGAGTCAGTTTTGACCCTTAAGATAATTTTCTTCCCCCCAGACTGTATAATATTTAATCTTGCTATTAGATCTTTCCAGTACACACACGGTTAGTAAAATCCTTTATCAGCCAGTTTGATTGATATTGCAGAGTCTCCCCTAGCAGTACTTTCAAACAGGGTGCTTAAGTATATTCATGAGAATAGTGCCATAGACCCAGCCCACTTTCTTTGAAGTTCTATATCCAAACAGGGTGGCCTGCCCTGCATTTAGTATACTGGGGGAAACACTGGTATTGATTTAGCTATTACATATTTGCAGTCCACACTGTTTGGTAAAATCCTTTATCAGTCAATTTGTTCTTTTTCCCCGATTGTATTGAACTAACGATATCACCCTTAAATGTGGATTACCCTGAAATGCAAAAACGTATATATTCCAGATGGTACAATATTGGGGGTAAAACCCTTTTAATCATTACAGTGGAACCCCTATGATTAATGTGGACTCCCTGAAATGCTAATTTCAGGCAGTATTGGGGGTAGAACCCTTTTAATCATTACAGTGGAACCCCTAAATTAATGTGGACTCCCTGAAAACCTCTATACTCCAGCAGTATATTGGGGGGATATAGTGATGTAATAGTCTCCGTTTCTATGTAGTGGGAGGAGGAGGAGGAGGAGGAGGGGGAGAGGGAGGTGCCCTCCAGATGTTTGTGGCGGCCACTGCTGGAAACTTCATCGCTCACAGAAATGAAGGTGAAGATGACGGAAAGGTACGTATGTTTACGTCACATGATTATGTAGGCTCTTCTCAGCTTCTAGAAACTTCAGCATTAAGTAGTGTATTTGTTCAATACATGTGCTTATTCACCACATGAATAAAACTTTAAGGGTAATTTATATATTTTTTTGAGGTCAAAGAGATTATTACTAGCTATTTGTAGGGAAGGCTTCTGGACTTTGACCTTTTTAAAAAAAACTAGGTGATTAGAGGTTGTAGTACCATATTTTGGGTCTCTTCAAGATTTATAATGGGACATAATTTCCAGTTTAATGTATTACTATCTAAGATGCTATATTCATTACTCACCTCTCTCTCTCTCTCTCTCTCTCTCTCTCTCTCTCTCTCTCTCTCTCTCTCTGACAAATGCCATTCCTCTCTCTCTGCTGCGTATTCAATCAAGGACGATTGTGAGGTATAAAAGATTATCTCTAATTGTGTGTGATTCTATTCTTTAATGTTTTGCTGTACCTACGTACTAACATACATATTATAATTATGTACACAATCCATGCTCAATTTCTCTATCCCTACATTTCCATTCCACATTCCTACTTTTTATGAAGCACTGCAGCATTCCAATCCTCATTTCATTTCACTTTCCATTCCCATTCTGTTGGCTAATTCCTTGATTTTCTTATTCCATCTCACTTCCCATTTCCATTCAACCTTTACAGTATCCCAAACTGTTCCCATCTCTTCCCATGCCGTTCTCATTCCTATTCTGTTTTCTGTTCTCATTCTTCTGTTCTCGTTCCCATTCTCTGTTCCCATTCCTCGTTCTCTGTTCCGGTTCCCATCATTCTGTTCCCATTCATTCCTCATTCTCCATTCCCAATCTCATCATTCTGTTCCCATTCCTCATTCCAGGAGGAAGCCAAAAAGCGACAGGAATTGGATGCCTCAGTGATAGCCACCAAGATCAAGGTGCTGGAGATCCTCACTTTCATCATGGACGTCCGCCTGGACCTCCGCATCACCAATCTACTAGTCATCTTCAAGAAACAATACAATGAACTGGAGAAGGAACTTGGAAACCCTCCATGTCAGTCCAACCACATTATAGCAAAAATTTAGTGGTTTGTAAAGATTGAAGCATGAACTATAAGTAGGCCTTATTCTCTCCTTTTGTGAGGAGAGAGGAAGACCTGGGAACGAGGCTACCATAATTATGGTTTTTGTGTTGTGTTAAAGAAATAATCATCCTTGGCCTCTTATTTTTCCTGCTATGATTATGTTGCAGCAGAGATGCTTTAGAGTGAACTTTGTTTAATAAATTCTATAGCTACATGTTACAGTATGTATCTTGTCAGGAGCTGTTATGTTAGTGCATGTGCTTTTAGTCATTTAGGAAAGATTATACTTTCTCCATCTCCTCTCTCTTTTCTTTCGCTATCTCTCCCATGCTCTCTTCCCTCCCCCTCTTCTTCCTTCCTCCCTCCTCCCCCCCTCCCTCCCTCCCTCCCTCCCTCTCCTCCCTCCCTCTCCCTTCCTCCCTCTCCCCCTCCCTCCCTCCCTCCCTCTCCCTCTCTCCCTCTCCCTCCCTCTCCCTCCCTCCCCCTGGACTGCAGCTCCCTCTGAGATCAGCCTGGACATCATCATTGAGAACTTTGAGAACATCTTTTATGGAGAGTAAGTAACTGTGGATATCAAATCAGGATCAATAAGGTTACAGTATATCAAGATTAACGTTGGGGGTTAAAGTATCAGCTTTAAGGTTAGACCAAAAATACTGTTAGCTTTAATAATCAAGAGATGAGAAAGGGTGTGCCAAGAGTTAACAATATAGGGTTAGTTGGTGCCAGAGTGTGCAGTTAAGTTAAGTGGATACCTAGCTAACCTAATATTGATGCTGCAGCTCCAATCTTGATGTTGACTTGGATGGTGATAACGGCCGCCAGCTCTTGCGTGTCCTGATTCAGATGATCGTTGTGAACCACGCCCCCTTGGCCAGTTGCAGCTTGAGGCTTCTGATTCGTCACTTCTCCCAGCGTAAGGAGATGATGGATGGCTTCAAGCAAGTCCAACTGCTTGTTTCACAAAAGGACATTGAGAACTTTAATAAGATCAGGAAGAATTTGGATCGCCTGAAACTGCTGGTGGAAGAGGCTGAGCTTTGGGTTCAGAAGATCCCTCGAGGAGGAGAAGAAAAGCCTACTGTAGAGAGGGTAAGATTCCATCTGTATGTTCCATGTGTGAGGGGAGGGGGATGGGTGGAGAGGAGAGAGAGGGGAGGGGGATGGGTGGAGAGGAGAGAGAGGGGAGGGAGATGGGTGGAGAGGAGAGAGAGGGGAGGGGGATGGGTGGAGAGGAGAGAGAGGGGAGGGGATGGGTGAGAGTAGAGAGAGAGAGAGAGAGAGAGAGAGAGAGAGAGAGAGAGAGAGAGAGAGAGAGGGGTAAACCTTGCTATTCACTTATAATCATTATTAGTACATAATAGTCTCTTTCATTCCCTTTTTCCTGTGTGCAAATAGAAAATTAGTCGTAAGTCGAGTGTGGCTGGTCCCAGTGCTGAAGTGACAGCTCACATTGCTGCCACTCACAACTACATCTCAAAGGAAGTGCCCAAGACCAAATCCAAGAAGAAATCACACTTCACCCCTCGCCAGTCCAGACTCATGAGCGACACTGCCATAGAGGAACCCTCCGCCAAGGACTCTCTCTTGAAGTACATGAAAGTCAAAGATGTAAGTTGGAGGGAGTTTATAATAGGTATGGCCAAAGCATATCAACAGAAAGCTAATGCAAAGGGCAATGCTATGATATCAAAATCATCTGTGTTATTTCTAAAGTTGTGATCGAAAGAAGATATTATCTGTTATAGGTAGGTAGCAACTTTGATGACCCATTACCATATTATTGATATCTACAAATTAGAGCAGAAGTAATTATTATAGAGACCCTCCACTAATGTACGTGTTTGTAGAGACGACCCTTCATTTAATAAAGGCATAAAACTCTTCTTCTTTTTTTTTCATTGCTCTTCTCTGACTTTAGATTTTGATGGAGCTGACTCAGTTGTGTAAAGTTGATATAGAGGACTGCCACGAGCTCCAGAGGTTGCTACGCAACATGAAGGCACACGAGGTCGTGTTAGAGCTACTCCAAGTCCCATACAACAAAGTAAGTCGACACCAAATTATATTTGACCTAATAATACCTTGGGTACAAAATTTAGAACGTTTGTGTATTAATTTAACATCTTATGGGAAAATTTTTCAGATTAATTTCAATACACTATTGATACTAATACACTATTGATACTAATACACTATTGATACTAATACTAATACACTATTGATACTAATACTAATACACTATTGATACTAATACTAATACACTATTGATACTAATACTAATACACTATTGATGCTAATACTAATACACTATTGATACTAATACTAATACACTATTGATACTAATACACTATTGATACTAGGCCCATCACAAGCAGCAATCGAACTAGTTGGCACGTATTCTGGGAGTTTGTAAAAATGAATCTTAGCATCAATCAGTGACTTGTACAACTCCATTCAGTTAGTCTTTGTCAGTACATTACTGAATAGGTGGGAATATATACACTCCCTAGCACTTCTCGTTTCTTGACCCCCTTATTCCCCACTCTTTGCATTCATCTCCTGACTAGAACCCTCAATACTGTGCACTAAATTTACCTTTCGAATACTGTTCACTCACTTTAGGCTGATGATTATCACATGAGGGAGATAATGCACATGGCTCACGAGTTCCTCCAGCACTTCTGCCGGAATGACTCCAGCAATCAGACACTCCTCCATCACCACATTGAGCTCTTCATTCAGAGTGGAGATAGTGTGAGTGGGGTGGTTGGGTGGGTGTGGTTGGGGAGGCTTAGGGGGTGTGGTTAGGGAGCCTTAGGGGGATCAGACACTCCTCCATCACCACGAGTGGAGATAGCGAGTTTCTGGGTGGGTGTGGTTGGAGGTGTGGTTAGGGGATCAGACACTCCTCCATCGCCACATCGAGCTCTTCATACAGAGTGGCGATGTGTGAGTTTTGGGTGGGTGTAGTTAGAGGGTGGTTAGGGAACCTTGGGAGTGTTTATTTACACTGGATCAGCCATTTACAATTATGCTAGATTGTAAGGATCTAATGTAGTAGTGGTTGACAATTACCTCTGTTGATTACAACCTGCAGGTGGTTGAAGCTGAGACTCTGACAGAGATCTTTCGTGACAATGGACATCTTTGTGGGAAGGTGACCGAGTCTGAGGTCCAGCACTTTGTCAGTTGCATCGAGAAGAGTCGCAATGTCAAGTTCCTGAAGTTTCTTCAGACCATCGTCACCAGTAGGAGGACGCAGGAAATGGTCATGAATGAGGTGGGTGTGGCCTCAATTGGGCGTGGTCTTAAGCATGCAACTACACTATAACTAACTTAACTTCTCTTTCCTCTCTCTCTCTCTCTCTCTCTCTCTCTCTCTCTCTCTCTCTCCTCTTCAGCTTGCCAATGCAGGAGATGATGTGCTTCTGTTCTATAATGACCACTCCTTCTCCACACTGCTTCAATTGATGAAGGTGGAACAGGGAGACAAGACTGGGGACCTGGCATACCACCTCAACCTCGTCAAACTCCTTGCCATGTGCACTGAGGGAAAGAACGTCACTACAGAGATCAAGTGCCACTCCCTTCTCCCATTGGATGAGCTAGTGCGAGTGGTTTGTCATCCTGAATGCATTCCTGAGGTGAGTGGGCATGGCTTGACAATAAGTGCAAACAGTCAGTCAAAGGACATTCTTCTTCATCATTTTCCGACCAATTTTTTCTATACATTAAACTGCTATTAGATAATCATGTCTGGACAATAATAGTGTTAGCTATATCATGTGACTATCACATGACCTCTTCTTTATGGTCACATGACCTCTCTTTACTATAGCTATAATATCACATGACTTCTTCTCGCAGGTGAAGAACACTTACGTTCACTTTCTGTACCACTGCTACATTGACACTGAAGTGGACAACAAAGAAACCTTCACCAAGGAGCATCTCTGGGAGCTCTTCAAAAATTTTATTGAGGACATTGCCCTGGTAAGATATTATTAAGGGTGATGTACAGGTATAATTATTGGGATAAAGATAAAGTGGTATACAGTGATTTGGTGTTCTGGTGGTCTCTGAATAGGGTGATCTCCTTTCACTGTACTGAAAAATGAAGGGGAGATTGAGTGGGCACATCTCAATGCTCCCATTTGTGGGGGAAGACACTGGTCACATTACTAAATGTGTGGTTTCGTACGTATTATGCATGCTTTTTGTTTTATAGGTTGTGAAGCCTTTGAAACTGGAACACAAGTCAGCGGAGTTACGAACTTACGTGACTGAGACCATTCCCTTGTGTATCTTTGACTTCTTCCGATCTCCTCTTGCCCTCTCACTCATCAAAGTCCAGGTCTCTCTCTCTCTCTCTCTCTCTCTCTCTCTCTCTCTCTCTCTCTCTCTCTCTCTCTCTCTCTCTCTCTCTCTCTCTCTCTCTCTCTCTCTCTCTCTCTCTCTCTCTCTCTCTCTCTCTCTCTCTCTCTCTCTCTCTCTCTCTCTCTCTCTCTCTCTCTCTCTCTCTCTCTCTCTCTCTCTCTCTCTCTCTCTCTCTCTCTCTCTCTCTCTCTCTCTCTCTCTCTCTCTCTCTCTCTCTCTCTCTCTCTCTCATTAATTCTTCCACTCTCTCTCCTATAGTCTCACCAAGACACCTTCAAGCAGCTGCTGCACCACCTGTGCCTCCTACTGCAGACTAATTATGTACAGGATAGTGACAATGATGACTTGAGGAAAGGCATTGACAAATGCATCAAACAGCTCCATGGCATATGTAAGTATTGTGTATTGCTGTCGGGTAAAGGGTCACTCAGATGCTAGTGTTGTCAGGTACAGGGTCGATTATTGTGCCAGTGCTAGTATAGTGTGTAGGTACGTTATTTGCTTTGAGGTAAAGGGTTTCCAGAGTGATTGACACTCATGATTACAATGCGTCTACCTATATAAGGTCTGTTATGACCTTATCTCACCATCAGTGGCCAGTTGGTCTAGGGGTATGATTCTCGCTTTGGGTGCGAGAGGTCCCGGGTTCAAATCCCGGACTGGCCCATTTTTTTTCCCTTCCTCTTTTTTATTTTTAGTATTCACAAAACTATTTTAAAAACTGTTTTATGCTTCTTTCAGTAAAAAGGTTCTAATTTTTAGCGGTTGACAATAATACATAATGATATTCATTACCATTCATGATGTAATTCATTAGCGTATTGTGACACTGCATCCAATCAACCTGTTTCATTTTTCAATATCTGCCCTCAGCTAAAGAAGAAGCGATACCTCTTCCACCTGGCCTTGATGATAATCTCACCAGAAGCCAATCTACAAGAGAGGTGAATATTATATTCATTTGTTGACCCTTTACCAGTTACAGTGTGCATTTATGATAACACCAACTATGGAATTAGAAAAAAATGACTTGTGCACTGAGAAATAACAAATCTATCACATGACTTACACATATTTGATTTTTATGTAGGCACGTATCCGAGGTTTACAGTGGCGCTCCAAAATCATGGAGAAGAGGCGAGTGACCCAAGCCAATATCGTCGTCTTGCATGACAATGTCAACAAAGCAAAGACTATCATTGAAGGAGTGACAGTAAGTGTGTGTGGCCCTTGGATTTTTAATTAAAAGCACACCTATGGATATATGAAATTATAGTCCATTTGCGTTCACTTGAACCCTCGATCATTCATTATAACTGCTAGAACTTCCTTAATTCTTAATCAAATTTCGAATTTCGAAAATCAGCTCATAGGGTGTTTGATCAGCTCTCTAATGCATTACAACTGGAGAGAGAGAGAGGGAGAAGAGGAGAGAGATGTCTTGGGATGTATTTATTAATGGACCTCTCTAATAATTATAATGGGACACAAGAATCCTGATCAGAAGGTTTTGTTGTTGTTTGGGGGAGGGGATTCTACTGTATGTATTCATATTCTTCTCGATTTTGTGCCCCTCCTACCCCCTTCCCTTCCCTCTTAGACGGTGATGAGTTTCATCAACGAGCAGTGGGCTCCTCTGATCGAGGCCGAGCAGTCTGTCCTCGTCAACATCTTTCACTGTCCTGAGGCACTCTTCAACTTCACTTCCAGAGCTTACAACCAAATTAGAAAACATTTCATTGGAACGTAAGTCAACTGCATTACTATCAAATGCTATGAACTACGTACTATGAAATACTGCAGAAAAGTGCATTACTAAAGTCTATTCGCGTTCACCTCGACCCGGAAGTAGCTGTGGTGTAGTAAGCTTACGTAAGAACGCGTATTAATCCAATTAGCCACATAGTTATGGCTATAAGTATGCGCGGGTAATTGGAGCCAAGCCACGTGTTATCAGTTTAGATCAAGTTATTTTCTCGTTTCTTTTCTCGTTTTTGCGTGACTTTCTCTCATGCCTGCCATGACTCTCCCTGGACTTCTGCCTTGTTCTTCTACTGGACAATCCCCAGAGAGGTAGGGTGGTTCAGCTGACATCTCAAGCCTGCTCCTTCCTTTCCTGATCCCAGCAACTCCTGGAGGGTTTAACAATGAATGTTCTGTATAAGCTAAACTGCCGGGAAGATTAGCAGTGATTCGAATATTGTAGTTAAACTTGAAAATGTGACTTCTCATTGATTCTATCGATCTAGTTAGCTAAAAGATTCTGTGATTCAGTTTTCTAGTTAGCTGAACTATTCTATAATTCATATTTCTTAGTTTTAACCAGCAGTTACTTGCGTAAGCTAGCTAACTTACTCGAGATTCAGTAGCACCTGGCAGCCATTGTTGTTGCTCTATCGCGCGCAATGCGCGCGCACTACATTCCTTGTGGTGAATGGCAGCTCCATACTTTGCTTATGGGACATACAGCTAACTTCTTACTGGTAAGGATTGAGTCTTTATAAAAAGTATCATCATAAATCTCGAATAATTAGCTAGCTGCTGGTGTTTGAAATTTTGAAATTGGTCAAGAATTGAGCAAGTTATCACGGATATAAAAAGGTCGAGGTGAACGCGAATAGACTTTAGAGAATATTAGCATTCAAATATTCTGCTATTATAAGGATAATTCTCAAAGTGTCCACAATAGACTGTATTATCCAATCTCTGTATTGAGAAGACAATTTCCAAGGTCCCAAAGTGTCCACAATGGGTATTATCTAACCTCTGTATTGAGGACACCTCTATACTAAGCAAGGTCCCAAAGTGTCCACAATAGAGAGGTTCCACTGTGTCATCCAACCTCTGTATTGAGGACACCTCTATACTAAGGACAATTCCCAAGGTCCCAAAGTGTCCACAATAGAGAGGTTCCACTGTGTCATCCAACCTCTGTATTGAGGACACCTCTATACTAAGGACAATTCCCAAGGTCCCAAAGTGTCCACAATAGAGAGGTTCCACTCTATTATCCAACCTTTGTATTGAGGACACCTCTATACTAAGGACAATTTCCAAGGTCATTGTATTATGGATAAATTCTGGGGGGTGTATCATTTATTAGTAACATGACATCACTTCCTTAACAACCAACAGGATGGTGAGGCACATGGAGAGTGATGACTTTATGCAGATGGTTAACTTGTGTGTGTGTGTCCTCCGCAACATCAGGGGCATGTTAGAAAACCCCCCTGAACTCAACGAAGCTGTAAGTCACATGACATCAAATGATATTATACAATTTTCCAAAGGTTCACTTTGCATAAAAATTTCATCCCGTGATAAATTTTTTTACACTGTAATATTGCTTGTTACATGTTTGCTCTTGTTGCTAGGGCAACACTCTGAGAGAGAAGATACTGTGCACCTACTTCATGAATCACGTGATGCAGCAAAGGAAAAGGTTCTTACACCAAGCGGAGGGAGAGAGAAAGGTAAGAATTTATCCACAAGATGAAATGCAGAGGCGGTGACTCTAGAACAAAATGCATGCAAGCACAGTAACAACTTGCATACTACATGTAAGCATGCATGCTCAGTTTACCCAAGGTCTTTATGCAAAGGAAAGTCCAACAATAACATACGAATACAGTGGAACCTGGTTATACCATATAGCGCAAAATTTTCGTGTATTGATGTGTGAACTATATAAATTCCGTGTATTATTTTTTCAAAACCACAAAACTACGAAAATTTTGACCCACAAATAATTGCGCTATACGGTAATGGTCACTGTGTATACGCAGGTCACCTCTCTATAACAGCCAGGGATCCAAGCCTCAAGAGGGCTTTTTGTGGCCTGCTAACCTGTGGCCTGCTAATCTGTGACCTGCTAACCTTAGCAGGCTGCCTCTTTATAATGGCCATTTCTTGCTGGCCCAACCCTATAACCAGGTTCCACTTATGTATGCAAAACACATAGAAATTTCTCTAGCTTGCTTTGCTTGCCCCAATTCTGTGTAATATTTTTGTAATATTTTTGTCTTTCAGAGAAAAAGGAGTGGCTTAGGTCTTGTTAGACCTGTGAGTTTGCCCACCGCTAGTGCAAGCAAGATCACGACTCTCTCACACCCAAAGGAGTTGTCAGTGTGTCTGGGACCCATCAAACTGAAGCTGGAGGAGGTGCAGTCACGACTGAACAAGTGTGGTCTCACTCACCTCATCATCAAGTTGATCACCAGCAACCCTCACCAAGAGGTGTGTGTTTCAGTGGTCTTATGCATAGTTTTTGTTTGTTTGTTTATTCGTTGTTGTAGTTGTTGTTTTTTTTTGTTTTTTGTTTGTTTGTTTTTGAGGTTTTTCTCTTTCTTCTCTCCTTGAAGGAGAGAGCAAGAGAGAGAGAGAGAGAGAGAGAGAGAGAGAGAGCTCATTATAGTCACTGATGAAGATTTAATATCGTGATTGTATTGGTGTACATTCCTGTACATTGGTGAACAGGTTCTGTTGGAAGCAGTGAAGTTGGCTGTTGCCGTATTGAACGGAGGACATCGTGAAGTCCAAGAGTCCTTCTGGAAGTACCTGTCCCGATCCAGCTCCGAGAAGTTCTTCCAGGAGGTCCATAACAAGTTCCAAGAGGCTCAGACTGAGATCAAGAACAGTCCCATCGGTCTCGTCCTCACTCAGGAGGTAAGTGTGACATATGAAATTGATTCACAAGTCCTGAAATGTGTACATGACATTCCCTGGTAGAAATTGAACATTAGATACGTCAGTATTAATCTCTCCATAACTCATGATTACTAGTAGCCTTGGGGCTGAAATTTGGTGTGGAGATAGTCCAACCATTATAGAACACATGACAGAAGTTTGGGATAAATGGCATACTTTATTTCTCCATAACTCATGATTACTAGTAGCCTTGGGGCTGAAATTAGGTGTGGAGATAGTCCAACCATTATAGAACACATTACAGAAGTTTGATCAAAGCAAATTGGGGTTATAAAAACAGGATTTTACCCAGAACTATTATACATATTTTATTTTAGCTGGGCAACCCAAGTTTGGTGGTGACGTCCATTGATGAGGGTTCAGTGACAAGGAAGAAGAAACAGCCGCAAATATCCCAGCAGCTGGTCGAGTCACGGCAATTGGAAGATAACCTTGCCATCGCAGCTGCAGCTACTCACACACAGACAAACATGAGGAAGAGGCGTGAGAGGGGAGGTGACAGCCTGGTCCACCCTGAGGCTAGGCCGCCGCCTATTTCCATCGCTGGAGAGACGATGATGAAGTCTGCCGAGTTGCAGCTGATGACTCCATTATTGCATTTCTTGCAGCTGCTTTGTGAGAATCACAACTTTAATTTGCAGGTGAGAGCTTCATGGGGGGGAAGGGGAGGGGAGATGAAGGGGGAGAAGGGGAGGGGGGTGAGGGAGAAGGAGGAGAAAGGAAGAGGGAGGGACGGAAGGAAAATATGAGTTTGTTCAGAAAATGATTGAAAGAACTGAAAAGAGATCCGAAGGGAGAAAGAGAAAAAAGTATGAGAGGGAGGTTAGAAAGGAGATATTACTTTGGTGGGGGTGAAGAAAAAATGGGCATAGAGTAACAGTCTATTGTCTGTTCAATACTGATTAACTCAATTAATGTCTATTGGATCCACACTATATCTGCTCTAACTTTCTCAATTCTTGACCAAATTTCACATTTTAGAACACCAGCAGAGAGCATGATTTTGGAAGTTTAGAATTGAGGAAATTATTGTAGTTATGGTGAATGATCAAGGGATCAAGTAGACTTTAGTTGGTGTGATTTACGTATCTGTATGTGTTTGCAGAACTATCTCCGTAGACAGACTAACAGTAAGAACAACTACAACCTGATCCTTGAGACCCTGCGATTCCTGGACTGTATCTGTGGGGTCACCACGGGGGGACTCGTCTTGCTCAGTCTCTACATCAACGGCAACAACGTGGAACTCATCAACCAGTGCCTCGAGACGCTCACCGAGTACTGTCAGGGACCTTGTCATGACAATCAGGTAAACTAGTGGGTGTGGTTAAGGGTGATTGAGGGATGTGGTTAAAGATACGAATAATGCTCACTTCTTGTACCGAGTACTGTCATGACAACCAGTAGGTGTGGTTAAGGATGGATGGATTAAATGGAAGGGATATGAAAAATGTTATGCACTAAAGGGGCAGGATCTCACCTCACACCCTCTTCCTCCATTCTATTCTCCTCCGCTCTATTCCTTCACCTCATCCCTTTTCCCTCCCCCACCCTTCCCTCTCTCCCCTTCCCTCCTCTTCCATCTCCACTTACGTATGTTTTGTATCTCCCCAGCGCTGCATAGCCTCAAATGAGTCGAGTGGGATCGACATCATCGTGCAGATCATCCTGACAGAACTGACAGCTCTGGAGGACTTTCAGGAACTAGCCCTCAAGTTGAAGAGCAATGCCAGCGAGACTCTCTTGGCCGTCATGGAGAGTCATCAAGACATGGACATCATGGACAGGATACTAGTCAAGATTGGCAACCCTGAGTCACTGGTCAGTTCAACCTCAACATACCAAGCAGGCCAAAAATTGTGTTGACCCCTTACAAACTACATTCTCTCTGGGCAATTTATTTATAATTTATTTATTTATTTATTTATTTTATTTATTTATTTATTTATTTAAAAATTAATGCATAGCATTACTTGTACATATCTCTGTAATTATCTTTGCAGATTGGAGTCAGCGTCTCCATTTATGATCAAGAAAAGCACAAAGTGAAGGAGGCCAAGAACTCCGAAGAGGAGGATGGGGAGGAAGAGGTGTCCCCCCTCCAGGTGGGGCACAACGTCTACATCCTGGCTTATAAACTCTCTGAGCACAGGAAGGAATTGAAAGAGGCTCTGAGAAAGGCAGAAAATGATGAGGCCATCAAGTACTATGCCAAACGTACTGCCCAAATTGAGGTATGTATTTAAGATTGACTTACGTATGAATAATACTAAATTTATTTTTTTATGGTCTTGTTCAACGACAATGTACAAAAAATAAAATAAATAAAACACAAATTATTATCCAATGAAAGTCCCCCAATTGTGGGGTAAATGGCCTTTGCAAAATTTGGGGAGCGTAAACTCTATAAATCTCCTTGAGGTATGTTATGATATAGTCACTCTTGCTTCAGATCGTCAGGAACGATCGGAAATTGGAGCAGATAGTGTTTCCTGTTCCCAGCGTGTGTCAGTACCTTACCAAGGAGTCCAAGGAGAGGGTGATCCAGAACACTAAGTGCAACGATCAGGGGAGCAAGGTGGACGACTTCTTTCGGCAGACACATAAGCTCTTTGAAGAGATGAAATGTCAGAAAGAGCTAAGAGGTACATACTGTATTAATTAATAGCCTAATGACTTTTGGTATAATAATATTTTAATAGCTTGAAGGCACATGGTGTGCATTAATTAGATACCAGTACATGATGTGCATTAATTAGGGTATATGATGAGGTATATGATCTATTACAGAGAATGTGATTCGCTATGAGGTATCCAGTAAGATGAGACTTTGGTCCAGCATTGCCTTCTACTTGGCAGTGTTTGTGAATCTGGTTGTTGCCTTCTCCTATCCTTACAACCGACGCTTTGAGATGTTAGGTACGTACATGTCTGTGTATAATTTAGCCACCAAGAATAGGAGACTTTGACCTCCTATCTCTCCACACTAGACTTTAATCTCCATGCACACTAGACCTTGACCTCCACACTATAGACTTTGACCTCCTATCTCTCCACACTAGACTTTAATCTCCATGCACACTAGACCTTGACCTCCACACTATAGACTTTGACCTCCTATCTCTCCACACTAGACTTTAATCTCCATGCACACTAGACCTTGACCTCCACACTATAGACTTTGACCTCCTATCTCTCCACACTAGACTTTAATCTCCATGCACACTAGACCTTGACCTCCACACTATAGACTTTGACCTCCTATCTCTCCACACTAGACTTTAATCTCCATGCACACTAGACCTTGACCTCCACACTATAGACTTTGACCTCCTATCTCTCCACACTAGACTTTAATCTCCATGCACACTAGACCTTGACCTCCACACTATAGACTTTGACCTCCTATCTCTCCACACTAGAGTTCGACTTGAAGAGCTCGATGCTGCTGTGGCTGATTCTGTTAGTGATGGGGGTGAGTCTATTCTACAATCGACGGAGTTATATGAGGGAGAGGTTATACTTCTTGGCAACACTAACCATCCTGCGTAGCCTGGTCACTCTTGGGGTCCAACCAACTCTCTTCTTGATGGGCCTACTACAGGTATTTATGTATGTATGTATGGGAACAAAGATCTACACTATGTTATGTGAGAGTCCAATATAGAAATAAATTTTTTTCTTAACTGAATATTTCTCAAAATGTGCTTTGATGAATTTGTTTCAAAGTCGTGTGTTCTATAATGGTTAGACTATCTCTACACCGAACTTTCTAATCGTGATAAAGTCTATTTGCTCCCTTGGTCATTCTGCTCTCTAACCAGCAGAGAGCTGATCACCCACTGTACTCTATGACCTGATTTTTGAAAGTTATAGCAGTTATAATGGATGATCAAGTGAACTCATCCCATAGCAGCAGTTATAGGATTGAAATTGGGGAATTTGTTTTGTCCTTTAGACACGGGCACATATTTCTGTGGTTGGTGGCAATAAGCAGTTTCACCGTACTATTTTGATGATTATATTTCTTGTTCCTTCTTTTTAGCTGATCAACAAGGTTGTATTCATGATAGCATTGGCTTCCAATAAGGGACTTCCCCAAACCAAGTATAACCCAAACTCTCAGCATGAAACAATTGTGAAGATCCTAAAGGAGATCTTTTTCTCGAAGGGTATGGTCCGGCACTGGCTGTGCTTGCTCATATGTTTGCTCGGATTCATTGGACATCACTTCTTCTATTGTTTCCTGGTGGGTGTGTCTTATAGGCATGGCCCAATATATATTTTGGTACTGATATTGTGGGTGTGGCTTTAATTAAAAATAGATGCATACAAAAAATGAATGCTTCTAATGTGAGGTTCTTTTTAGATGGGGGCAGGGGGGATATATTGCCGCCCTGAAATTGATTTCCCCCACGAGCTACCTCTGTTTACACCTACTAGCTCCCACCCTTCCTCCCTCCCTCCCTCAATCGAAATGGCTATAATTCAAATAAAAATGGGAATTCTACGTACTTTGACATGTCTCAGCTGTGACCTGGTTTGATTTTCCATTTATGTGCTTGTAATGATAACTATTGCATATTATAGCTCTTTGATGTTGTGTCAAGCTACGACACACTACAGAACGTGACCAATAGCGTCACCAGGAATCTGACATCTATCATCCTCACAACCATCCTAGCCATCATCTTCATCTACATCTTCTCCATCATCGGTTACATACTTTTCCCTGAAGACTTTATGCTCCAAACTAACCCCAAAGACCATTACACCATGCTCACTAAGGGACCAGCAGAGTGCAAGACAGGTGGGCTGCAGTCATGTGATCATCATGTGATTATCATGTGATCCTGTGACTACCTTTAAAGCAGATTGTATAGCATGAAACTTAGTGCAATTTTTTTTCAAAAAAAAAGATATTTCCCATTGCCATGAAATCCATCTGTAATTCTGTCCATGCAATTCGGATCACATGACTATCACATGACTCTCCCTCTTTACAGGTGAAGCTGGGTGTGACGGAGGTATCCAGCGTGTTGAGACGGAAGACTGGCCTGTGTACATGGAACCGAGCTGCGACACACTTGGTATGTGCTTCATCACCACCATCAAGGAAGGAATGAGGGCAGGTGGAGGGATCAGCGATGTCCTGAGGAAACCAGCCAGTTATGTGAGTGCAGCATTGAAATCTAAACCGTCCAGATTAAGTCAGCCATAGCATCACTCTAACGAAGTGTTTCAATCTCCTTCTCCGCTCCCCCTCTCCACTCCCTCTCTCCACTTTCTCTCCACTTCCTCTCCACTCCCCCTTACCACTCCCTCTCCATTCCCCCTACTCCCTCTCTCCACACCCCTTTTCAATTCCCCTTTGCAGGAGGGCCCGTTATACTACGTTCGTGCACTATACGACCTTACCTTCTTCTTCCTGGTGATAGTCATCATCATCCAGAACCTAGTGTTTGGTGTCATCATCGACACCTTTGCTGACCTTCGAGCAGAGAAGAACAAAGAGGAAGACATGATAAAGAACACTTGCTTCATCTGTGGTGAGTGTAATTGCAACGAGCGAGCTGACTCTCAGGTCATGACTCATTGAAATTGTAGATATATATATCTATGTCTACACTCCAAAATGCCCCAGGCGTACCTAGTACCTACAGGTTTCTGTGTGTGCATAATACGCATGCTCCAATAATTGTAATCAAGCTAGATTGTTTTCTACAGCCTTTTGTCATAGAGGCGCTAGGCTTAACAAAGTGAATTTTGGGTGCTTGGCTTATCTAAGTGCTTGTGGTAAGTATTTACAGCTTTTGATGCGTGGAGCTTTCTGGTTGGAACCACCACTTACATGACTCTTATCTCTGACCCAATATCAAAGCGCTGGAGCCTATCATGCTCACTTGCTCACTGTCTATAGCTAAAATAGTACTTGTAGCTAATACATATAACAGGGGTGGGTGTATCCACAGAATTTTGAGTGGCCTGGTGTGCTTGTGCGTGGGATCACCATGCCCACTTTATCCTTTACCCACTTATCAGAAGGATGCTAATGTGATCATGATTCTTGAAGGTTCATATAATCACTTAGCTAACTCTGCAGGCATGGGATGAAATTATAATGGATAATAAAAGTTGTCCGGTGAAAACCGGACCAACCGGAGTGGTGGATACACCCCTGTATAAACTAAACAGCAAAATCTTCTAAAGAGTTGTAGCACTAAAGAATGCTTGCTCGCTCGCTGTCAACTGAATGTTGAACATTGCCCTAGTAGTTAGAGAATCTAAAAGCTCTGAACTAAGCATTATGAAGTTATAGGTTCGCAATAGCAGTCCTTATGATAAGAAATTGATATTGACTGGAAGTACGTATTTTTGACAAGTACTCTTTTCCTGACAAACAAAAATTAATAATGACCAGACATAATTATGCCAATATTGGCCGGAAAATGTCAGGTGTCAGGCTGTTATCACAAGCTCTGCAATAGTGCTTCTTTAATGAGCACTATATAGGATTATAACAGTCTGCCATAGGCCATTTACCAGGTCAAAAGGTCTAATGTCTGATCAAGATTTGCTTTGGTCTGACATCATATTGGCATAATACATCCCATTGCACTTAGGAATGTATCTATTTAAATATCATAATATGGCCGATCAACTTTTCTCATGGTCTGATATTTTTCAAATGAGTTATAATCCTCACTGCAGTTAGAGAGTTCTTAGATGCTTCAATTGACTTTATGAGCAGTTACTTAAGCTATTCAACAGCAGTAAGACGAGTATACAATATAATATTGAGTTCTTCTTAGGTCTTCCTCGTGGAAGTTTTGAGAACAAGGATGTGACTTTCCAACAGCATGTTGACCACGACCACAATGTGTGGAATTATCTCTTCTTCATCGTACACCTGAAAACCAAGAGCACCACGGAATTCACAGGCCCCGAGAGTTATGTCTACGACAAAATAAAACTCTCACAAAGTGTAAGTAGTAGTTAGTAGGACCAAAATTATTGAAATGCCACAAGTATTCAAGAGTTGGAATACCAGAGTCTCCCCTAGCTGTACTTTCAAACAGGGTGCTTAAGTATATTGAATATAATTCAATTTAGTACCATAGACTCAATCCACTTTCTTTGAAGTTTTATATCCAAAGAGGCCTGCACTTAGTATACTGGGGGAAACACTGGAATACATAATAACCAATGTACTATACATAATGTATAATTCCATTTCTAGGATAAGACTGACCTGGAATGGTTCCCAAGGTTACGATGCATGTCCCTGGACACGGAAGATGGTCCTGAACAGGAGCAGAATGAGATAAAGGAGCTGCAGAAGAACCTTGCAGCCACCATAGCTGTTGTCAAAACCCTCTCCAGTCAGTTGCATGAGTTGAGAGACAAGGTACGTACAGGATAATCATAGTTTTATGCTTTCTACCTCTGTATTAAGCCACTCCTCAATAGCACCAAACCTGTGTAATCAGACCACCCTGTGACCTCCTCTGTATTAGGCCATTCCACCATGTCTCAATACTGTAGCACCAAACCTGTTAGCCTCGAACCCAGCCTCTTTTTTTCCTTTTTTGGGGGGATGGGGGAAAAGAGAGCCTGGTATCCACTGTTTGCGCATGCGCCAATTTATAAATTATATAATTAATAAACGCGCATTCGATGACAAGTTTTGACGTCCAGAAGTGCTAGCGATCTCATGCATGATCATGCATAATTCCGAGTAGTCGAATGCTGGCTTCAGGGGCACAGAAGAGAAGGCTATCTGATCTAAGACTGGCAGATGTAGCGAGGTAGTACTGGCCAAAACATCATTGGTCGATCATCAGAGCATATATCTACATCTATGATCAGAGCAACTAGTGGAGAGGCAACCAGTACTGCACTACGCTTCACCAGCATCATCATGAAGGGGAGAGTCTGGTAGAACAGATCTTTCTATAACCAGTTTGGTAGACAAACAGAAACATCCTTCCCATCGTAGACTGCCTTGACAGTAGTGTGTGTTGTTCCTTCTTTGGGAATGCCAAATTTCTCCAAGGAGAAACGAAGAGCAGCAGGAGCACGAGTAAAACTATGCAGTACTGTACTAGTTGTGCAACCGCGCCCATTAATTATGACGATCGTGTAGCGGAAATATCCGAGTGATATCCTGATTCCCAGATTTCTGGGAAAAACTGGTGCATGCGCAAACAGTGGATACCAGGCTCTCTTTTTCCCCCCGCCCCCGAAAAGGAAAAGAGAGGCTGGGTTCGAGGCTACAAACCTGTGTAATCAGACCACCCTCTCATGATCCACCATTTCCCAGACCTATCAAGGCCACTTGGTCACAGTAAGCAGGTTTACTGTACCAAAAATGCAAAGGAATTTCTCTTTAGTACAACAGAGCTAAAAATAACTGTGTTCTTCCACCCTTCCCCCCTCCTCCTCCCTCCCTCCTCTCCCTCCCTCCCTCCCTCCTCCTCCCTCCCTTCCTCCTCCTCCCCTTTCACAGATGGTGGAACAAAGGAAAGTTCATCAGCGTAAGAACTTGCAGGAACAGATTCCCAGAGACAAGTACGGGACTCTATAGCAACACCTCATAATTATTTCATGTACTTGACTCTAGCTAATACACCACACCACACAACATGCATGCTATTATGAATCATCAGACTAATCAAGTATCTCTCAGCTGCTTCCTCCTCTAGAGCTGTAACTGCCTCCAATGATATTATTTTATTTTTTCATCTCTTTAGTAGAACAGGAATTTAATTTTTTGGTTCTCTTTAATTTTTTTGAACTTCATGTCCACCTTATTATTTTAGCTGTGTAGGTAGTTAATATTATTTTTTCATTAAATTTTATTACATTATGTGGAGATCACCTCTACAGCAAGGGCATAGTTAGTGTTGTTTAGCTACTACATGACATCTTAGATATTTTTTTTTTTCCTCTCTAACTAAAAGCGGAGGTGTGAAAGAATTTTAATGACAGAAATAACAGGGTCACCAATGTTACGAGACATTTCAGCCAAGCAAGTTAAATCAAAATTCAATTTTTAAATTATTTTCTTATTGTTTACTCAAGCTAAGGTCACCAATGTTATGACATCATCATGGTTGTTGTGACATTTCAGCTGGGCCAAGCAAGTTAAAAAGTATTTTTTTTGTTGTTTTTTTTTGCATATCGCCAATGTTATGACATCCCAAAGTATAGTGATGTGGGCAGATCTGATATCTATGGTTGTAACCAAGGATTCCTACAAGTTCCAAGTTCACATCAGGTGGCACAAAAATTAATTAATAATAATTATTGTGGGCAGTACCTCATGAATACTATTGCACTCACAAGTGCAGAGGCTAGATTCCTATGTCTTAAAAATAATATTTCCAGCTAGTATAAAGGGATCCAGGATAACCAACTCCAATCAAGAGCTCTAGACAAAAATATAAGTCATAATGGCCCTTTCTTTTGCTCTGCTTTTCATTGCTACTTCTCTGTTGGTCTCTCAGCATGTTCAAGGATCAGGAGAATTGGATACTTCACTCACTGCACCTATGTGCAATACCAGCCAAGCAACTGCAGCTATGCTTGCATGTAAAGCCAACTTTCTGCAGTCTGCTGGCCAGAACTTCACGGATGATTGTGAAGACGGCATTGTCGAGGAATTCATGCAATGTATAAATTCAGTTCAGGGATGCAGCAATGCATCGGCATTCCTTGAAAAAGCCTTTTATGACCACTATGGATGCAGGGACACAACACTTAGAGTGCAGAAGCGAAGTTTTAGGTGTGGTTATGCCTGTCACTATAGATGTGGTCCCGGTGAGTTGAATAGTTTCTTCCCAGAATTATTGTGTTTACTTTTTAATCCTTCCACAGTTTGCTCCCGCTATTCTTGTAGGTACACCTGTAGACGAGTGTGCAGGGTTTATTGTAGATGGTTCTGGCGGTTTGGTCGCTCAGTTGCACCAGAAGATCTCACACCGGAAGAAAGAGAAAATATTGAAACACAAAATTTATGCAGCAACTGTATATGTAGTATAGGTAAGTTTGTCTACGTACATAATCTTTTAACATGCATTCGGCATTGTTATGATTATAACATACAGATGCTAGGAATCCTCCAACAGAAGAGGTTCAACAACTAAGTACCAACTCTGCATTGAAACTTGGTTTATTCACTGGAATCTACAGTTACCTTCTTATGTGTTCGGCTACACTTCTTTTGTTCTGAGGAGACTTGCATGGTTTTGAACTATACTTAAGACTTTACTGTAGCTACATGCTGTGATTTGTTATTTCCAATTTTGGTTACTATGTAGCAATACTGTGCACATGCGCAAGCTAGCCAATAATTATATAGCTATGGCTCAAACCTGATCTTAGAAGACTGCATGTAATTAATTCTTGGAGTGATCCTCATCAAAGATCTCGAAAACTATAGGAAAATCCCCTGATGGTGAGAATGCAGCTACTAGCCATCAAGTCGAGAGCTCAGGAGCACAGCAGTCTTTGATTGCTAGCGATAATTCTGTTATCCGCAGCCACGCCCCTTCTATGTAGAAACATGGATCATAAACCATGATTGCACTCACTTGTACAAGTGCAGAGGCTATGCCTTAAAAATAATATTTCCAGCTATTATATAAAGGGATCCAGGATAACCAACTCCAATCAAGAGCTCTGGACAAAAATATAAGTCACAATGGCCCTTTCTTTTGCTCTGCTCCCTCCCTCCTCCTCCTCCTCCCTCTCTCCCTCCTCCTCCTCCCCTTTCACAGATGGTGAAACGAAGGAAAGTTCATCAGCGTAAGAACTTGTAGGAACAGATTCCCAGAGACAAGTATGGGACTCTATACCTCGTAATTATTTCATGTAGCTACTTGACTCTAGCTAATACACAACACCACACAACATGCTTGCTCATCAGACTAATCAAGTAACTCTCAGCTGCTTCCTCCTCTAGAGCTGTAACTGCCTCCAATGATCTTTTTCATCTCTTTTTATAGTAGAACGGGAATTTAATCTCTTTAATATTATTTTTGAACTTCATGTCTACCTTATTGCTTTAGCTGTGTAAGTAGCAAGTTATTTTTTAATTACATTATGTGGAGATCACCTCTACAGCAAGGGCATAGTTAGCGTTGTTTAGCTACTACATTAATTTTGACATCATAAATCTTTTTTCTCTCTCACCGAAAGCGGAGGTGTGAAAGTATTTTTTAATGACAGAATAACAGGATCACCAAGTGGGCATCTCCAAACTATTTTTGGATGTCAGTTTGACGTTTAGGGGGGGAGGGGGTAAGCCACATGACGTTAATAATCATGCTGACGAAGCAAACAAGAACCCATGGCTGTGCAGACAACCTTATTTGGCAAGGCATCCACAACTGCCATGGCAACTGGTGGATCCACAATAGCTGCAGCAACATGGTGAACCTAGCTACATCTGCTACAGCTGTTGGTGAACCTAGCTACTTCAACTGATAAAGAAGTGTGCGTCATTGGGAGAGGAAGATGATGAAGAAGGAGACGTGGGTGGAATGTTTCAACTGGACACACATTAGGTTTTTCCCAGAAAAATATCCCTTTCAGCATACTTTTGTTTGCCCTGTTTGTTTGAAAAGACTACATTAGCTAGCTAATAGCATGAATCAGTTGTTCTTGAACACATCTTAATACTAATGGCCTAATGACTATGTGACGTTATGAGGTGGGGAAGGGAGGGGTCATAACATAATGTCACAATGACGGTATGTTTTCCAAAAATAGTTTGGAGACACCCCCCAATGTTACAAGACATTTCAGCCAAGCAAGTTAAAAGTCAATTTTTTTCCCCTTGGTTTATTCAAGTGTCACCAATGTTATGACATCATCATGCATTTCAGCCAAGCAAGTTTTAAAAAGTCAATTAAAAAAATTTTTTTTCAAGCTATGGTCACCAATGTTATGACATCATCATGCATTTCAGCCAAGCAAGTTAAAAGTGAATTAAAAAATTTTTTTTAAAAAACTCAAGCTAAGGTCACCAATGTTATGACATCCCCGAGAAAGTATAGTGATGTGGGCAGATTTCATAGCTAGTGGGGTCAAAGTTCACATCACAGATGTGAACATCTGTGACCCCGAATTAGCTATAATTACTGCGGGCAATGCCACCATTGCACTCAAGTTCAGAGGTTAGATTCCTATGCCTTAAAAACAACATTTCCAGCTAGTATATAAAGGGATCCAAGAGAGTCAACTCCAGTCAAGAGCTCTGGACAAAGATACATTACAGCAATTAAGTCATAATGGCTCTTTCTTTTGCTCTGCTTTTCATTGCTACTTCTCTGCTGGTCTTTCAGCATGTTCAAGGATCAGGAGAATTGGATACTGCACTCACTGGACCTATTTGCAACACAAACGAAGCAACTGCAGCTATGCTTGAGTGTAGAGCCAACTTTCTGCGGTCTGCTGGCCAGAACTTCACGGATGATTGTGAATATGGCATTGTTGAGGAATTCATGCAATGCATAAATTCAGTTCAGGGATGCAGCAATGCATCGGCATTCCTTGAAAAAGCCTTTTATGACCACTATGGATGCAGGGACACAACACTTAGAACGCAGCAGCGAAGATTTGTGTGGCGTTTATTGTGTCGTCTTGCCTGTCGCTATACATGTCGTTATGGTGAGTTGAATAGCTAGTTTCTTCCTGGAATTATCGTGTCTACAAACATTAATGTTTAAATTCTTCCACAGTTTGCTCCGGCTCTATTTGTAGGTTTGTCTGTGGACGAGTGTGCAGTAGTATTTGTGGTCGTTCAATTGCACCAGAAGAGAGAAATGATCTCACACCTGGAGAAAGAAAATATATCGATGAAACACAAAATTTATGCAGCAACTGTGTATGTAGTATAGGTAAGTTGGTCTCGTTATCTCTTAACATTCAGTATTATGATCATAATAAATACAGGTGTGGTGAATCCTCCAACAGAAGAGGCTCGACAACTAAGTACTAACTCTGCATTGAAACGTGGTTCATTCACTTGAATCTACTGTATATTGTTCGGCTACACTTGCTCTGTTCTGAGGAGATTTAGTTTTGAACTATGTATGATAGCTATTAATACTTCAAACTTTATGTACTAATTAAACTACATGCATTGCTGTACGTGTGCTTTATTGTTTTGGATAAACTGGAACAAGTAAAAATTGTGCACATGCGCGAGCTATAGTCTGTATTATTTTAGCTACATAGAACCCGCATGATCTTAGAAGAAGGGCACAATTGACAAGTTGGGGCCACATAGTTTCATTTTTTAATGCGGTGGGTGGGCGGGTGAGCTTGGGCTACAACATTGAAAGAGCTCATAATTAGGCAGCTCCGCTTGTTTAACGGATTTTTTCTCCTGTAACGACCAGGGGTCTCCTGGCGTTGGAACAGTGAACTTGAAAAATAATGTCACTTAAAAATATGAAAACGAGAACGAGAACTAAAAAATAACGATGTTATGGTGATAAGTGCAAAAAATTTCTTCTAAATAAAAAGTGAAGTAGGGATAGCCGTAAAATTTAGCTGCATTCCTATCGCTCCTACCCCTCCTAATTTCAATATCCATGCCCATATATACCCAACTTACGTAAATCCCTACTCTTCACTCCTCCTTCAGCAATAAGTGAGTCAAGTAATCCCTTACCCATACCCATCACCAAACTCAAGAATCACAGCAATCATATTATTACAAAACTACTACTCCTACTTCACTCCTAAGGAGGCCTGCCAGCAGCAGTGAAATCACAATGATGATTACATAACAGTTAGTAATGATAAAAGTAATAATTAATGTTACTATCACACACCAGTTATCTGGTGAAAGTGCTGAAGTGAAATCAACAGTAGCATTGCAGTAAATAGTTCCGGCAGTCATATTGAGCATGCGCAATTGATGTACTTTGAACCTTATAGTCTAATGAATGACTACGGTTCCATCTAGTATGTATTGCTGTACTCTAGTCAGCCACAAGCTGATAGTGAATGAGTGATGAATAAGTGTGATTAGCTAGCTACAGTTTGTGACAAGATCTGCACAGTCTGTCACTTTTAACCATCTCATCCTTAAAATAGGAGTCTAGAAGCGAAGGTATTGAACATAGCAGATCTGATTCTCCTATGGAGTGTTGCAATTGAGATAATTGTGTAATTTTAAGTGCTAACCCTCAGTGCAGGAGTTGATTAGAACACTACCATAAGCCAGGGCCTGATTGAGCTCTGTTTCCTTTATGAAACATCAACTGCACTAGCCGTTAGGGACAGAAAGTTTCCGTAATAAATTATACAGTGTAGCTATTATATTTTAAATATGATCTCCATGCATGCTCAACTGTTCTCTCCGTTCTCTCCATTCTCCCTTTTCTCTGTTCTCTCTATTCCCTCAGTCCCCTCAGTTCTCTCTGTCCTCCCAGTTCTCCCTGTCCTCCCAGTTCTCCTGTTCTCTCTGTCCTCCCAGTTCTCCAGTTCTCTCTGTTCTCCCAGTTCTCCCTGTTCTCCCAGATCTCTCTGTCCTCCCTGTTCTCTCTGTCCTCCCTGTTCTCTCTGTTCTCCCAGTTCTCTCTGTCCTCCCTGTTCTCTCTGTTCTCCCAGTTCTCTCTGTTCTCCCAGTTCTCTCTGTTCTCCCAGTTCTCTCTGTTCCCTCAGTCCCCTCAGTTCTCTCTGTCCTCCCAGTTCTCTCTGTTCTCCCTGTTCTCTCTGTTCTCCCTGTTCTCTCTGTTCTCCCAGTTCTCTCTGTTCTCCCAGTTCTCTCTGTTCTCCCTGTCCTCCCTGTTCTGCCAGTTCCCCCTGTTCTCTTTGTTCTCCCAGTTCTCCCAATTCTCTCTGTTCTCCCTGTTCTTTCAGTCCTCTCAGTCCTCTCGTTCTCCCCGTTTTCTCTGTTCTTTCTGTCCTCCCTGTTCTCTATGTTCTCCATGTTCTCTCCGTTCTCCCATTCTCTCATTCTCTCTGTTCTTCCAGTTCTCTCTGTTCTCTCTGTTCTCTCTCAGTTAATTCTCCCTGATCTCTCGGTTCTCCCTGTTCTCCCAGTTCTCTCTGTTCTCTATTCTTTTTACCAGCTCTCTCTGCATGTTCTCTGTTCTCCAGCTATTTTCCCAGTTCTCTTTATTCTCCCAGTATTCCATACTCTCCCAGTGAAGTATTGTCCAATATGTCAGCCATAGTTATGATTTCAGTTTCAATTATAATGAGTATACTAATGGTATGTACCTTGAGGAATATTTTAGTTGCACCCTGGTCCGCAAGTGTTATCATTGCTGTAGCACTTGCATCTTCCATTGAAGCGTTGTGATTTTTTACAATTGCAACCTTTCAAGAGGTAATGAACACATTTCTCGGTGTTTAACTGATTTAGACTATAGTGAGCAGTTTTATACTTGTATTCACAGTAAAAACTCTATAGAAACGATCCCCTTAGAGGCAGGGCACTAAATGAGCTACTTAGTGCCTGCTGCCATGGATGATGGGCACTAAGTGAAACAAGAGCCCTGCAACTGACCAATCAGATCGCTCCATTTGAATCAACTAATAATGTAATTGTGGGGGGATAAAATGATGCTGAGAGGACTGAACTAAAGGAGGAGGTAGTAGCACAGGGAAGACAAACACTCTGGGTAACACTAGCTACTAGGGAATTCTTCTTCTTTTCCACTTCCTGACTCTAGCAATCTTAATGTTGCCACACCCATGATATTGCATGTGTGGGTGGTACTAAAACTTGTACACAGCTGCATGCACCATAATAAATTATGCAGGTATACTTGATTTCTATTTAGCAGTGACAAATTTTTAGTTTCTATGGCCCTGAGGGCCTTCACAGGTTTCAGAATCCATGCCACGATGCACTGGTAAAAACCAAACCACATAGCTAAGTTTAGAATTGCATGATCTTCTTGAACTCTTACCTCCAACATTAAACTTGTGAAGTTACCCTTTGCATTATACAAATTTAATAACCACAATTAAAAAAAAAATACAGTCATAAGTTAGCTATAATGTGAGGGAACCACTTCCATCACTGTCAATGAAGAGGTTGACCCCATCAACACCAACAAAGACAAGAATGTAACCATTCAATTGTCCATAGCATTGATTTACATATTCTTCATAAGCAATCAAGTGTAACAATTAGTCTTCCAAAGATGAGCTCTCTCTTTCTTGGCATAGCTACAGCTAGCTCTAGATAACAGTTGCTGGATTGCAATTTCATGCATTAGTAAAATATGTATAGCTAGTTGTGTAGTTATCCATGCAGATAATGAAGAAAAGAACCCCAAAACTGCACTTGTCATAGGTGTAGGAAGGAGTTTGGAAGTGGGGGGTGGGGTGGGGTGAGACTGTAACAAGTGTGCATACACCTTGCAAAACTAGGTAGCTATGTATTTACCATGCTCACTGTTGAAACACTTGTCATAATAATTCTTGCCTCTGATGCTTTCTAGAAGCCATGCTTTAATAGCACATGGGCTGTCAGCAAGTATTATAAATTATAGTCCTTGCTGACAGTGCATGCAGTCCCATGTATCCAAATGCATTAGTACAGTAGCAGCTGGAAAAGTGAATGTGGAATGTGAGAGGGCAATGCCTGCCCCCCCCCCCCCCCCCCCCCCCCCCCCCCACCTATGTTGATCCAAAGTCAATATCATAGGTAAAGAATGTAGCTACTGGAGTAGTTGTCATGGATGTTCTTTAATAGCCAGATTTCTCACATCAATTAAATTAGATGCAGATAATGTGCAGGAAGAGAATCCTAATGATGAAGTAGTAGATCCCAAATCAGGAGGTAAAGAATGTGTAGCTATCTCCATTGTAGATGATTTGAGAAGTTGGTATGAATATATTTTTTGTGTAGATTCTGATACTGAGGAAGATTCTGTTACTGACACCATTACCACAAGGAAGAGAAGAAAGTGGCAGGGCATAAAAGAATATTGCACTAGATCGAAAGAAACTAGCTAAACTTTATTCACTTTATTATTACGTCATTAATATATAATTATTGTTAAGATATGTAATCAGTGCACAGTAGTATATTATACAAAATTGTCCATAAGCATGTGCATGTATAGAACATGTACACAAAGAGAGGACTAACTAGCTATAGGAGAACTGGGAGAATGAACAGGTACGATGGAAAACTGTGAGAACTACACTGGTATAAAAAGAGAGTGATACAAAGAACTGGTAGACCAGCTAGAGAGATAGTTAGAATAAAGATGGCAGGGAGAACTGGGACAACAGAGAGAACAAGGAGAACTTACAGGTGAAGCTGGGTGTGACGGAGGTATCCAGCATGTTGAGATGGAAGACTGGCCCATGTATATGAACACCATCAAGGAAGGAATGAGGAGGGATCAGTGATGTCCTGAGGAAGCCAGCCAGTTATGTGAGTGCAGCATTGAAATCTAAACAGTCCGGATTGAGTCAGCATTTCAGCGATAGCATCACTCTAGTGTAGATCCTCTATACATTGTGTCACTGTAATGATCAAAGTGTTTTAATCTCCTTCTCCACTCCCTCACTCCCTCTTTCCACTCCCCTCACCACTCCCTCTTTCCACTCCCCTCACCACTCCCTCTCCACACCCCTTTTCAATTCCCCTGCAGGAGGGCTCGTATTACGTTCGTGCACTGTACGACCTTACCTTCTTCCTGGTGATAGTCATCATCATCCAGAACCTAGTGTTTGGTGTCATCATCGACACCTTTGGTGACCTTCGAGCAGAGAAAAACAAGGAGAAGGACATGATAAAGAACACTTGCTTCATCTGTGGTGAGTATAATGTTAGAGAGTTCTTAAGAAAGTGCTGCTAACAGACTTCTATAAACATAGACAGCTAGGATTAGCTATGTACAGCTGCTTCTGGACTAGCTATACTTTTTTTCAGTATAGCATTGTGTTTTCTGGTGAGACTTATTGGTGTGGTGATATTATTGAGTACTTTGTGTTCTTCTTAGGTCTTCCTTGTGGCAGTTTTGAGAACAAGGATGTGACCTTCCAACAGCATGTTGCGACCATAACTATCTCTTCTTCATTGTACACCTGAAAACCAAGAGCACCACGGAATTCACAGGCCCCGAGAGTTATGTCTACGACAAAATAAAACTCTCACAAAGTGGTGAGTGGTAATTAATAGCAGCTAGTAGGACCAAAATCATTGAAATGCCAAATATTCAAGAGTTGCACTAGAACTGCAAGATAGTGTGTAGTTGGCTGTACTTTCAAACAGGGTGCTTAAGTATATTATTTAATATCATAGACTCAACCCACTTTCTTTGAAGTCCTATATCCAAACAGACCTGCACTTAGTATACTGGGGGAAACACTGGAATACAAGAATGGAAGGGTATCTGCATTCACCCTTTACCTTGATTATGGTCTGATTGCTGTAACTTAATTGCATCAACAGAAAGTGTGGTTTATTATCTCGCATTTGAGATTGAGAATGAGAATAACTAGCTGAAATGTGGACATATAGAGTCAAATGTTGTGGCTAACCAATGTACTGTACATATGTATAATTCCATTTCCAGGATAAGACTGACCTGGAGTGGTACGATGCATGTCCACGGAGGATGGTCCTGAACAGGAGCAGAATGAGGTAAAGGAGCTGCAGAAGAACCTTGCAGCCACCACGGCCATTGTCAAGACCCTCTCCAGTCAGTTGAATGAGTTGAGAGACAAGGTACGTACATGATAATCATACTTTAATGCTTTAGGACTACCTCTGTATTAGGCCACTCCACCATATCCCAATAGCACCAAGCCTGTGTAATCAGATCACCCTGTACAGTCTAATCGCCAGTGGACGTAATTAATTACCACGTATTAGCGATGACGTCATAAATTGTAGTCGAAAAACAGAAATTGTGCTGGTGTTTTGTATGGACTGTAACTGCCTCTTAGAAGCCGAAGAAGCAATATGGAGAGCACTTTCTGCTAAAGATGAAACCTAGGTAAGTATTACTGCACAGTAAACATTGTTGCAAGCTATAAACAGGCAGAAAATTCAGCTATATGTTGCCTCTGTTGCTTGGCTAGTTTCATCACGTCATAGTGTTTCTTGCTAGAATTTTCGTTCCTAGCAGTGGACACTTCAGATTCTAGCTGGATCCTGTGTAGTATTGCTTGTATAATATACAGTAGCAATTTTGTGGATGTAAGTATTGCAAAATGCAAATGTCACACCCATTCATCTTGTCTTTCATTTAGTTCATGTTCTTCATCACTCTCTGTATTATCTCCTATCAATTCTTCGTTCTGTTTCTGAAGTCCATCAATGTTTACAGCTCCATCACTGCTTCAGGATGATTGAGACTGTTGTTATAGCTATTTAAACAGTTGACACACTTGCATCCTGGTCCACATTTGTATGCTTGTCAATTTTCAGCCACACCCATTGAAAACAAAATCCTGAACTCTTGCCATGTTTTCAGGAACGTCTAAGACACTTTGGACTTTTCCATCCAACCATTTCCAGCTATATAGGTAAATGTATGTGTGTCAGTGAGCTAGAAATCGAATCTTAATTACATTTCTCAAACAGCTAACTTACCTGGAAGATCAATGTCGTTGGAAGTTGCATGATGCCACATCTCTAATACACAGGGAGCGATTCCAGTGGAGCTTTAGAGCTTCGGTAGAGGGCATGGTCATGTCTGCTCACTCCCACACTGTTCTCCTGATGATAGTGCAAGTCATGGAGAGACTCTGATTTCATTGAATAAAAGAGGGTGATTGGTGAAGATTGCTGAAATCATGATAAATATACTCTAAAATATCCACAGCCAACAAGTTGGAGGGAAGGGGAGGCAGGATCTGCTGTCACTTGTCCTAGTGAACCACACAGTGTTTCATTATTGATGAAGGAGAAAAATGATAGAATGTAGAGAGAAAACTGGTATTCTCGATCCCATGAAAAAGGAGTACAGACATTAAGTGTGGTAGTAGCTCTTCTGTGATAGTGTTCAAAGAGAGATAAGGGCATTCTGATTCAGGAACCTATAGCATCTTTAGGATGAAAATCTTACTCCCAGGAAACATAATAGTATCAAACGTATGTGATACACATCTGTACCTATCAAGAGAGAATATCAACTTTATCTGGGGTTGGCCTGGGGTATTAAAAGATTGGTGGTGCTGTATGTCAGTTTTTTACAGTTCTGAATACAATAAATTGTTTCTGTTCGTAGCTACCTGCTTGGTTGGGCAGCCATCAAGGATGGAAATTTTTAATGTTAGCTAAGGGTTTTCCTTTTGATTTGCTTCATGGAAGCCTGGCAGAGGTATCCGTGTCTGAAAGTGTCCCATGATGATTAATAGTCAATCAATATTTTTAAGTGTGTATCTGAATGATCACTGCTTACAGAGTAACATGGTCCATGGGCAAGGGTTGTCATTGCTATAGTGTGTGTATAGCTATAGTAAAAGATTTGGATGGACTACTGCTAGCTAATAGCTAATACCAACACACCATTCTTATTCAGTAGGCCATTATATTCAATGAACAGTATAGCTTCAAGCTATGAGTAGCATTCAAAGGCTCTATAAAGCAAAGGCTGTATTACAGACATGCACTAATGGACAGTTAATTTTATTACGCATAACATGCCACTTATAATAGGAGGAGCTCTACATACCTTCGAAGTAGTGGCAGGAAGTGTGAAATACAAATGTCACAGCCCACAACACGATTGATTATCACAATATCAAAGACCACAAAAATGTAGCAGCTGCTTCGCGCGTGCAGCTGCATTTGCTATTAAAATTATAGTGGAGTTAGTACCGTGCAAGGTGCAGCTACAGGCAGCTTTATGCCTTCTGTAAAGGGAAAATCTCGGCACTACAACTAAAGGAAGTGAATTTGACCACAAACACTCTCTCCGGATACTTCCGTAAACTGGTGAGTGATAAAAGTGCGTGTCTGTGCAATTAAAGTTGTATTAGCCCTATGGGCCTCGCCGACGCTGGCGATTAGACTGTGTATGACCTCCTCTCTATTAAGACCACTCCATGCCACTATGTCCCAACAAATATTACACCTCCTATCCCTTGGTCATTGTTTCTGGTGGTCACAGTAAGCAGGTTTACTGTACCAAAAATGCAAAGGAATTTTTCTGTAGTATAGCAGAGCTGAAAATAACTGTCTTCTTCCACCCTTCATTCTCTCTCCTCCCCCTCCTCCTCCCCTCCTCCCTCTTCCTCCCCCACTCCCCCTCCCTCCTCCTCCCCCTCCTCCCCCTCCTCCCTCCCTCCTCCTCCCTCCCCTTTAACAGATGGTGGAACAAAGGAAAGTTCATCAGCGTAAGAACTTGCAGGAACAGATTCCCAGAGACAAGTACGGGACTCTATAGCATCACCTCATAATCATGTACTTGACTCTAGCTAATACACCACACCACACAACATGCATGCTATTATGAATCATCAGACTAATCAAGTATCTCTCAGCTGCTTCCTCCTCTAGAGCTGTAACTACCTCCAATGATATTATTTTATTTTTTTATCTTTTTAATAATATTATTTTTCATTAATTACTCTGCAGTGGGTGTCTTTATTCAGTGGAATGGAATGGTGGAATGGAATGGGCTAGTTAAGAGCACCATTTAGCTACTATAGGCTGTAGGCTGTAGCTACAGATTAACATATTCTCATCTTTCACCACAGATTTTATAGTCTCGCTGTAATGCACGATGATAAATAGAGGTCAATGTACAGACATCTCGCTTGAACACAGGAGACATTGCAATGGTAATACACATTACTATTGAGTAGTCAGTTGTGAGCGCAGCTGGGGTAAATTCTTGCCACTCTTGGTGCTTAATAGCTAGCTGTTAAAGGCTGCAGGACTGAAGGCCATAATGACAGAAAGTCACAGATAATAATTATAAGGATTAGAAGAAATTTGATGCTCCACAAGAGCATATTAATTTTTCCTCTCACCATGTGAAATCCCTCCTGTAGTGTATAGGGTCACGAGTTTAGCTAATTTACTGTTAATGAATCTAATTTACTGTTAATGAATCTAATTGAATAAACAGGATGATCACATGATAATACTAATGAACCACCCACTTTATTGAATGTCGATCGTCTGAGTATAAAAGTTGTTGCAGTGCAGTCTGGTATCTACAGTAGCTATAGTTCTATCACTGAGATTCTACATAGTATAGCTATGGCCTCTAGAGTGGAGTTATGTGATATACTGACAGAACATGGATTAATAAGGAATGAGCTAAATATCCCTTGTCCTGCTGAAGCTTGCAACTCCATAGCCATGAAGCTGGACAGGTGGGAGTTGCTGGGTTCTTTCCTTGGTTTGACTGAGGAAGATCACACTGCTATCAGGGAAGATTACAAAGGCAACTATGCTATTCAACGTTCAGTATCTCTGAATACATGGAGGAGGCAGTTTGGAAGTAAAGCCACTTACCTGATGTTGGCTGAGGGTCTGGAGAAGATCAAGCGTTTCAACCTGGTGGGAGAGCTGTGTGTGCTTTATAAGGACTCAATAGCATCAAATATGACAATAGGATCAATGAGACCCAAAGGTAGCTATACGTAGCTTACAGTAACTGAATCTTAAAGCTCCGATGTGGTTATAGTTATTATTCCCTTACATTTGAGCATATAACTAGCTAGTTATAGTTATTATTATGATTACCAATGGTTATCTTGTAGGTAGCTTGGATGAAATAATAGGTGCTTTTGATTTACGTTTCAAAAATCTCGTCATATCTATTCGAAAAGAATTGATAGAAGGAAATAAAGTTTCAGTGGAAAGGATGCTGTTTAGCACTTCTCTCCTTGCCATGAAACATAATCTTCCGAAGGAGAATATGTCACACTTATACAAAGCTTCAAATTTGAACGAGATCTTTATGTACCTTAACCTCTACTGGAGTACGTTCGACTACACACTTCTTGAAGTGATAATTAAGAGGTATGGGAGTGAGACCCTCAAGAAGCAAATGGAATCTTATGTTTCTGACATGAATCAGTTTATGCAAAGAACTACAGTGGCTGATTTCATCCCATACTGTAAAAAGAAGCAAAAATTTGAAACTATTCCCGAGGAGTTCATACAACTCGAAGTACTAAATGCTATCAATAAGCCTATATCAGAGTATGCACTAATGGAGTTGGAAGAGTTGAGACGTCGTCTTTATCCAAGCTGCCAACTACCAAACTTTGTTCTCATCCTGTATGACCTAATACCGGGAAGTGGGCTAGGACACAAAGGTACGAATCATTGACCTATTGACTGTATAATTGAATGTGGGATAGCCAGCTACAGCACTTTGAGCTCTTACTTGGTTATTGCTAATGATGTTTGAGCTTAGAAGTCTTATGAAAAAAGTTTTTGTTCCTAGCTACTAGTGCTGCTTTTATTCAGGGTCATACATGTAGCCATAATTATAGGGGTGCTAGCAAGTGTTCATTCACAAGCCTAAATACGAATAGGAGCCAGCCAGTCCCTGTTTTTTCCGGCCTAGATGGGTATAGCTGGGAAAATTTTTTGTTATAATTATTATGTTGAGACAAATCTTTTGAACCATACCCCCTAAAGTTGAATGTTATAGGCACATAGAAGCTATATCAAAGGTCTACTATGGTCTATGAATATATAATATGGTTGGGTCCTATTGTAGTATAAAGTATACTTTCTGTTTGGCCTATTAAGATCATGGTCATGGGGGGGGGGGGGTAGTATGAAGGAGTTACGAACCAAAATATCCGGTCACCAAGAGATAAATACAGGCCCCATGCAATTTGTACCAGGCCCTTTCGCTTTCTCTTAATCACTCGGTGTGGGCCTGGGTACAACGTCAGGGAAAGATATGTAGCTAAGAATAATTTGTAAGACTAATAGCGTGCTATGTGAAAATAGCAAAAATTAATTGCTAGCAGAAATATCAAAATAGTAACACCATAGCTAATTAATTTACATAATAGCAAAATAGCAAAACAGCAAAAATAATAACTAGTAACAGCAAAATAGTATGTAGCTGTATGCTATTATAACTAGTTAGACTTTAAAAAGACTTGATGCCTCGGCACTCTGCTGACTTGTCAATTATCATTGCACCTACTCTGAGGACATCACTTTAATAGTTTTTATGGACACGTGCGATCTAGGATGATCATCGATCAGGTTACGAGCGAGAGCTAGAGTATGAAGTAAACCGAAGGATACAATCATATGGATGATTGTGAGTTCAAGTATAGCCGACAAAACAATTATGACAAGTTGTAAATTCGTTCAGAAATGACAATGATGATTGTGAGTTCAAGTGGTACCAATATGAATGTGAACTGGCCTAGTACATGGAGTTGGGAGTCGGATCCATATACAAAGATACGTTTGGTAGATCGTAGGAATTCAATTTCTCAATTCCGTTGGATGTCACTGAAACTGCTTTCATTAATGATGTCTGTGGATGTTCCAGTGTCAATCATCATGGGAACTGGGATGTTGTTAACTGAAACTGAGATCACGAGAGTCTTGGCACCACTAGCTGTATTACCAAGTGTGAAGAGATACTCATCATCACTGCTGTCAGTCTCTTCTGAATCAGAGTCCACAGTCTCTTCGGTAGTCACCTGATGAACACGAGATGCAAACTTTGGCTGAAAATGGCTTCTGCCACATTTCGGGGGAACTGCTAGCTTAGTGCGACACACACAAGCGAAATGGTTGGGCCTTGCATGCCTGACCTTTAGCAGGACAGGGACTGCCTTTGTGAGGCCATGCGAGTCCACAGTTGCAGCCAGTCCCTGTTTTTTCCAGCCTAGATGGGTACAGTTGGACAGAAATTTTTTATATAATTATTATGTTGAGACAAAAATCTTTTGAACCATACCCCCTAAAGTAGTTGAATGTTATAGGCACATAAAAGCTATATCAAAGGTCCACTATGGTCTGTGGTGAGCTATGAATATTTTATTTCGTGAAATATGGTTGGGTCCTATTGTAGTAGTATGAAGGAGTTACGAACCAAAATATCCGGTCACCAAAAGATAAATACAGGCCCCATGCATGCAATTTGTACCAGGCCCTTTCACTTTCTCTTAATTGTTCAGTGTGGGCCGATAGTACCTTTGATGACTTGAGAAGAGCCTCTCTTGTTATAGATGCGTCATCATGACTGTAGCTACTTCTGCAAGATCTTGTACAATTTTTCCGAATCCATGGAGAATTTTCTTTCCCATGTCAAAGCGTTGTAGCATGGAGCACCTGCTGAGTGGTGAGGTGGATGGCTCGACCCTTGCCTTACAGGATTTGTATGAATTGAGGTGAGGGTTGGGATGCCAAATAATTTGCACATTGTGCAGTTCACATCCTTCTTTTTCAGAGTCTGAGTCACTGCCTGATTCGACTGTGTCTCCAATATCTAGAATGGGGATTATGTTAACACCATCTCGTGGCATAGACAGGAATTTTCTTTCAGCATACTCCAATAATGTGATAAGGTTATTCCCTGTACTTTGTGGACTGTAGTGGCCCAGCATGGTGTCAGAGGGAGTTGAGTACGGGACCGGGTTCTCTGTACTGGTGGTCTGTGGAATTTCTAAGTGATCTGCCAATGGATAGATTGTCAAACTTAACATAGATACCTCTTGGCAGGGTGCATCACCCCATTCGATTCCTTCCACACTTCCTTGTGCTCCATTTACTAGGCCTTCATTGGTGTAAACATTACATATTAGTATGACATGACTGCCCTGGGCAAGGTTGAGGGTTTCTGCTAGTCCGGCAGTTCCTGTATCTGTTCATCAGACAAGTATGCTGGGGTTGAGGTTCGTGTGTCGATGGCTGCAATGGTATAGACAGCTGGTGATATGGTTAGACGTTCATCATTGTATTCCTTCACTTGTTTTCAGGTAGGGAAGATTCTCAATGCAGTGTCAAATGGTGGAATTGAGGTGTCTATTGTGGTTCTCTGTTTTAGTGTGTCCATATCAGCATCTGTGGGTTGACCAATCCGTATTCTATTGAGGATTTCTGCCCATGTTTTATCATCAGCTTGCTAATGGTTAGGCTTACATCAAATTTTTTGCCATAGATAACTTTCAGGTTTCCTGATGTCAAATATGTAACAACCATGAACTGGTTTTAATTGGTGAATACTATCAAGGATAGGCCTCCAAAGAGTACTGTTGGGTTACTGGTGGTATCGTTGATATCACAAAGCCTCTTATTCACAAAGTCAAAGTTGTGACATGATAACATGATATTTCATCAATGATTACATAAGGCAATGTCTTCCTTGGTTTTTTTCTGCTTTGAGTGGGACATAGCTGGCTGATCTATGGTGTTCAACTGGTAACAAACAGAAGGCTGAGTGTACTGTGATGCCTCCAATGTTGTATGCTGCTATTCTAGTGGGAGCAGTTAGCAATTAACAACATTGGGTTATATGATGTTGAGTTCTGATGTGATGGTTCTAATGAGGAAGCATTTGCCCACACCAGCTCCACCAGTTACAAACAGTAACAATTGGTCTGAATTACTATTCAATATACGGCTTCTATTGTGGCTAAATACTTTATCAATGACTACCTTCTGGCATTATTCAAAGCACTTTGATACTCTGCATCTATCATAGTTGTTAGTGATACTTGCTGGCTGTTGGCTAGCAGTGAAAAGGCCTTAAAAGCTACATCAGCATTTATCCTTCCTTTTGGCTGAAACCTCTGATGAACTGCATAGCTAAAATACATAATTATCTGGGAATGGATAGGAGGATCACAGCATCCAGTTGCCCATAATAATATCTCTGAGACTATAATTATCCCAGATACATTTTCATTATGGCTAGCTATCTGCATTACATCAAAAAAAGGTGATGAACAAGTAAAGGAAAAAGTACTTATTTTAAATAAAAAGGAAAAGTAGGGATGGCTGTGTACAGTTCAAAAAAGGTTCAGCAACAAGGGAGTGAACTTCAGTCAAGTAACCCCTTACCCATTACCAAATTACGAGCTACTTTGCTCCTATTGAAGTGCTGTATAGAGACTGATCTTTAGTAATTTCCAACTAGTTCAAACCCACTAGCTACATGTTATCTAAGTAGTGCAGGGCCCCTTCTGTCATGATATCACATGAAAACCGCTAAGTTGCTAGGCAACAGCTATTACTCTGAAATTGATGACCATTTATGGAAACCACTTATTCTGAGCTCGATGTTGGAGGATGTAACCTACTATGACAGTAGAATACTCATAAGCTTGAGTTGGCAATGGGCAGACATGCCTGGGTATATGCTACTTGTTACTTTCCATTAAGCTATCAGAGCATTCATGGGTCATACAAGACTAAAACTCTTTTATACCAGGTTCTCAGAAAGCTACAACATCTACACAGAAGAGGGAAGAATGTGAAATTCATTTGCTAACATAGAAAAAAAAACTGGATTTTGTTCTGCTTACTCTGTTTACTTCCATTTGCTCTGAATAGAGGACACTTGGGGGAAAAGACCTTTGTCCTTATTTTGGAGGTTGTCCTTATCTTGGAGGCTATACTTTGTTTGTATTGTCTCCATGCAAAAAATGAGTGTCTGATGAATTGTTTAGAAAAGTAGTCATGAAGAGTGCTTAGTGCTGGTCACATAACTTGTGACCAATCAGATTCTCTGAAAAGTGTGCTTTAAATCTCATAAAGCACACTTTCATGTGCACTAAATATTTAGTGCACACTTGAGAAACTGTGCTGAAGGTACATAGGAGCCTAGTGGAAGATCCACTAGGACCATGACCTTCCAGCCTCAGTCCCTAGTGCTTACAGTAAGTATATGTCTTAATGTTTTCTTTTATAGACTTTAGCATTTCACTTTTTACATTGGGTTTCAAACAGGAAAACCTCAGGAATTTACCTCATTTATTTTTTGAATATCATTAAATTAGAGCATTCTTACTGAACCAAAGTGTGTCAGAGCTTGCTAGGTACCAGGGCTAGCTAGGGCTAGGCTAGGGCTAGGGTTCTGTAAGGACCAACTGGAATTTGATTGGTCACAAGTCATGTGACCAGCACTAAAATGTTTAGATCACTCTTTTCTAGCTCCATGTGTTTTAATGCATGGTGCACTCGAATGATGCTATAATGCTCTCGGTGATGTAATGCACTCGCCTTCGGCTCGTGCATTACATTCACCTCAAGCATTATAGCATCATTCTCGTGCAGGTGCATTAAAACACTTAGAGCTAGAAAAGAGTGAACTAAATATTACTTAATTTCCTTAAAAAGTGAAGAAGGTGATTTGCTTCTCACCAGCAGGTAGCTACCGTATTACTGTCTCTATACAAATGTTCATCTGCCTCTAAGAAGATCTGCTACAGCCTACTGGTGACATTTGAATAATGACATCATACATTTGTACGTAGAATGAACCGAAGAATTACGGAAGAATATAAATTCACAAAAACCAGAGCATCCAAACATTGACCCTAAATTGCATTTAAAGAACCTTTCCGGGCAAGCACACATTGATACACTGCCTTCAAGTACAGCAGATGAAGGTAAATAGCTAAATCTGAAACTGGTTTACTTCCTTCTTCGAAAAGCCCCTTTCCAAAATTTAGTGTATCATCTAACCTCTATCAGTTTTTGCTCCTACTAGTGCTCATATATATTACTGTGCATTATGTTTGACTTTTGTCTGGACACCATGTACTGGTATCAAGTAGGCACTATGAAATGAGTTTGCTTAGGAATGAGCATGCTTTAACTATTACTATAATAATTATTATCATGATATATAGATATTACTTTTGGAGCTCCCAGTAGGAAAAGAATTCTCTCTCCATTGCCAGTAAAGGTGAGTTAAAAGGAAAAGCTTTGCTAGTTCATGGGAATGTGTTTGAGGAGGGTGTATGGGTACATACCAATTTATTTCTTCCATTCTTTGTTTTATAGCAACTAACGGATGGACCAGCTGATTCACAATCCCAATCAAGTAAGCGTATGTACATCTAGAAAGTGCAGTTAAGTAGTAGCTATGTAGTTATAATAATTAAAACTGCAGCGCCTTGCTGGAGCCACCACTTACATAACTCAACAAAAAAAAACATTAATTTTTGTTGTAAATAATTTTCATACACTAACAAGTGTACAAAATATTTTAACAACCAAATAAAAGTACAGAGTAGCTATAGGACACTAGTTCATTGATTCTTAATTTCTAATCCAGCTCAGTTCTGCCAAAAGACAAAAGTCTGTTATGATACACATGAAGACTGTACATACTGTACCAACTCCCTATCCTTCTATACCTCCAATTGATGACCTTGGCTAGCTCTGAAATTCTCATAAGTAGCTAGTTGTGCATGAGTTCTCACTGGTGGTATAATAATGTCACTTGTAATGACTTGTAGTAACTTGTATGTAATAGTTATTAACCAAGCGCTAGGTTTGTAGTCGAATTATAAGCACGAGGCCCGAGGCGAAGCCCGAGGGGCAAGTGCTTATAATTCACTACAAACCGCACGCGCGCGGTTAATAACTATTTTATAGCCCGCGCGAGTGTACTACGCATGCTCAGTGCTTCTGTCTCTATAGCGATGTAGCTACTTTTTGGCTGCTTACAAGAATATGGCCATCCCACTTCAACGTCGTGATTCGTATGGTACCGAACTATCTTTCACTCTATAACCCACCCACTCACTGTGTTGCCCACGTAAGGTAGGGGCACAGCGTCATAATTATGGTTGGACGCTGAATGGCAAGTAGGACAGCTAGTGCAGAATACCAGCCACGCTGTTACACAGCTCGCAAGTTCTGCCTTTTATGCTGGCTACTCTCTGAAAAGCTTGTTGGGTTTGAAATGGGGAATGTGGTCAATGAATATCATTATAGCGTGCGCACCGTGTTCAATGAATAATATTTTCTGAGAGTAGTTAGTACAAGGACAGAACTCTATACTGTCACATACTCACCTTTCAGTCTAGTCACAACTCCTTAAAAGTACAATATCAACTTTGCAGAATCTATATCTAACTTTTCCCTGTAAACACCACCCCAGGCTACAATTACATGCACTGTATCACATTTATAAATCCATGTAAATCGGTCCGTTACCATGGCAACGGGCTATAAATATATCAGAGAGCGCGGTAGCGCTCTCTATGTAGGGATGACCTATGACCCTCCATAGGACTAATACAAAATGAAGTTGGATTTTCTCAGAAAACAGTAAGTTGTAGCTGCTATGACTGCTTACCCTGTATTTCATGCACATTCTTATCATGCAGGAGAATTTTGGAGGCTGAAAGACTTAACACGGAAGAGCAGTAAAAATGCACTTTTTCATGATTTCTTATTTTCTTGTTCTTAATCATAATATTCATAATAATGGCACGATCTGCAGAAAAATTGGGCCGTGCTTGGGTCATGTTCTATATATGAATCTGTTCCATTTTACTCGGACCAGGTCCACGTCCCATCGGTTTAGCTTCTAGTTCACTCAGAAAAAAGCCGCTTTCTTAATAGCCTGCCAACTAACGAGCAGCCATTAAGCACGAACGCGCATGCGTGCGTATAATAGTTGCCATGACATAACGTAGCTCAGCTGTCTTTCGAGCGAGTGTGGTGTATTTCTTGACTTCCAAAGCGTAACTTGACAATTTTTGAGATAAGTTACTAGCTATCTATAGCTAACCTTTGAGATAAGTTAGTTAGCTATATTAAAAAAACTCCCAAGCCAGCTAACTAGCTAGGTAGCTACCTGTGAAATACACAGGAAGTTACATTTACTAGCTGGCTAGTTGCTAGCTCTAATTGCATTATACTTTAATTGCAAGGCCTATAGCCTGTATTTACACTATTTATTAAACAACTAACAAACAAACTAACAACAGCAATTCATGTAGCTATAATATTACCTACCTTATACATTGTATAATATATCATATTTTACTTAGCGAGGCCTATACAGCCTGTATAGCTAGACACTATAAAACAACAATTCATAGCTATATTACCTATCTATTACGATAATTATGGCTTCGGCAAAGAAAAAGAGGGCACAGCGAAAAAAGAGGTATGAGATGAATAAAGATGCAGAAAGGTCTACAATGAAACAGTACCATGATAAGCACAAAAATGATATGAAAACCAAATTTAAACAATATTATGAAAAGAACAAAGAAGATATGAGATCAAAGTTCAAACAAAATTACGAAGAGAGAAAAGATGCTGCAAAATACAAATCTAGGCTAAATTATGAAAAGAACAAAAATGCCATGAAGTCTAAATTTAAACTGTATTATGAAAAAAACAAAGATGCCATGAAATCTGAATTTAAACAGCATTATGCAAAGAACATAGATGCCCTCACCCAAAAAATGAAAGAGTACAATAAAAAGCACAAATTTTCTATTAAATCCAAAATGAATGCATATTATAAAAAAAATAAAGAACGTCTCTGCTCTCTCAGGAGAAAAAATTACCGAAAAAACTGTGACAAAATGAAAGCAGCTAGTTGTGCCTACTATAGATCTAACACTGAAGCAAGGAAAGCTGCCTATTCAAGGAAGGCAAAAGCTGTTATAAAAAGAGCTAGACAGTACTATGCCAAGAACAGAGCCTACATTTGTGCTAATCAAAGGCGAAAGTATGAATTAGCAGAACCAAAGCCACTGGCTAAAATGTTTTATGTACACAAAATAAAGAAAAATCTGATGTGCAATACTAGATTGTTGTCTAAACTAATAGACACTTTTGAAAACGAGCATACCAGTGCATCCAATAAGATACCAAAAGGCAATCGCAAGACTGCAATTTCTAATCTGGCAGCACAGAGAGTCGTATGCAAAGCTATACAGGTACGCAAGCAATATGTCGGTGCCTTGCTCAAAGCTGTCAGATATATAAATGCACTTAAAATCAAAGAAATGGCAGACTTTGGTGAGGGTTTGCACTCGGCTCATAGTGAGCCATACTTCTACGATTCTGCATACCTCTTTGTAAAAAGGCCTGATATTTTGACTATAGACCAAAGTGGGATATGTAGGCAAGAAGAGAATGTTTCTGAGAGTACTGTTAGTAATATCCCACATACATGGAAATGTAGTACAAAGTGCAAACCTCTCACCGAGTCAGAAGTGAGTAGTATACTTGATTTTAAGTCACAGTTCGAGAACCGGATTCATGAACTGTCACAGGTTTTGGACAATATTGATGGTGGTTGTCCAAACTACCATTACAGTAAGGATTTAAGTAGTCAATCTAGAGAACTCAAAGGGCACAGCTTGCTCTGTTACACGGGTACAGAATGCAAAAGCAGACTTAGGATTCTGAGATCAGCTGCCACTCATTATCCTATTTTGCGTTCTTTATTACGTGCTGTGTATGTTACTATTAATAGCCTGCACAGCGTATCTAAGCTTGATGAAGCACTCAAGTCTGGTGACTTTGCCTTTCTAATGAACAATTTAGATGGTGATTCTGAATCTCTTTTGAGTAATGATGTGGAAAAAACTCATGAGCTTACTGAAATAGCACACTCAGTCCTGAGAAGGAGAGATCTAGAATTGCATCTTCAGGTCACTCATGCTGGGCTAATAGCTGAGTATCAAAAGGCAGTTGAGGACTATCCTCAGAATCCATGCTGTAGCTGTCAGCAGTTACATCAACGCAGAAACGTAACCAAAGTTAATTTCTCAAATAAATTGGGAAACACTGTGTGGCCTGCGCTGAAACAGTTCATGCTAAGAGACAACAAACAAGCTGCAGATGAGACACATTTCATGTGCAACTACTGTAAATCTAGTATGAAACATGATAAAATGCCACCACGCTGTGTGCTCAATGGTTTAGAGGTGATTCCCATTCCAGAAGAGCTGAAAAATTTGGATTGCTTGAGTAAGCAGTTCATTCAACGTGCCAAAAGTTATCAAACTGTTGTTAGGTTAGGCACTTACACAAATAAAGTACCCACATACAACTCATTACAGGCATGCAAGGGTACAATGTTCTTCCTTCCTTTGCCTCTGGGAAAGACCCTAGAGACTTTAGATCAGGTTAACCATCCAGTTACATCTCTAGCCAGTCCTGAACTCTATATCATAGTCAATGGTAAGCCTACCACTAACAAAATGGTGTGGCGCAGCCTTGTGAATGTCAAAGATATCAAGGGAGCTGTAGAGAAGCTCAGACAAATCAACTGGCTTTACAAAGACGTAGATGACAGTTCTCTAGACACAACACTCAAGGAAGTCGTAGAAGTAGTAAGTAACGCTTCTAGCACTATGCTTGAGAAAGCTTCAGATAATGACATATCTGGATTGCAATGTTACACGATAAGAAATTTGAACAACAAGCTGAATACTGATTCTGACATAGAACAGTATAAGCTTTTGCACGTTGAGGAGGAACCTTTAGACAATCGTCAAAAGTTCCTTGATGTTATGTGTTTTCCAACACTTTTCCCAGATGGAAAGTTTGGAAAGTATCACCCTCGCAGTGTGAAAATTTCCCACAGCGAATATATAAAGTCCCGCCTCTTTAATAAAGACCCTCGATTCAGAAAGGAGCCTCGCTACATATTTTACTTGCTTTGGCAGAAAGAAATGAGGGAAATTTCAGCGGGTGTTTACAACCTACTGAAATCTTCAAAATCACACTCAATGACCGTTGGCAACTTATTGGACAAGGTGGGAGCAAATGACGAACACCTGGAATCCAATTTATCCACTATGCTTCAGTCAGTCCGTGGCACAAAGCAGTATTGGTATGTGCGGCAGAGTGATCTGAGGTGTATGGTACGCGAATACGGTTCACCAACTCTCTTCCTCACATTCAGCTGTGCCGAGTATGAATCTTATGACATTGTAAGCTATCTCAGGTCTTTGAATGATGTGTCTGATAGTTACAATATAGGAAAGCTATGCACAGAGGACCCTGTTTCTGTCTCTAGGCAGTTTTCGCACAAATTTCATGCTTTCTTCCAAAAAGTGTTGATCAAAGGTGAGGTTTTGGGCTGTGTAGACCATTACTTTTGGAAAAAAGAGTACCAAGCACGTGGTGCTCCCCATTTCCACGTACTTTTGTGGATACGTGATGCACCTGTGATTGGTAAGGACGATCCAGACAAAATCCTGGCCTGGATTCAGGAAAGAATTACTTGCCACATCCCAGAAAAGGAAAGTAATCCTGAACTGAATTCACTGGTCACGAGATACCAAATGCACAAGTGCAGTGCTTATTGCAGACGACGAGTCAAGCGTGGTTCTATCTATACAACCACTTGCAAATTCAATTTTCCTCGTGAGCCCTGTGAAAATGCAGTGCTACATTGTGTGGAAGAAAAGCTCAAAAAGCGCCAAAAAATTTATCAGCTCCCACGGACAGAGTCCGAGACAAGGGTGAATGATTATAATCCCCTTCTTTTGTTGCTGTGGAAGGCTAACATTGACATACAGTTTGTGGCCGAGTCCTCCTTGGCTCTCAGCTATTATGTCACTGCCTATGTTACCAAAGCTGAAAGAAGCACCTTGCAGGAAGTATGGAATGAGGTAAGTGATAACAAGAGTGTCTACAGTCGTTTGTGGAGCTTTGGTGTGAGAGCCCTCCGCTCTCGAGAATGTGGCTTATATGAAGCCAGCGATTTATTAATAGGTCATCACCTATGTGAAAAATCGACCACTGTGAAGTGGATCTGTGTCAAGATGCCTCACAAGAGAAGTCGCAGGTTGAAAAACCATAGTGTGTTGCAGGAAATTGCAGACAACAATCCAGAGAGTGAGGACATCTTTGAGGATGACCTCTTCAATACCCACTATCCCAAAAGACCAGCTGATCTGGAGGACGTCTGCCTGCATGACTTTGTAGCCAATTATGATTGGTACAGCAAGGATCGTAATGGCGATAGGATTTACAGGAGGCTGACAAAACCTAGACTTGTGAATCACAAGCTCTATGATCCAAACAAAGAAGAGGAGAGGGAAGACTTCTATTATTCCCTCGTACTTCTTTTCGTTCCCTTTAGAAATGAGACTTCCTTGCTCCAGGAGAATGAAAAACCAGAGGAAGCATTCAACCGCCTCTTACCTTCCAATGAGAGCTGTTCAGAGTATCACTCTAGATTGCAGAAGATATTGAAAGCACGGGAGGCTCTGAAGAAAATCAATGATGCAAGAGAGGCAAATAATGATAATGAGGGAACCAACAAGGAAGATCATGACGAACCAGAGTTGTTAGGTCAGGCAAAGTCAGCAATGCTGGATGCATTGCACATGAACGCCAAAAAGCCTGATAAACTCACCTTACAAGAAAGAGTCATGATGTTGAATTCTGATCAGAGGAGGATCTTTGAACGTGTAAAGGACCACCTCCTTCATCAAGTAGAGCATGAAGCTGACGAATGTAATTGTGAATTTGAACCACTTTGCATGTTCATAAGTGGTGTCGGAGGAACTGGCAAATCGTTTCTCATTGAAGCTCTGAAACAGCTCATAGATGGCATTTGGACGTCTGACGAATTGACGTGTGCAGTTGCTGCACCTACTGGTTTGGCTGCCTTCAATGTTGGTGGAGTAACCATCCATAGGCTCTTTCAATTGCCTATAGAACATGAAGGCAAAGAGGCTGGTTACTGGTCTCTTTCAAAAGCCTCACAGAAAATAATGAAGACCGTGCTTCGTGGTCTCAAAATGATTATTGTAGATGAAGTGTCCATGGTTTCCAGTCTCAACCTTGCATACATGCACCTGAGACTTGAGGAACTATTTGGTGGACACAGTTGGTTCGGTGGGAAAAATGTTATATTTGTAGGTGATTTGCTTCAGTTGCAGCCTGTTAACGGTAGTCCTGTGTTTGAAATGATATCCAAAAAATCACTATGTCACAAACTTGGCTGTACGACATCAGTGAACATATGGAAAAGTTCCATCAAATACGATGAGCTCACCATCAATGAGAGACAAAAGAAAGACAGGGAGTTCTCACAAATGCTGGACAGTGTGAGGCGAGGTTCTCCAACTGAGGAAACACTATGCACACTCCAAGAACGTGTTACTGACCGTTCTGTACCTGAACTCTTTCGTGATCTTAAGAACTCAGACATGAATCCTGTCTGTCTTTTCCCCACCAGAGAGCAGTGCGACCGAGTCAACAATGAAATGCTTGGAAGCCTGGACTCAGAAATATACAAAATATCGTGCACTGACGAAGTTGATGAAACAAAGAGCAAAAGCAAGTGGAACAAGAAAGCAGCTGAGAAGCTAGAGAAACTAAACAAAGACTGCAATAACACTGCAGGATTAGAAGCAGTGCTAAAACTAGCTGTTGGTGCACGTGTTATGCTGAGACGTAACATTGATATAGAAGCAGGTTTGGTCAATGGAGCCATTGGCACAGTTATAGCAATCTCAGCAAGATGTATCTCTGTTCAATTTGACCACATCAATGATCCATGTGATATTGAAAAGGTAAAGACAAAGTTCATGGTGATGAAAAATTACTTTGTCTACCGTGAGCAATTTCCCCTTATCCTTGCCTATGCAGTTACAATTCACAAATGCCAAGGTTTATCCTTGGATTGTGCTATCATAGAATTATCAAGCAAGGTATTTGCTGATGGCATGGCTTACGTAGCACTCTCAAGGGTGAAATCGCTTCTTGGGTTGCACCTAATTTCTCTGGACAAAGACTCAATCAGGGTCAATAGGAAAAGCATCATGGAAATCAATAGACTGAGGGAAATGTATAGAAAAGACCTTCCTCTGTATGATGTGCCAGCACCAAGAACTCGCTCCAAGCGCAAGCTTACTGGTACTTCTGAACAAATTGAGCCCAATGCTAAGAAGAGAAGGGTTGACAACCCTATCAAAGCCAATCCTATCAACTCTCAGCTGGAACAAAGGGTATGGCCTTTCAAATTTCATTCAGTCGATGAGCAATGGCAGCGCAATGCTTGTGCCTCCCTTGGTCTCCAGTTTGAGAGAAGCAATGGAGCGAGTCCAGGTAGTGGCAGTTTGCCTCTCACTTGTCCAGACAAGAATAAAATTAAGACAATAGTTGGAGACGGAAATTGCATGTTTCGATCTCTGTCTTATATTATCACGGGTTCACAAGCCCAACATGAGAGGCTACGTACAAAAATTATTCAGCACATGCATGATATCGCTCCCCTTATTATAGGACATATCAGGGGCCGTTCTCAAGATAGATACACCACTGTTGGGGAATACATACAGGGCAGTGGAATGGACAAAACTGGTGTGTGGGGCACTGATATTGAATTACTAACCCTTGCCCACTTACTAAAAACATGCATATTCTCTTATGACACACAAAGAGACACCTGGGATAGGTTCAAACCTAGCAGCGTAGACAAGACAGTGAAAACAGACTTAGCATCAAATTCCCTGTATCTAAGACACCCACAAGCTCATTATGAGGTTGTTCTTGCTGTTGAACCTTTGATAAATTCAAACCCACCTCAACCCAATGAACCAGATGAAAAGAAAGCAGACCATAGCAGTAGTAACAGCATTCCCACAAGCAATCACATAGATGGAAACATAATATTACAGGAAGAGTGGCCAGAGTGTAGATTCCATTCAGTGGACGAAGAGTGGCAAAAAGTTGCATGTGGTGTACTAAATATTCCATATCATTGCAAAAATGGATTAAGTCGGGGTGGTGCCAATGTAATTCTGACACGTCCAGATAAGATGCAAAAAATTATAGCAGATGGCAATTGTCTGTTTCGGTGTCTTTCCCACATAGTAACGGGAACTCAAAGACATCATGTAGCTGTACGTTTGGCCATAATAGAACACTTGCAAAGAATTCCTGGGTTCTTGGGCACCTATGGCTATAAAAGTGTTAATGACTACTTGAATAGAACCAATATGGACAAAATAAACACTTGGGGTACTGATATCGAAATGTTTGCTTTTGCACATTTGCTAAATACTCCAATATATTCATTTGTTAAAAATTTAAATGATTGGCATAAATATCCCCCCTCCCGGATAAATCTAACCATGTATGATGATGTCACATGTGATGATGTCACACAAAAGGCAATGTACATAAGATTTCATTCTGAACACTTTGAAGTCGTATGCTCAGTCTTATAATTACTTGAATACCTTCGCTATGATGATTGTGTGTCAGTGCTACTTATTGCACATCACAAAGTATACTTGGCAATTATGCCAGTTGTTATACAGCATCATCATGTATAGCCTGCTGTGTATAAGCACCAGGAGCAACACCACAATGGCACTTCCCAGCTTATTTATATGATTGAAGGAAGAAGTACTGTAGAGAAGGATAATGATTACAACAGTGCAGGGGGGTGCCACTTGAAACGTTGGGACACAGCTGGAAGTAAAAAGGTGGTGTTGCATAAAGAATGGCATCATTATAGTGTACTGGCGCACATTAACACATAGGCCAGATGTCATTCACTTCCAGTTTAACTGTATATGTATGGATATGGATATATGTAAAAGTCCCAACGAGCACTGATCCTTTCTCTGTATAGGCAACAGTACTTAACACAGACTCACAGGCTAAAAAACTTGGTGCCACTGTATGGTAACATACAGTACAAGTTAAAATCAAACCATTCGTGCAAAATTTATTTCGCATTTAACGTTTGTGCTCATGCACATCAAGTAACTCGGGTTTACAGCTATAGCTAATGCATTTTTACTGTTCTTCAGTGTTTAATCTTTCAGGCTCCAAAATTATATTTTATAAGAATACGGGGTAAGCAGTCATAGCAGCTACATCTTACTGTTTCCTGAGAAAATCCAACTTCATTTTATAGCTATTAGTCCTATGGAGGGTCATGCATGTCAAGGTTTGCAGCTGGCTATTCATGCAAAAATGCAAGGCATTATTATGTCAGATTCAGTTATTCTATCAAAAATGAAATTTAATTGTGCGAACATTTTGATTTTAACTCGTACATATGAATTAAAGCAGAGGGCAGAGAACTTGACTGCTCTGACAGTGATTAGAAGAGTACTGAGACAATTTTATAAACCTGAATGTGTTCTATGTACTTGGTTGCACCATGCTGAAGAGCTCCAAATAGAGCGAAACAGTCGAATTGCCACTTTCCTCTTTAACAGAGGGGCAATCAATCACACCATGCTTATAATGCATGCTGTGTGGTCGATTGTCCATGGTTACCAAGTACAAAATTTATATTTCATACCCCACATGCGCTGCATGTGGGGAAGGAGCAATTTGTCATAATAATAGCTATGTCTCCTCAAAGTTTCATGATCTTATATATGTAGCTAGTCCACCCTTTGACATGTAGCTACCAAGGACTTAAGCAGGGGAGCTAGTGCTAAACATTTAATTTAAAAAAAGAGAGAAAACAAGTAAGGGAAAAAAACATTTAAAAAAAATGAAAGGTGATGTAGGGATGACAAAAAACAGTGTACAAAAAAATAAAGAAACAAGGGAAGAAATTGTGGAAAGAAAAAGGTTTGACTTATTATCATCCCTACATCAAGCCTATGAATGGAATTATTGTCGCTAATTGACATCTACCATAATAGCTACTGGCATCTGACTATAATATTGAAACCTCCCTAATAGTAGAATATTAGAGGCTCTCCTCTTTCAGAAGTGAAAATCTATTAGCAGTCACTCTTAGCATGCTTTAGGTTGTTGAGACTGTCCTTTCAGTACCCTTTATCAGAGGTTAAATTGTGAGCACCAAGTACATGCAGTGAAATGAGTAGCTACATTCAATTGTACCAGTGAATTAAATGAATCATGAATTATGCAATTGTCCATAGTTATGCAGCCTTTTTGGTAATGAAAACAATTTAGTGTGAAAATTGAATGAATCAATGGGAAGGTGGGATGACTGTACGTATACACTCCATGTAATCAGAGCATAGATAAGACATTATTGTACAGGAAGAGAAGGTGGAAAGGTAGGGGAAGAGTATAATAGTCTAAGTAACTATAGCTAGCTACATACAATAATTCCATTCATAGGCTTGATGTAGGGATGATAATAAGTCAAACCTTTTTCTTTCCACAATTTCTTCCCTTGTTTCTTTATTTTTTTGTACACTGTTTTTTGTCATCCCTACATCACCTTTCATTTTTTTTAAATGTTTTTTTCCCTTACTTGTATATATATGCTTGATCAGTTTTGAATAATCTGTCTAACAGATATTACTTCTGATGCCACAAGGAAACGAATTTTCTCTCACCTACCAGCAAAGGTGTGTTTCTACTTGGTACTTGGTATTCAGTGGCCCGAAAAACGTTTGAAATACTCAATCCCTCCTTCTAATTATGGTTCCTTGGACCTCCATAAAAATGTAAAAAAAAATTTTAACCCAAAAAAAAAAAAAAAAAAAAGAAAAAAAAAAAAAAGAAAAAATTATGTATAAAAAGTGGAGAAGTACCCAAATTTGACTTTGTCCATGCACACTTTAGTTTATGCCACTAGCTAGCTATAGCTTATCTTGAGAACTGACTTTTGTTTTGAACTCAGAAGAAATAGTTGTTGTTGTTTATTTTTGTTTATTTGTTGTTGTTTTTGTTGTTGTTGTTTTTTGGTTTATTAAAAAGTGATAAGCATGCATGAAATGTACATGGTAACAGTAGATCAAGAATCATGGGAACTACAGTTTCTTTGTAGCTATAGCTAGAAGACTCAGTACTGAGAAAGCATGTTTTTGTTTGTTTAATTATTATTTGTTGTTATTTTTGTTGTTGTTTTTGAGTAAACTAGATGCTAAATATTATAGAATATATATGTACGTAGATGTAGCACAGCTGAATCTTTTTTCCAGCTTGTGCCTTTATGAAGAACTTGATGATTAAAAACCTGAAGAATCATAAAAAGTGCTCTTCCAGTCTCCTGCATGATAACAATGTGAATACAAGGTAGCTATAAGCAGTCATGGCAGCTTGAGAAAATCCAGTTTCATAGTGGTATTCAATCCTATGGAGGGTACATCTTAGGTTTCTAGTTATTGTTCCTTAGAGTGGTGAAAAATTTTCTACTCTATAAGAAGAATTGTTAAATTTCCGCTCTATAAAGTAGGACCAATGCACCTTATTATAATGTCGCAAAGAAGCAGTTGCATTATTGTTTTTCTACTTGGTATTTAATTTTTTTCTTCACTGTAGCCACTAACAGATGATGGAGGGCATGAATCATGGTCTCAGCCAAGTAAGTACTTGATCAACGTGGGCCATAGACCAAATTAATAGACAAACAATAGTCTTGCTGTGCACTTGCACAAAGTAACTACTGATTCGACCAATCAACAATTTGCATGTTTAGTTCTGTACAGAGATGAGAAAATTCCTGGAGTGGTTCTTGTTAAAGATCAAAGAATTCTTGAGAAGATCTCAAGTGCAGGAAAGAAGATTGACCATGAAAGTGATGCTGGAATAAGTATTGACATTCCTGAAGGCTCTATCTCACCTGATGAATCAGTGGACCTGTTGATTCAGCCCAGCTTCAGTGGATCCTTCAAAATACCTGAAGATATGGTGCCAGCTAGTCCAGCCTATCTCATAGAAACAAGCAAGCGGATTGTATTGAAAAAACCCCTCACAATGAGAATGCAACACTCTGCTAAACTTAAGACTGAAGAAGATTGTAAGAATATTGTGTTCTTGAGGGCTAGTTCTGATCCAGAGTACAGGGGATCCGATCCAGTTTATGTCTTCAGGAAAGTAGAGGGAGCTAGAGGAACGTTTAATGAAGGAAGTCAATTTGGTGAAGTAGCACTTACACATTTCAGTTGGTGGATGGCATTTATAAGACTTTTCGGAATAATTGGAGGTATTTATAGCAACGATTGTTTCTTCTAAATAGCTTGTAAATATGCTCTGTAGGTGAAAATCTGTATTCTGCAAGATTATATAACTCATTGAATGCTGCAGCTGAAGTCTCTGCTGTATTTTGTATGTGTCCTCATCACACAATTTATACTCAGGTAGGTAGAACCATATAGCATCTTAGCATCCCACTTGTTTTAGTTAGAGCATTTTACGTTATGCATGGTTCAGTTTTGTGATAAGAGCATCCCTGAAGATTACTTTGGATTATCAACGAGACCTACTGTTCATAATACATTGGCTATATCAAGTGATGCAGTTGCTCTTAAAACTCAGAATACGACAAAATGTATAATGGATAAGTCAGAAGTAAGTTTACTTACTTATACATAATAGCCTGTAGCTATTATGAACTAAATCTCCTTCATCTGGTTTAGATTTCAAAAGTTGAAATCGACTATCCATTGATCAATAATCGTGAAGACCCTATAATGGTACCTGACTACCCTCCCAGAATCAGTATCACTTGCACCACTGCTAGATCTGAGCCCCTGACACTGTCTACGGAGGGACTGGAAAAAGATTGCACTTTTACGATTATTCCTGCTGCAAGTATGTTTTTAATTTATGAGTGTGCACATACACTATAGCTACCATTCAAGCATTCTAATTTTTATTGCCTGTGGTTCTAGCTATTAGCTATTTGGTGCTTATCGTTCGTTTGTTTGTTTGTTTGTTTATTTGTTTGCTCCCAAATATCAACCTAATGACATTAATGAAATCTGTGAGACATTTTAATTTCTAACTCAGACATGGTTATAGCTAGCATCTTGGTAGGCTACTGGCACTTTGAACATGCATAAAGCTTATGCTTTGTAAAGCTACAGCTAAAGCAACAAATTTTTGATTTTCACAGGGATGAGTGGACTCAATGCATATGACAATGAAGCATTACCAATCAAACCGAGTAAGTTTAGTGTGATTATTACTAGATAGCTAGCTAATAGCAAGATTAAATTCTAAAGAGTGCACACTATTTGGGGGGGGGGGGGGGGGGGGGCTGGGGGAAGCTAAAGGACTTAGCTACCTTAAGAATTGAGAGGCTCATACTTTGCTCTAAAAAATGGTATCACTTCAGATTAGTATTAAATAGTAGTCTTGCAAGCCCACTCACCCGCACATGCAAAGGGAAAAAAAAACAGTGGCAGATCTAGGAATGGGCCCAGCCCCCCCCAGCTATAACAAGAATGTGGCTTGCATGCATGCAAGCTACAAACGATGTCACTGATGTCAGCTGCTCTGCAATTACAAGTCACATTTTCATATCCGTGCGCAGATGCATTTTGGCTAAAAAGTGGGTGTGGTTGGACAAAAGTGGGCGTGGTCAGACAAAAACTTTTTCGCACGCAAGCGCACGGATATAGGCTCCCTATATCTGTAATTCCTAGATCCGCCCCTGAAAAGGGGTCTGGTCAAACTGCATAGAAGGCTTTGTTAGCATTATGATTGGTGAGTGAAGCAAGATTGAGATTCGATACCTATGTCACATTTAATATGCATGCGCATACATTTGTTTGACAAATGAAACATGCACACAACACTTAGCAACAAACAGCTAGAGTTTATTGCTTTCCACAGCATTTTGTCATAGAGGTGTTAGGCTATCTAAGTGGATTGTAGGCACTTGTCTTTCTAAGTACTTGTGCAAGTATTATATAGCTCAGCCTCCTGTCTAGCCTAAGAAGTTAAAGAGTACAAATCACCAACTGCTTCGCTCACCAATTGAATACATATGTTACACAAACATACCCCATGAAAATCGTGGCGGACATGTGCAGTATCATTGAGTATCACCATAACATCACTAAGAATTGTCTCGATGCACGCGGAATTTTCCAACGATGGATAAGTCTTGCAGCTTGTCCAGCAGTATAGAGCTAGTCTTGTGTAGCCAGACCCAACTGGGTCTGGCTATACGTGAGACTAGTAGCTATAGTGAGCCCCTGTCAAGCAATCATAGGAGGAGCTTGTATGGCCCAGGATGTGGCACAACTAAAATGGTCCTTCAGAAGTTGAGTTGACATCTGCAATGAATGGTGCCTTCCAATTCTCCAAGATTCTAATGCTCTTCTGCGCTGCAGTTGTCAATTGAGCCTTAACAATATCAGCAAGCTGGAGAAGAAGATTGATGATCTCAAGACTAAAGTCATTTGCTTTAAAATTTCCAGCTTATAAGCTTACGTTCAAAAATATACCTATCTACACTATACAACCCTTACTTCTTTAGTATGATTGTAGTAATTAGCTGAGTATTAAGAGTGTCTGTAAGAGCAGAAACATTAAATATTTACATTACTTGGTATATAATGTTGATATTTGCATGCAGCTGATCGATGACTCTAAGAACATGAATGCTATGTATAATTGCATGATTAATTTTACCATCACACATTTTTGCATAATATTAAGTACATGTGCATGCAATTTGTACCAGTCCCTTTCACCATATATATAAGAGGGTTCACGAAATTGGGCTGTTCAACTGTTCAACTGAGGTGCATGTACATGCAGCACATAATTTCTCAACTGCATGCATGATATTTTTGACTTTAATGTTCAGAATATGCTATATCTGACCAGACTAGTGTAGAGGATGAAGCTAATAAGGATGAAGCTAGTAAGGATGGAGCCAGTAAGGATGGAGCTAGTAAGGATGGAGCTAGTAAGGATGGAGCTAGTAAGGATGGAGCTAGTAAGGATGGAGCTAGTAAAGATGGAGCTAGTAAGGATGGAGCTAGTAATTGGAAGATTGAAGGTGTGGGAGCTACCATACACGACAATTAGCTAAGACCATCACTGTATTAGAATTGGTGCATGGTGAAACCCCTCAATATTTTATTGCATACCCTTTAACATGAAGCCTCAGAAGTCATATTTAAGTCACCTTGCAGGGTTATAGCCAGGATGAATACAAAGAGTGGGGTGTTAGGCAATAAGGGGATTAATACTAATTCAATAACAATAGGGTGTGGGAAGGGAGAGATAGAGTGGGGAGCACCACTCTTCCACTCTTTGGCTAAAACACTGCCTTGGCTTTCTTTCATGCTAATTCACCAATTGCAGCGTCACTTCACCTTATATTTCTCAGCCAGTGCTTCTTTTTTTCTTCAGATAAAACCAGCCTACCCCTGGATGCCAACAAAGTTATTAGGTTCCTAAAAGAAAAAGATTTCCCTGCTAGCAAAGCTAAAGAGCTGGGTGTGTGTCTGGACGTACCACAGGGACGATTTTCTACTTTTGAAACAAACCATCCCAATAATGCTGATAGAGTTTTAATTGATGTCATCACTTACTGGATTGATAACAAAGAAGCTTCATGGGACAAACTTGCTACTGCTCTGGAAGAATGTGATCATGCAATGATGGCAAAGAAGATACAAAGTAAGCTTAACTTTAACGAGCACACTTTAAAAAAACTGTAATGTTCATTCTAGGTAGAGACAAAGATGTGAATAACGGTGGCCAATATTTTTTACAAGTAGCTACATACATAGGAATGCACAATGTGTACTTAGATAAACCACCATACAACTGATTTGCCAAAGAAATTATCAATCAAGCTTGCTTAGCAGACACTTAATAATAAACGAGTAGCGGTGGTTCAATTAGCATTTGGGGTGGTAGCTAAAATTTAATCATGTTGGCCTTATCCATAAAAGCTGTGCATTGTTTCTATTTAATCTTTGAGGCCTACATTGTGAGGTACATACTTTCCATATGGAGCATATCAAATTACTATACTACAATTTAGGTGTTTATGTATTAGCATACGGCTATAGCCAGCTAATGACTTTGTTGATCCTTATAGGACACTATACTGTGGCCTGCTCCCATGATGATGCTCATACCCCCTCCTCCTAGTCCTCTTGTCCCTCACAAGACTCTTCCACTCACCACAGACTTATCTGCAGATTTTTTAAATTTCTATAGATATAGATTTTATAGATTTTATAGATTTTTATAGCTTTTGGTATGTCAAAGATTTCCTGAGTCAGCATAATTATTATGACAGTCATCAAGTGAAAAAATTGTATGGTATTATAATATTATTCCATGCACCTAGTACATTAATTTTAGACCAGTAGTACTTTTACTGGCATAAAGTCCTCCCCCAGGGGATATAGGACTATAGCTAGCTATAAAGTCGTCCCCATGGCTAAATAATTAAGTCCTCTTTCCCTTGGCACAGTGCAGGTCCAAGCATGTGCACTCCAGGCATGTGCCTCCCCATCAGCTACTAGTTTCTTTTTACCTGTATCAAAGCAGTCCAGGGAAGAGTGTGATCAGGAAACATCTACAGATCTTCAGGAAGTAGCTAATGTTTAGTCCAACTGCACCAGCTTCCGATCATACTACTAAGGTAGCATCAGCTATACCTGATCAGGTAAAGTATTCCATCATCAAAGAAAGAAAGCCTTCCCTGCAAGTCAATATTCCTATAGTACTCTTCAAGAAGTTGTGGGACTTACCAAAGACAATGCAGCCATGAGAGGTTTATACGTTCCCTTTTTGGCTTACTCAAGTTCTACAGAGGGCCTGTATTGTCTAGCATGTGTCCTTTTTCCTACTAGCTAGCACTTTGAAAATAAAGCCTCTCACCAATACCTATAACAAAACAAACTGGAAAGATACACTTTGCAGCACATGCTCACCCTACGTAAAGCATTTGTCTCAACCATGGAAAATCCCAATCTCAGGGTAGACCTGGCTCTAACAACTGAGAGTCAGCAACTAGTAACAAGAAACTGCACCATCCTTATGTCATGGTAGGCAAGGAATTGCACTTAGAGGCCACAGGGATGATTTAACGGGAAATTTCGTGCACTAATTGATTTCTGAACTGATGTTATTTTAAAGGATTTCTTGAAGAAGAAGAGTGCAAGAATAAAACCTATCTTTCGAAAACATCCTCCTTGACTTTATTGGTGAAAATTATAACAGAAGTAAAAGCTAACAGGTTGGAAGCTGATGAGGTGACTGACACCAGTGGCTAGGAACAACTTGGACTAGCTCTTCGCTATGTAAAGAACAATGAGCCTGTAGAGAGGATTGCTTGTGAAAATGTTGGTGGAGCTGACATCTGCAAAAAAAAAAAAAAAAAAAAAAAAAAGAAATAGCTACTTGTCTGATGATGCTCTGGAATTGATCCTCAGCACTGTGGAGCTCAAGGTTATGATGGAGCTGGCAGCATGTTAGGTCATCTGAATGGTTGTAGAGCAAAGTTTCAAGAATCAGTACCTAGAGCCTCATACCAGTCATTGGCTACAGTAAACTTGGCACTTTCAAAAATTTGTGTAGTTCCTAGTATTCAGCATGGCTAATGCTAGCAAATCTAAAAGTTTTTTGGGGTGTCTATTTTCAAGTAGCTAGCTATTCTCCAAACGACAACAGATTAGAGGATGCAGTTATGAAAATTAACAAAAGAAGAGAAAGTGCAGGAGTCAAGAAAGTTTCTTCCACCAAAGTGAAGATTATGTGTGAGACACGTTGGGTGGAACGATACACTGTGTTGGCACCTCTGTATTAGCTACACCATGTCCCAATATCATCAAACCTGTGTGATCAGATCACCCCATGACCTCTCTATTAAGGCCATTCCATGATCCACCATGTCCTAACAAGTGTTATGCCTCCTATTAAGGCCACTTGGTCATCATTCCTGGTGGTCACAATAAGCAGGTATACTGTACCAAAAAAATGCAAAGGAATTTCTCTTTAGTACAGCAGAGCTGGTTCCTCCTCCCTTCTTCTCCCTCCACCCCTCCCTCTCTTCCTCCTCCCTCCCTCTTCCTCCATACCTTCCTCCCTTCCTCCTCCTTCTCCTCCTCCCCCTCTTCCCTCCCACCTCCTTCCCCTTCCTCCTCCCTTCCTCCCTCCTCCTCCCCTTTCACAGATGGTGGAACAAAGGAAAGTTCATCAGCGTAAGAACTTGCAAGAACAGATTCCCAGAGACAAGTATGGGACTCTATAGCATCACCTCATAATTATTTCATGTACTTGACTCTAGCTAATGCACCACACCACACAACATGCATGCTATTATGAATCATCAGACTAATCAAGTATTTCTCAGCTGCTTCGTAACTGCCTCCAATGATATTAATTTTTTCATCGAACGGGAATTTATTCTCTTTTATTTTTTTTTGAACTTCATGTCCATCTTATTGCTTTAGCTGTATTTAAATTTTATTATTATTGGAGATTAGCTACCTCTACAGCAAGGGTATAGCTTAATTGTTTTTAACTGTACAGTAGCTATATTTTTCCTCTCACCTTATTCAGAAAGAAATCAATCATTACATTATTGTTAGCTACCTCCTAGATCCAGTAGAGGTCACGAATTAGCAATTATCAGTACATAACTATATAGCTAGCTGCTAGCGTGTGTTGTGTAACCTCTTTGGCACATCCAAAAGGGACTTAATTTTCATCCTGCATTAGCTATAGCTATATATCACTGACTGTCAGCCAAAAAGCTTGCTAAGGTAGCTAATGCCATTCTTTTCTTGGCAGGTCCTAACAACTCCAGTTGATTGGCCGGGACTATAGTCTTCATTTTTTTTTTGGCTATAAATAATGGCTAGCTATATGATAATTGCATTCTGATCCCTGTAGGTATGATTTCATTGCAGAAAATCTGTGGGGAAAAAAGTTGAACGAAACCACTTGGATTAGAAAAGCAAGTCCTAGTATTGTGTAGAAGTGATGGTGAAAGGTGAAGAACTGAAGATGCCAGTGAGTTAGCTAGCCTCTACATGTATAGAGTCACCATTGATTTCAATATTAACTCTGTATTATGGATACGTACATGACCTCCAACTTCAAACTATTAACACAATTTATTATTGCTATCAAAGTTTGGGAGCAAACCCCACAATAGCCATCAGAAATCAGTGCATGGTATCCTGCACATAAAAATCATGAAGTCATGATGTAGCTGAAAATAGCACAATAGAAACATAGTTTATTAATAATGCAAACACACAGGTAGGAAGACTAAAAAGAACACAGGTATAGCTAATAGGAAGACTAAGAAGGAAGACAGTTAGCATTCTTAATTTTAATCAGTTAGCAATGAGGGTAGCAAAGCCACCTGACACTTTTCTGACCACAATATAACTTTGACTGAAGTAATAATACACCGCGATATTTGCACCATCTCGAACAATATGTAGCATGACAGGTGACACACCATGACTCACAAGACGATCCCAGGTGGCATCAACTGTTCGCCTAGCATCAAGTCTGCAAGTAGTAGTAAACCAGCTGGTTGAACATTCTTCACGTCTGGCATATGCTTGCAAAAAGGTGTTTTCTAAGTTAGCATGTGGAGATGGTCTAGAATTAGCAATTTGTCGACCAACAACAATATTGTGGCCATAATGTCGGAAAAGATGGTAATAGGAACCTGCAACAGTGTGTTTTGGAAAACCAACAACTTCGTCATAAACAATGACTACCCAATCAACACCAGGATAGTTGTTACGAAGGTAGTCTCTAAGATGAATAGCAAGATTTTGATGGCTTCTAGATGGCCGACTTTCTCTCTCAATATCAGCTTTCCACTTTTCACCTTCAGAAACAAAACAATAGCAACAACAACAACAACAATAAAAAAGATATTTAGCTAGCTAATTCAGACTGCAATTCACTTACCATCACATCTTGGGAGAGTTCCTGACCACTGACCATCTGAACCACATGTTAATGACGACGATCCTATCAAACCATAACCTGCATTACAGCGGACAGTGCAACTCTGACCTTGGAATGATTTGAAACAGTTGGCTCCATTAGCAACATACAGTTCTTCGCAGCTCTTTCTGCAACTGATCCTGTGATGACAAGACTTGTTTGTAGAAACAATACGATTTGAAGGGTAGGCGAGTGTAGTTGATATTGGGACAGCAGAACGATAGAGTGAAGATGTGTACCTGCTATATCCAAGTGCTCTACAGGCAGTTGAGGCCGCGCTGCTATGTTCGATACAAACAATCTGATTGCCACTATGAGTGCTGATTGAAAGGACTCCTTCATAAACATTCGGGCCATTTATAAGAGATAGTCTTCTGTAGCATTGGATGCGTCTGTAAATCGAAAGAGTATATAATATATTATATCGAACATTACCGGTCAAGTTCCTGCAGGCTAAAGAATAATACAGTGCATTTTGTGGAACTAGAGTATTCCTTAATGACGGAACTGCATATCGAATAAAAGCTACCACTGAATCTAAATATTCTGCTGGAGATAAAATAGAGATAATCAGTTTGCAATACATCTGAGTAGTATTCCAATCTCTTCCATTACACTGAAGCCGCACCCTCTCAGGCGAGACTGGGTCATCTTGGATGTAGTATCCAGCATTGCATGATAAATTCACTGTGTCCATGGTGTAATAATTCTGTCTAGCTGGACTGTAGCGACCATTAGGTTGAGGCAGTAGATTGGGACATCGATTAACATTGCAAACTGTTCCACCCAAAGGATACCAGTAAGCAGTCCTTCTACTCGACATGTATGTACATCTCTTCAATGCTGGACCCTGGAGGCTGTATCCTGAGTTGCACTGATAAGACACCGCGTCATCCACGTGGAACACCTGAGCAGAGGAATTGATACTGCTGTGCTGAGGAGCTCTCACGGTCAGTGCAGGACAGGTTGGCTTTTCAATACACCTCCTGATTGGTGGGTTCCACATATTATTTGTACGACATGTGCTGCTAAACTCAGTCACTCTATAATGAACCCAATAATCACTGTGGCACCTCCATGTAACACTAGCTCCAAATTCGATGGGACCACTCAACCTTGTGGTGGTGGTAGAGGTGTGAGGGACAGATGGAAGAGTGCAGGTTATGGCAGTACAGTGTGGCAGGAGCAATCGAGTGTCATTGCATGTGACTCTGTTGTTGCCTGTCAATCGATATCCACTCTCACAGCTCAAGCGTGCCACCCTTTGGACAGTATCAAATTCAGCAATCATCAAATGGGGAGGTAGATTCAATAAGTTGGAGCAATAATTGGATGTAGTTGAAGTGGTTAATGGTAATGTGCAATTGGATACCGTGTTAATTTCAGAGCAAATGGAAATATTGTATCCAGTGCTGGGATTTAACTCATATGTTGAGAACACTGTGTCATGAGTCCTGAATTCAAAGCTGCGTCCTCCTGTTACTGTCCTTATTTTGATAATATACTGATAGTCTAGGACAAAAGGATCAGTTTCATTATCAGGACTCGTCCAGTGAAGGATAAAGCCATCAAAGAATCGGACAGCGACAGTAACATCAGCTGGAAGGCTTGGTAGAGTGGATGTGGAAACGAGTGGAGACATGGCTACAATCAGGCCACAAGAGGACAAGGACACCGAAAAATGCTGTACTGTTCCCGATTTCAGACCTGTCCTCAATACTCTATGAGAAGATGAGAAAGGCAGTGTGAGATATGTTACATTGTTGGGCTGAACGTGCACAAGTTTGAAGCTCAATTGATCAAATGTAACAAGATATGACAGATTGTAATCAAATCTCAAAGCAATATTACTCTGATGAAGATATTCGACTCGAAAGAAGCTTCCATTTTGAATCAGGTCTACAGCTGACTGGAGTTGATGACCATGTTCTTCAAAGTCAACTTCTGTTTTGAAGCTGTCCAGGAAGGAGAATACAATGTGTTGGTAGGTGTCGTTATGCAACCAGAATGGAAGAGTCACCATCAAAAATCCTTCATATGCAAGCAACCGACTGAATGCTTCTGATGAATTCCTCACATCAAAGTTGATGTTTATCTGAAGCTCCATTCCAAGGAAGTGGTAGCAGACATTCTCCCACAGTGTCTTATTCAATACGATTAGATCTGTGACTTCATCTGTGGCAAAGTTGTTGATAACTTTGTGACCAAACGCATCAGCAAGGAAGTATATATCTGTCCCTCTCCCACCCTGCAGTAGATCATCTCCACCACCAGGAACAATGAAGTCATCTCCACCTTGACCCTTGATGACATTATCTTCATCGTTTCCAACAAGAGTGTCATCATACTCTGAACCAATCACATTGCTGATGATATTGTAGGAATCACCTTCGGCATCTGCATTCCATCCCAGTCCAACCTGAAGATCAACTATTACTCCAGTGAAGTTGTAGCCACTGAATATGACAGTATCGGAGCCAGAGCTGCCGTTGATTGTATCGGCACCCATGCCAGCATAGAAGGTATCATCCCCTGGCCCACCATTTAGAATGTCATCACCGTCGCCTCCGTACAACTTGTCATTTCCAGGCCCACCATCAATGATATCATCCCCATCCAGTCCAATTAGCTCTTCTCCACCTGGTCCACCGTAAATAGTGTCGTTCCTCAGTCCACCGACTAATTTTGTCGAGTTCTCCCCACCTTGAATGTGGTTTTCTCCTGTTTTAGATCCAATTATCAATCTAGCAGTAACAATGGCCGAGTCGTTACCAATATCAATTATCTGGCTGAATGGAGACTGCGAGAAATCAACCATGATAGTTTCGATGTAGGGAAACTCTTGGATCAGTTTGAAGAGGACACCGTCGGCACTGTGTACTAGGAGGTGTTGATGGACACTTCCGGCAAAGTAATTTGTTATGTTTGCCTGGATGGAGTCGGCACTAGAAAGAGACTGCAACAACACGTTCATTCCATTCAGTGAGACATCAATATTGTGGAACAGGACGTCTAACAGCAAGTGGTCTACTTGTTCATCTTCGGCATAGTTATCTATGACATTGAGCAAGCCATATCTGTGTCCCAGGACATAAGTGTCTGTTCCATTTCCTCCCATTAGATGCTGGTATCCATATGGATTGTCTGGACCAGGATCGATGTAGTTGTTCAGACTATTACCGGTAATAGAAAAACTGCATGCATCAGTTTTAGCAACAAAACGCTCACATTTTTTAAACTGAGGAGATGTTAAATCGATCTCTTGATGTTCTCCATTACAGTCTTCATCACTCTCCACTTGAAAAGGAAGCAGTCGACCTTGTGTCAATTGCAGTTGTCTAGTATTTTCTGGAAGAAAAGCCGATATTTTATCAATGGTTTTGACAATCAGATGTTGATTGTGTGATGATGTGAACCAGCTTTGAAAGTTAATATCCAGGGTTCGGTTTTCAAGTGTACATCTCAAGACCAAGTCATTTGAGGAGTTAAGCAAGCTGATGTTGGAATTAGGACATTTCAGGAGCATCAAATCATAATCTTCAGCAGAATCGGTATTGTTGACAGTCACTGACTTGCAAGTTTTGTCTATCACGTATGTGTCTCTGCCACGACCTCCTGTGAGATGGTCCGAGCCACCAGAACAGCCTAGAATGTTATTGAGGTCATTTCCTATCACTGTATCATCATAGGGGGAGTCCAAAACTGTCTTGATCTCCTTTGCAATTTCGGAGTTAATCGAGATATTATTATTGCTATTTTCTGGATGTGGCAAGTCAAGGAAGACTCCATGCTCATCTTCACTTAAATCGATTATGAATGGATGTTTTGTAGCAGTTCCAAACTCATCCTCCATCACTGTGAACCTGATGTAGTCCCTTGAGGTGAACATCATGTGTTGCCACTTTGTTCCTCTGAACCAGTGTAAGAGTTGAACCTCAGTATCCGTACGATCAGATGAATTGTACAGGAGTAAATGAAGAGAGTTTTTCTCGATGCCGATATCAGTGTAGGGAATGCCAATGAGCAGCAAATCTTCTTCATTATCCTCGGCAGTGTTGTTAATCTGTGCCATTCCACTGCCATCTCCAACAATGTAAGTGTCAGTTCCATTTCCTCCCTCCAGATAGTCTGTTCCTCCCGAACCACCGTTCAATATATTTGGCTTTTCGTTGCCTATTATTCTGTCTGCATAGCTGGATCCCACCACCTGTTTGACTTCGGAGAAACTTCCAGTAAGCATTACTACTTCTCCAGATGAGCTCTGGGACTTGTCCACAGTAACTGCAACACAATTAGTGCGATAGCTTGCAGCATCTAGGTCAGTCTTGATGGCCTCCACAACTACTCCATCAACTGTGGTGATGTAAATGTGACGGTGGAATTCTTCCAGCCCATGACTGAACCAGTTTCTGATCCTGATGGTATGAGTTTGACAGTATCCAATAATCAGATCCCATTTTTCTCTCCTACAAAAAATGCTAGAGTAGCTGACGTTTAAAAATAAAGTATCCATTTCTTCATCATGGGCGAAGTTGTTGATGATGGCTCTTCCCCCAGAAGATGGGATGTAATACATATCATTATCATCTCCACCTGTGACACGTGAAGATTGTGGTCCCAAGAAGAATCTGTCGTTTCCCTCTCTACCATGCAGATCATAGTGATAACTTTGTAATTGTACAGTAAATCCATCAGTTTTTGGACAGTCATCACTCTCTGTTTGTCTTGGTTGGCGAGCACGAACTTTGTCATCAATTGACCTTTTCTTCTTCCTACCTTGCAAAGCATAGAAGTTGTTGTCCTTTGAATTTCCAAAGTATGTTCCATACTGTGAAGAAGAGTGAGTTTCAAAACGGTCGATAATATTGAAGTCCCGCACATTAAACAGTAGCCAGAGTTTTGCTTCCTCTCTCCTGTAGATAGGATTAGCCACTTGTCCAATCCCCAGAACAATATCAGTGACCGAATGGTTGAAGGAGAATGTCTTTGTGACTTCTCTTGTGTATCCACTCTTAGTAGGAACTTCGGGCAAGTGTACCGTAAAGGATCCATTCTCGTTCAGCCTCACTGTCAGAAAGCCCCCAAACTGTGAGAGAATACCGGCTGTGAAATCCACTGTTCCTACTTCATTACCATCAGCATCCATCCCTTGGAATGTGACATTGAAATAACTAACTGGGTCTGATAGATTTCGTAGTAGCGTCCTGTCATGTGCCTGCTGTTGCTCGAGTTGTCTGAGTTGCCTCCCTAGTCCAAGTGTTGCTAGGTCAAAAACACCTTCTGCAGCCCCTTTCAAGAAGGCTACAACCTTGGTTCCGAAGTCCTTACCTCGTACCTTTGTGAGCTCCTCGTTAATATCAAGATAAAAGTCATCAATGCCCAATCTAAGGATTGTGAGTGCAATAACTATAGGCTCCACTACCGGTGTAAGCTCAGGTACAGCTGTGTCCACTAACGATAGGATCGTGGTTTCTAGATCAAGGACCAGGTGAGAAACTTTCAAAAAAACTGGAAGAGAACTATCTTTATCTTGTAGTTCTTTGATGTCTTCCGTGATAAAGTAGATATCCAATGTCAGGCCCACTACTGGCAGCCCAGCAGCGAATCGGCCAAGAACTTTGGATGTTGTTTCCCCAACAACCTTGGTTCCAACTTCAGATATTCTTTGAAGGAACCTTCTGGATATGAATTTTTCAGCTGTTGCAGTTGTGAGTTTTCCAAGAGTTCGTTTCGTTACTCTGGAGATAACATCATTAAATCCAGTCAGACCTCCAATTCCATGTGCTGCCTGAAAGGCCGAAAATGCTCCCCTTCCAAACTCTCCACGAGAAAGGTATGCAATGCTTGCAAGAGTGTTGACAGCTGCTCCATACTTTGCAATGGCCTTCCCTACAACTTCAGTTCCTCTAAGATGACCAGATTCCTCCAGGTTAGCTAGATGCTCACTAGTGTATTCTGATAGAGGCAATCTATCGGCATCCACATTCACCTCATGACTCCGTCTCCTTCCATTCTCATCAAACGTGTCGAAAGTTAACCTGTTCCCTTCCAATTGAATAGAATCTTCAATGACTTTGAGGCGTTGCAGACTGCAAGAAGATCGTCGTTTCCTTCGCCTCCTTGAGTCACACGAGTTTCTCTTAATTGCTTCTTTTATTGCAGACTCCACCCCATCATGTGTTGCTACGGCTACTTGATCGACTGTTTGCCTTTCAGTTGACAAGTGTTCAAATGTTGAACCTCCTTCAAGCAGTGGATACCACATTTTCCTTCCCATCTGGGTGCCTCCTGTCTCTGGAAGCACGAAAGCACTAAAAAGTTCCTCAAAGGTACGAATTTCACCCTTTGCTAGTTTTTCCAGTAGATTTCGCATCACCACATCGGAGCCTGGAACACGACCACGTTTCGGTTTATATCCTTCAATTTTTTCCCGATAGTCTGCCACAGCCTTTTCATTTGCTCTCTTGACAACATTTTTTGCTTCTACTAACAACCTTGCTTTCAGTTCAGATAATTCCTGTGGCAGGAAGTCAAGGAAAGAAGCATCTTTAAGAGCAGTTTCAGTCGGAACTTCTTTTAGCAATTTCATTCTCAATTCATTATAGCGCTCCTCAGACAGAGAATTTCTCTCTTCCTGCAAGACTTTATTCAAACCGTTTTGCCACTCTTCTGCAACTGTTTTGAGTTCAAAGTTTGTCACTTCAGACATTATCTCTTTAACTTTGTCAAAGCTCTCATCTGAAGGTGTGGCAGCTTCTGCTACCTGAGAGACTATCATTAGGAGCTTCATCTTCTCTTTTACATTGGAGTCAGTTTCTGTCCAAGGAGTTTGGTCATTGAGAGGTTCATTAGTTGATGTTAACATCTGCTCTGCTCTCTCTTTCGTTTTCGTTGTTTCTTTATCCAAAGCGTTAGAGATATCAGAATATGGAATTTTATATCCATCCTTGTCATAGACTAGAATCTGTCCATTTCCAAAGAAATCTTTTGAAAGTCGAAACTCTATTTTTTCACCTCCAATATTTAAATCAAAGAAATGATGCTGATGGTTATCAGCTCTAAGTGCAAAGTTTTGCAGCATGGTAAATACTTCCCCTAATTTCATGTTATTCACTTTGTCTCCTTCAAATTTGTACAATGGTCTTGTCAGCCCACTATTCAGTTCACGAGTAGTTTTTTTAATTTCTTTAGCATTTATTAGCTGATTCCATCGGTTGTGATACACTTTCTGTTTAATAATTGACTTCTTTGTTAGTTCAAAGAAAAATTTTCTTGGTCCAGGTGCACAGGATTCATCAGTGCACAAATAGAGTGCAACAAGAAAGAGAAAATACTTCACTGCAACCACAGCCATGATGTAACAGCTGCTCCTATAGGAGACAAAATTTAAAAAACTTATCTACTGACACAGATAGGATTGTTTTTGTTGCTGTTATACTGACCTCCTTTTCTTGCTGAAATTCTTGATCAGAACACAAGCTGATTAACAAAAATACTGAAGCTATGTTTAACTAGCTTCTGTAGCTGTAATAAGAATAGCTGAGTCACTAGTGCTGTGAAATCAGCGCCAGTGGCTTGACTGTGCTATGCAGTCAATTTTATACCATCCAATGCAACACACAGGAAACACACAGGAAATGAAACACACAGGAAATCAAACACACAGGAAATGAAACACACAGGAAATGCATCATGTAGCTGTGGAATAAATATCAAGTAACATATCATTCACACCTATTTAATGTATTAGAACCTTTACCAAGCACTACTTGACCACACTGTAAAATCACCAGTCACTTATGCATGTTCTAGTATAAATACTCGGTCTGTAATTCATCTCTTATCTGGTTCTATTTATTCTATATATCCCACCTAATACATTTACTCCTATAGAGAAAAGTGCTCTTACTGTCATAAATTCGGGTAAAGTGCGTTTATGACTCATAAACGCACTGTTCCCCAGGCTATGAATAACAACAGTTTTAGGTTTTCTGAAGCTGACTTTCGGAAGATGATAATAATGAAGATAACCTGAGATAATGACCAGATAACATTGCCATTAACTAGTTATTACTAAAGAGTCTATTTCTATTTCTGTATTATGTTGGTAGTTTATAGCTGACTGTTGGAAGATGACTGTTGGAAGAAGATGATTATGAAGATAGCTAATGACATTGTCATTAACTATTACTAAAGAATCTATTTCTGTCTCTGGGTGATTGTTGGAAAATGAAGTCATCTGGCTGGGTCACAAGGAAACTTCATAGCAATTTTCCACTGGAAGAAATTATTGTCTAAGGCACATTTGGTATTTGTTCAGGCGTCATACCTTCCGCTAGCTTAACTAGTTCACTGTCGCTAGCAAAAACAAAAAGTGGGTGGAGGAACTCGTTAATAGCTGGGTGTGGTGGGCATGGGAGGAGTTCGAGTTGAGCCTCGTATAGTCGTCATGGTCTTCGCAAACGGGTTCGAGAGCACGAGGTTCTGTAGAATTGGCGTCTGAATAACCGCACATCCCAAGACAGGGACAAGCTATGGCAGGAATTTTCGTTTTGTTTCGTAACTAAGGGGTAGCTATCTAGCTAGCTAGCTAAAATTATAGACCGACCAATGAAATCGTGCGCCCTGGGGATATATAATAGTTAGAACATGGTAGTCCTGGTGATTATGGCCAAATAAACAACCTTATCCTCGGGCTGTGCCCTCGGATTCGATTGTTTACTACCGTGTTCTAACTATTACATAGCTATCTATATATAATGAGACAAACAACTTGTTTATTTCATGGTTAACTAAAAAGAGAATACGTATATAATAATACCGTAGTGCTTCAACTGTTACTTAGATAAGCCTGTAGAGCCTCTACAACTACTACTATAGCAATGTGCAGCATTTGACAGTGAGCAAGTGAGTAATTAAAGTAGCTGATAGGCTCCAGTGCTGTCAGACACAAGAGTCGATCATGTCAGAGACAAGAGTCATGTAATTGGTGGTTCCAACCAGGAAGCTCCATATATAGAAGCTGTAGATGCTTACCATAAAAACTTAGATAAGCCAAGTGCCTACAATCCACTTTGATAAGTGACAAGAACTAAAACCATAGCAATAATTTATGTGCATGCGCAGGTATGTAATACGATTATACGAGTATTTATCACATGTCACATGGACCAATCAAATTGTCTCATTTTAGAGAGCTATAATTATAAAATGAGACAATTTGATTGGTCCATGTGACATGTGATAAATACTCTATTACTAACCTGTATATAATTAGTTGTGTTACCTAAAATAATGTAATATGGGTCTACTTAAACAAATCCAGTAGTACTTCTCACAATTGAGTAGTAAATTTCAGAATTTAGTAGCAGTTCTCAGAATCGAGTAGTTTTCTCAGAGTTTGAGGATCCATTAGGTAATGTGTAGTACGTAGTTGATATTAAATATGGGTCCATTGCATATTACTACAAAGAAAAGTTTGAGACATGTTTTTCTTTGTAGTAATATGCAATGGACCCATATTTAATATCGACTACTACACATTACCTAATGGATCCTAACACTGTAATATAATCTTCTGTAACAATAAAACAAGCGAGAGTAAGAAATGAGGGATTAGAAAGGAAGGATAATTGCTTAGCTATAGCTAGCTACAGTAGCTAAGTAATGGAAACGAGCAAGAGTAAAAAAATGGAAGCAATGTAGCTATAGCTAGGGATGACCAGCTACTATCACTAAAAATATGGATATAGTCATTCCATTGACCATTCATGTAGCATGTTAGCTATAGTTAACTAATATTTCTACCTGCCACAATTTAGTGTTGTATTGGATTTCAGGGGATAAGAGGACTCTGTGTATAGCTACTTATCGTGTGATTTCCACCCTTACCCTCATATGCATTATCATGCATAGTGATTGAGAAATGTCAGTACACACGGTACATCCTAATAGTAGTGCACACATTATATTGAACAGTTTTCACTCTTGACCACCATTCGGTAAGACCTTGGAGCACATTGCATGCAATTTCCATTCATGATGTCTAAATCATTTGAGACATGTTGTAATTTGCAATGGACCCATATTTAATATCAACTACTACACATTACCTAATGGATTCTCGGACTCTGACTACTAAATTCTGAAAATTACAGTTGTAAGAAGTACTACTGGATTTGTTTGAACTACTCAATTCCACCATAAACACCTGCTTATATAGGTATTTCCTATTTCTCTAAATCTACTGATGTCTCAATGAAAAATGCTACTCCATTCACACCATAAATGCTATTACCTTAAGGCTGGTATTTTTAACGGTATCTCATTTTAGTTAATTTAGTGACTAAGCGAATTTAGTGACTAAGGCCTAAATGCTAATAATAATTATGCTACCTACTAAAATTTGAAACCATGTATTATGTTGTAATGTAAATCCTTATCAGTAACTTTGTTGCTTGTTTGCTAAATGAAACAAAGCTAAAAAATAATTTAGTACCCACGAAATCCTTTGTTCTTGAAACTACAGTGTGATGGGATGAGTGAGGGGTCTGTCACTCTGCCACCAGTAAGATCGGTATGCTGCCACCAGGTCCTGCCTTAGCTAGCTACAGCTACAGATTTTACACTGCGAGCGTAGGTAAAAAGTCTTCTTACAGATAAATACAAGGCTAAAACAGAGGACACACAACTGACACAAACTGTTCCTTTTATACTAAGTCCACAGGTGGCTAAACATAGTAACATTCACACTCTAACACAGAAACTTCTAGAACACACACTGGAAGGGTGACAAAAAGAATAGGCTAAACATATACATGTGACAATGAATAAAGGACAGAACAATAATACTTAGAATAACGATAAACACACATATACACACATACAAGTGATAATGAATAAAGGATGACAGACACAGAACAGAATAATGATGAACAAACACATACACGCACACACATACACACAGGAGGTTCATGTCTGTCCCTCCACATACAGTACCTGCTAAAATACCAGCCTTAGTAGTCATAAAAATGTCAAAAGCACAGAATCATTGCAGAATTATTGGTAGACCCACAACTATGTTATTTTTATTGAACCCATATTGCCCTCCGGGGTTACCCAGCTAACTAGAGCTCATAGAGTTCAATGCCCCGCTGTAATAAGCTTGCGGCACTAGCTTAGCTAGCTTCCCAATTTGGTAAGGATCGATCAATTGATTGATGTATCATATAGTAGTAACACTAGAATATGCAACACTTTGTTTAACACCATAGGATCAAGTTTATTATTTTGAATTGAATTTTAACTTCAACATGAATTCCTTACTGAATAGCAACCTGATACTGTGATGAAAGGTCTTCCTATAAATTGTAACAAGTTTGTCTGATTCGTTTCTTTACGTGTATGCCCACACATGGTAGTAAGGAAAATTAATTTATGATAGAGATTTCTAACTTGCACCAAGTTCTTAAGTATCAGAATAGTACTACATACATAAGGTATGCAGTACATGCATTCTCAAAGTAAACTGCATTGCATCTCAATGACCACTTGGAATTAATGGCTGATTTTTGGTATACGTGCAGCTTCTTATACTTATTTCCATAGAAATTATATTTAGTTTTTTATCAATTCACATTCTATTTTTTTAGTTTATCCATATAGGATCTTGTGTCCTGCACATTCTGTACCAGCTATGAACTAAAGCAATCTTACTACATGTGCAAAATATTGGCCTATCCTCATGCATAGCTAGTTCCTGAGTTGTTCATTATTTATGCTAGCATGGATTTTATATATGCAGCTGCTAATTGTGTTTACTATCTGTTATTTTAGCAGCGGCAGTGGTGTCTGTGGTTAATTATAATTAGTGCTTGTACTAGCACATGCCTCAGTTACTATGTGTGACCACCCTTATTGGTGAGGTAAGAAAATAATCAGGGTTTTTTGAAAGGAGCACAGACAACTGTGTGGTTATAAAGTTGCAGTGAGAGATGTGCCCCCCTCCCTCAATAGGTGATGGAAATGTTTTTGTTTGAGGAAGCGGGCAAACTCTCTGACAAAGGGACTCACTTGCATTATGGTGAGACTAAGAATAATAACTTCACATGGAGCATTAGTTAGAATTTCCCCCTTTTGTGAAATGGGGGCCTCTACCCCCTCACCTCCTGCTTCCAGCACTTAATGTCCATGTAGTTATTGATCCAGGACGCTGTATTAAAATTCCTTGAATAACCATACCAAATAAGTAATGGAAACAATAATTAAGAGAGTAAATGATGTCTACAGGGATAACTAAAAAATCAATGCACCAAAAATACTATAACATTCTTTTACGCAATGACAGCAATAATATGTTAATCTATCCACCTCACAAAATGACTTTTGCATGCAAACACCTGGATTGCCAGTCCAAATTAAAATTAAACTTCCCTAAAAGTCATGGTTGGTTATTTACTTTTCCACAAATTCCTATAATATTATTGCATGACTGGGAAATTTCGAGGGTACTATTGCCTAGTTAAAAGATGCCATATTGCCCTGCAACATGGGGTCATATTGCCCTCTAACTGATAAATCAGATTGTGATATGACTAGTAGCTAGTCATATAAAAATTTTTTCAGGATTTTACTTGGATAATGAAGTGGAGAAAATTCCTCAATCTGCTCTATTTATTATCACTGGTACATGCATATGAAACTGTTTTGTACACTTCATAATAAACTTACTTCAAAATGTGTTTAAGATGTACTTTGAGGATAGAGTCAGGTTACATAGTCTCTCTGATCTGCACTGAAATTGAAATATCCATTGAATTCTTACCACTAGCTATTTTCTAATTAACCAGGAGTAGAATTGCACCATAGACAATAATTATGCTTCAACCCCATCAAAAAAAGGAAAAAGGGAGGAAATGGTCCCACCTCATGTAGGTCTAGAAAAATCAGTTGGGGAGTATTTCATCCTAAAACAGGGCATTCATTATGGCAAAAGGGACATTTCCTAAGGAAGAGAAAACTAAACAGCATCAGCAGCAACAACAAAACAAACAAGAAAGCAACAAAAACAAGTGAGTGAAAAAAATTTCTTCTAAATAAAAATATTAAGTTGGGCAAAATTTAGCTGGACTATCAAATCAAACCAAGCCATGTGGCCCCAAGTCCAGCTAGTATTTATGTACTTTGACTGCAGCATCAGACTTTCATGAATAGCTAGCTACCTATAAAGTTAAGCTTATGGCTAACCAATTTACTTAGAATTTCCATTTCCAGGATGGAGCTGAGCTGCAAGACACTGGGCATGTGCTTCATCACCACCGGCATCATCAAGGAAGCAAGGAATGAGGGCAGGTGGAGGGATCAGCGATGTCCTGAGGAAACCAGCCAGTTACGTATGTGAGTGCAGCATTGAAATCTAAACCATCCAGATTGAGTCATGATAGCATTTCAGCAATAGCTGCACTCTAGTTTGTTATAGGTAGTGTAAACCCTCTATGCATTGTGTCACTGTAACAGTATTTCAATCCCCTTCTCCACTCCCTCTACACTTCCTCCCTACTCCCTCTCCGCTCCCTCTTTAATCCTCCACTCCCTCTCTAATTCTCCACTCCCTATCTAACCCTCCACTCCCTCTCTAATCCCCCACTCCCTCTCCTCCACCCTCTCCACTCCCCTCTCCACTCCCCTTTCTCTACTCCCTCTCTCCACACGGGAATTGAAAAGGGGTGGCACCCCTTTTCAATTCCCCTTCACAGGAGGGCCCGTTATACTACATTCGTGGACTGTACGACCTTACCTTCTTCTTCCTGGTGATAGTCATTATCATCCAGAACCTAGTGTTTGGTATCATCATTGACACCTTTGCTGACCTTCGAGCAGAGAAGACCAAGGAGGAGGACATGATAAGGAACACTTGCTTCATCTGTGGTGAGTGTAATAGAGAAATCTAAAAACTCTGAACTTAGCATTATGAAGTTATAGGTTCATAATAGCAGTCCTTATGATAAGAAATTGATATTGACTGGAAGTACAACATTTAACTGGACAGTGCATTCGACAATGACCAGACATATGCCAATATCGGCCGGAAAGTCAGGCTATTATCATAAGCTCTGCAATAGAGAGTGCTCTAAGACTAGTGCTTCTTTAATGAGCACTAGGATTATAGCTAACAGTCTGCCATAGGCCATTTACCGGGTCAAAAGGTCAAATGTCTGATCAAGGTCTGACATCATATTGGCATAATACATCCCATTGCACTTAGGAATGTATCTATTTAAAGGCCATATCATAATATGGCCGATTAACTCTTCTCATGGTCAAACATTAATTTTTTCAAAAGAGTTATAATCTTCACTGTAGTTAGAGAGTTCTTAGATGCTCCAATTGACTTTTTTTGAGCAGTTACTTATAAAACAGCGTGTACAATTATAGTGAGTACTTCTTAGGTCTTCCTCATGGAAGTTTTGAGAACAAGGATGTGACTTTCCAACAGCATGTTGACCACGACCACAATGTGTGGAACTATATCTCTTCTTCATCGTACACCTGAAAACCAAGAGCACCACAGAATTCACAGGCCCCGAGAGTTATGTCTACGACAAAATAAAACTCTCACAGAGTGTGAGTAGTAATTAATAGGACCAAAATCATTGAAATGCCAAGAGTTACACTAGAACTGCAAGATAGTTGGAATACCAGAGTCTGTACTTTCTAACAGGCTTAAGTATATTATTCATGAAAATATAATTCAATTAGTACCATAGACTCAGCCCACTTTATTTGCAGTTCTAAGCATGCACTTAGTATATGGTATACGGGGAGGGGGGGGGGGGGGAACACTGGAATACATAATGTAAAGTACCAGAATGGAAGGTATCTGCTGATTATGGTCTGATTGCATCAACAGAAAATGTGGTTTATTATTAGGGACCAGCCTATTATGCTGGAATAATTTTAGGCATGATAGGTACTCCTGAGCATCAGGCATAATGCTAGCATACGTAATAGGTGAATTTTCAGGCATACTATGCTTCCAAACAGGAAGCAAGTTATCTCATGAACCATAATTATTTATAAATCATGCATATGTATCATTGGAATGCATGCAATGATGATATCTTATCAGTGCATGGCTGAACAATCTTTAGGCTGAGTAAGTGTGTGTAAAGAAGAAAACTTTGATTTTTCAGTAAGATATATGGGCACAATCTAGAGCATAATGGAGTCAAACAGGCATAATTAAAAGCAAAATGGGGGGAATTGCTCAAAAGCATAAAATTAGCATAATATACTGATGCCTATTTATGTATTCTTTCTGCATGGCATTTGAAATTGAGAATGAGAAGGATTACCATAACAATTATGACTTAGCTGAAATGCGGACATAAATAGAGTCAAATGTTGTGGCTAACCAATGTACTGTACGTACTAAGTATAATTCCATTTCCAGGATAAGACTGACCTGGAGTGGTTCCCAAGGTTACGATGCATGTCCCTGGACACGGAAGATGGTCCTGAACAGAAGCAGAATGAGATAAAGGAGCTGCAGAAGAACCTTGCAGCCACCACAGCCATTGTCAAGACCCTCTCCAGTCAGTTGAATGAGTTGAGAGACAATTAAGGTACGTACATGATAATTATATAGTTTTATGCTTTCTACCTATGTATTAGGCCACTCAATAGCATCAAACCTGTGTAATCAGACCACCCTGTGACCTCCTCTGTATTAGGCCATTCCACCATGTCTCAATAGCACCAAACCTGTGTAATTAGACCACCCTCTCATGATCCACCAAGTCCTAGACCTATCAAGGCCACTTGGTCACAGTAAGCAGGTTTACTGTACCAAAAATGCAAAGGAATTTCTCTTTAGTACAACAGAGCTAAAAATAACTGTATTCTTCCACTCTTCCCCACTCCCTCCTTCCCTTCCTCCCTCCTCCCCCCTCCCTCCCTCCTCCTCCTCCTCCTCTACAGCAAGGGCATAGTTAGTGTTGTTTAGCTACTACACTAATTTTGACATCTTAGATTTTTTTTTTCCTCTCTAACCAAAAGCGGAGGTGTGAAAGAATTTTAATGACAGAAATAACAGGGTCACCAATGTTACGAGACATTTCAGCCAAGCAAGTTAAATCAAAATTCAATTTTTAAATTATTTTCTTATTGTTTACTCAAGCTAAGGTCACCAATGTTATGACATCATCATGGTTATTGTGACATTTCAGCTGGGCCAAGCAAGTTAAAAAGTATATATATATATTTTTTTGCATATCGCCAATGTTATGACATCCCAAAGTATAGTGATGTGGGCAGATCTGATATCTATGGTTGTAACCAAGGATTCCTACAAGTTCAAAGTTCACATCAGGTGGCACAAAAATTAATTATTGTGGGCAGTACCTCATGAATACTATTGCACTCACAAGTGCAGAGGCTAGATTCCTATGTCTTAAAAATAATATTTCCAGCTAGTATAAAGGGATCCAGGATAACCAACTCCAATCAAGGGCTCTAGACAAAAATATAAGTCATAATGGCCCTTTCTTTTGCTCTGCTTTTCATTGCTACTTCTCTGTTGGTCTCTCAGCATGTTCAAGGATCAGGAGAATTGGATACTTCACTCACTGCACCTATGTGCAATACCAGCCAAGCAACTGCAGCTATGCTTGCATGTAAAGCCAACTTTCTGCAGTCTGCTGGCCAGAACTTCACGGATGATTGTGAAGACGGCATTGTCGAGGAATTCATGCAATGTATAAATTCAGTTCAGGGATGCAGCAATGCATCGGCATTCCTTGAAAAAGCCTTTTATGACCACTATGGGTGCATGGACACAACACTTAGAGTGCAGAAGCGAAGTTTTAGGTGTGGTTATGCCTGTCGCTATAGATGTGGCCCTGGTGAGTTGAATAGTTTTTTCCCAGAATTATTTATTTTTTTAATTCTTCCACAGTTTGCTCCCGCTATTCTTGTAGGTATACCTGTAGACGAGTGTGCAGGGTTTATTGTAGATGGTTCTGGCAGTTTGGTCTGTCATGTCAAAAGTGGACCTGGTCCATTTTGTCAAGAAAAAAGTGGACCCGGTCCAGTTTTGCTGTCTAAATCTAAGCAGGTCCATTTTTGGCAGGGGAAAAAAGTGGACCCGGTCCAGTTTTGCTGCCAAAATCCAGGCAGGTCCACTTTTGGCAGGGGAAAAAAGTGGACCCGGTCCAGTTTCCTGCCGAAATCCAGGCAGGTCCATTTTTGGCAGGGGAAAAAAGTGGACCCGGTCCAGTTTCCTGCCGAAATCCAGGCAGGTCCATTTTTGGCAGGGGAAAAAAGTGGACCCGGTCCAGTTTCCTGCCGAAATCCAGGCAGGTCCATGTTTGGCAGGGGAAAAAAGTGGACCCGGTCCAGTTTCGCTGCCGAAATCCAGGCAGGTCCAATTTTGGCAGGGGAAAAAAGTGGACCCGGTCCAGTTTCCTGCCGAAATCCAGGCAGGTCCATTTTTGGCAGGGGAAAAAGTGGACCCGGTCCAGTTTCACTGCCGAAATCCAGGCAGGTCCAATTTTGGCAGGGGAAAAAAGTGGACCTGGTCCAGTTTCCTGCCGAAATCCAGGCAGGTCCAATTTTGGCAGGGGAAAAAGTGGACCTGGTCCAGTTTCGCTGCCGAAATCCAGGCAGGTCCAATTTTGCCAAGGGAAAAAAGTGGACCCGGTCCAGTTTCGCTGCCGAAATCTAGGCAGGTCCATTTTTGGCAGGGGAAAAAAGTGGACCTGGTCCAGTTTTGCTGCCAAAATCCAGGCAGGTCCATTTTTGGCAAGGGAAAAAAGTGGACCTGGTCCAATTTTGCTGCTGAAATTTAGGCAGGTCCAGTGGACCTGGCTTTGAAGATTAACCTACCCTCCTCCCAATAATCATAAGTTAATCAATTCCATAGGTTAAGTTTATTGAAGTTTGTCAAGTTATTTTTTTCCCTTGAAAGGATACCTACGTAGGAATATAACTGCATGCTATATATATTTACATGTAGGACAAGACCACTTTATATCAGATATGTTATTCATGTAATGTCACCAGGCAGCATCTCAAGTGATATTAGACTTTACTCAAGGGTCACAAATCAAGGAGTGAACATGTGATACAAGATTACGTCATAAGTGAAATCACAATGATGATTACATAACAGTTAGTAATGATAAAAGTAATAATTAATGTTACTGTCACACACCAGTTAGAGCTTGCCCCGAGCTTACTTTCTTCCATATTTCAATTCCCTCAGGAAGAGTCCGGGAAGTTTCAGAAGTTATCTCGTCTGTGGCATGGACCCTATTGAGTTGTTTAGGTGACTCCAACCGGCGAAAACGTGTCTACACTTCAAAAGATGATATTATTCATGTACACTTAAATCTGAGTTACCCTAGTGATCTGACCATCCCTCTACTAGCACTAGACCTCCAATCTTGAACTGCACAGGAGAACATTTGTTCACCTTATTATAGTACTTTTTGCAATGTTTCTGGGCTTTCTGGATTGACTGGGTATCTCAGTGAGTTCCTGTCGCGTCGGTAGCCTGTCAGGTCAGCCCCTTCTACAGGAAGAAATGCAGCTTCAATAGGATAGCTACGGTAAGATGGCTTCTCGCCTGTTGCCTCATGTGGGGTGTTTCGATAGGCAAGCAGGCATATCCCATGTAAATACTTGTCCCACTGCTTCCCATAGACATCAACATGCTTGCATATCAGCGTCTTTAGAGTACGAGAGTACGATTAAACCTCTCGGTGAGGCCATCACACTGAAGATGGTATGCTGTAGTATTCAATTTCGTAATTCCAAGAAGACTGCATACATCGGTCATCAGGTAGGATAGCTGATTGGGTCCCTTCTCCGATAGTAGACTTTCTGGAACACCACACACATGATCTCAGCATCAGTATGTCCACTATTAAACCATACAGCCTTTTGGTCAGGGATAGGGAAAATCCATGGTCATCAGAACGATATTTGATTTGATTATTTATTTGAAGAGAATAGCTGGGTAACTTGGTACATAGCTAGCTACAGCTACAGGCAAATTTCATGAGCTTCTTTTACAGAGGCCAAAAAATCAGGTACAGATACCATAATTATACTGTGCAGTAGATATATAGTATCTATGCTGGTAGCTAGTAAGGCCATAATTAAGTAGAATCACCATGATTGCATCTAGACTCAACTTCATGCGTAGCTAGCTAAGCTAGCTATCTACTAGTCTGGCGTCGCCAGCCCAGCTTTTCTTCTTTTTTGGGGGGACGGGGAAGAAAAGTGGTCTGGTGGCTCTAGCATCAACTACTTGTGTCGCCCGCGCGCGCAGCTATAGCTGCGTCCCAATCAGATTGCTCTATTCAGTCACGTGAAGTAGTATTAATGTTGGCGAGACACACCCACTATTTATTCCAGGTTGGCAGAGCTAGAGGTATGGAGAGTAACCAAGAATTGTGTTTAAAGAGCTAGGAATACCTGGCCTGAAGCCTGAACGGCTGAAAGTTGTAGGCCTATCAGCGATTTTCAAGGGCGATGTGTTCGCAATTCTACCTACTGGCTTCGGAAAATTATTCAACCATAGATACTGTACATACATGAGTAGGGATAGGAAACGCGCGCAATTAATTGATTCTATTTTTGATCATCCGCGTTATGCTCACGTGATAATAATAATTAATGTTGTTGCTAAGAGAAATTGTCTACTCCCGGAATTATATGCTCGCAAAATAATGAATAAGGTCAAGAAAGTAATTTCTTTAATTCTTGAAAGCCCAGAGTACCTTCTGGATACACCAAGGAACACCATCACAAGGAGAGCAGCAACAGAGCTTCTTGATGCAGCTACAGAAAATGAAGAAATATTCTGCAAGTTTGCTTCTGCACTCATTAACAGAATTGAGAAAATATTTCCTGTAAAAAAATATAAAAGAAGACCCAAGGAAAGAGTTTTATCAAGGTTCCATTCTATAGTATTTAGTGATTTGGAAAAGGTGTGGGACAATCTTTATCGAAGTTTAGGAAAGCAGCTCACAGTAGATAGAATGCTGAAACAGTTCACTAACCAAAAGTTGTTTGATGATATCTATATATCATATTTCACAAGCAATGATGAATCCGAAATGTGCACATCTCCTGCCTTGAGCTTGAGCACGGACGAGGATAATATAATTAGGTACATAGCTGGATATGTTCCATTTAAGTTATTCAAAAAATATGAAAAGAAGAGCAGTGAAAAGGCCAGTTCATATATTGAGTGCTTATCTCACATGAAAGTGAATGGAAATGAAGGAAGTTTTGCAACATATGCCACAGCATGGATAGAGGAAATGAATCGTGGTGGACTATTTGAAATAAATGATGTGACATACTCACTGTTTCGTATGCTAGAGATGCTGCTCCATGAAAGAGAACCTTTAGTTTTATCTAAGGAAGAGCTTCTTAAAAAAATTGAAGAGAGTACAGATATTCAATTTCAGTGGAGTTTACTGTCTGTAGATATAGATGATGATGAATGTGCCCAGGAACTCCTGAAAGAGATATGTAGCATTTGGCTATCTATAAGATGTAATGCTTTAACAAGACGGTGGATGGAAAGCTATAAGCAGACTAAAAAAAAATCTACCAAAAGATCAAAGTCATTGCGTAAGCAATTGAAACTTAAGAGTATAGATATAAAGGGAAGGAAAAAAGAAGATACTGAAATTGAAGAGGAAGCAGAAGAAGAGGATGATTTTGATGATGATGACGAAGATGATGAAGAAGAAGATGATGAAGAGAAGAAAGAACTAGCTGGAAGATGTGGGAAACAATAACATCATGAACACACAAGATACATCCAGTATATACAATATACCATCATATTAATGTCATATTGTCATTACTTGTCCATTCTCCTCTTTCTTTTTGGGAGGGGGGTTTCATCAATGACTATTTCTTTTTGTCTTCTTCTCTTTCTGCAATTTCCTCTGACAGGGTCAAGTGCCACTGAATCATGCATTATTTTGGATAGATCATGGTTTAGATTGTTGTCCACTTCAATGCTGCTTGATGTAATCAATTTACTTATGCTCTCTTTGAGCCTTTTCACTTTCTTTTCTGCTGCAACACATCTAGCCTTTAAGCCTCTATATCGCTTGAATTTCTGAGGTGTATTCAGATATCGCATGTTAGTGTGACTTGAGGTAGAAGCATGCACAGAAGGTGACATAGTGGATACAGTGTGTGCACGATAGTGCATTGCTCTAAGGTTGCTCCTATATGAAGTGCAAACATTACATCTCTTTCCAGTGATCAGGATAACTTCGCACAAAGTGGTTCTAACTGTAGCCGGGAGTGCCTGTCATGCAATACACATTATTACATAGCACTGTTAAATGCAGTACACTTGTATGGTGTCTTACCTTGGTGTTATCTAGATATGCCACTACTCTACCATCTGACGAGACAACATTCTTCTCTTTACGCTTAGCAATCATATCTACAAACTTCCTATCTTCATTACCATGGCATAATGTTGAATTGTCAAGAATTTCTAATAATGATGATATTGAGTTGTGGTCAACCCTAGATGGAACTGTATCAAGTGCTCTGCAACAGTGAGGTTGAATTTTCTGTCCATACACATGAACAGTCCAAGAGCTATCACTTTTGATGGTAAGGCAGTATTTCATCATAGTACATTCAGCAGACATTTTACAGAAAGTAATGCATTCATTCGTGAGTGGTGAGACATCCTTCCATTCTGAACTAGGGAGAGTTATGCGCTGTTTTATGGAAGCCAATTTCATATTCACCTATACACAGGAGTTGACATTATTTTTTAGGTACCTATGATCATAGAGTACCACCTACTCTCTGCTTATAATCTCCATAACGTTTTGTACCCTTCTTTGGTGGGCGCCCTTTGGGCCTGATGATGTACTCTGCTGTCTTTCTTTCTTCATTTTTTTCAACCTTGAGGCGTAATTTTCGTTTCCCTATTACTTGCTTCTGTTTATACCAAACAAAGATTCCTTATATTTATGGCATGTAGTAACCATTACTATGTATAATGATAAGAAATGGAAATTGAAGAAACTTATAGGCCTTGAAAAAGAATCCCGCAAACTCTGTCTAGAATGTCACTAAGAAAAACACTAAAACCAGCAATGAACATAATACCTATCATTCTAAATGGGATAATGGCATGTAGTTGTGTAGAAACTGCCTGTTGAAAATACCTATACTATTGTGTCTATTTAATATCATCCAAAAAATTCCCACAAAGTATTATCCTCAGCATTAAGAATTTGCATGCACAGTTGCATGGTACGTGCAGAACCTCAAAGCAGACTATGACAATTGACACTTACTAGAATTTAGAACCTTTTTACATTGATAATCCTCCAGTTATCAATTTCGGAGGAGACAGCTTAGACCACCGAAAACTTCCCTACTCGCATAAATAACCGTTACTATGCAGGTACCGTAACGAGCTAATTCCATCGCTGTGACGTCATTGCCCGAAAAAATTTTGCGCGTTTCCTATCCCTAATGTACAGTATCTATGATTCAACACGCATGTATATTGCAATTTAAATTATTATTTTTTGAGAGAGCGCGCGGGCGTCACAAGTAGTTTATGCTAGAGCTCCCAGACCACTTTTCTTCCCCATCCCCCCAAAAAAAGAAGAAAAGCTGGGCTGGCGACGCCAGACTAGCTATCTACAAGCATAAATAAGCACCTATGAAAAATCAGGTCTTACCACGCTCTTCTTTTTCTTCTTGATGAAAAGAACTCCCTTTCTTACATTGAACATAGCTGCTTTCTCTCCAATAGCTCTCCTTTTGTCTTGACTACAGTCTGGTGGGTAGCACTGCTCAGTTTAATATGTATAAGCTGATATGCCCGGATAACTTTTGGTAAAGGGAGTCCACTTTTTTACTGGACCGCCGGTCCAATTTTTTCCCCGGTCCAAATTTTTCGTGACAGGTCGCTCAGTTGCACCAGAAGATCTCACACCGGAAGAAAGAGAAAATATTGAAACACAAAATTTATGCAGCAACTGTGTATGCAGTATAGGTAAGTTTGTCTACGTACATAATCTTTTAACATGCATTCGGCATTTTTATGATTATATACAGATGCTAGGAATCCTCCAACAGAAGAGGTTCAACGACTAAATACTAACTCTGCAATGAAACTTGGTTTATTCACTGGAATCAGTTACCTTCTTAGGCCAGGCAAAGTAGATTCCTTGTTTCTCATCACCTCCAGACCACCGCTTCAATATTCATTATTGGGAAAAGTTGTCGACCACGCCCCTTTTACGTCATAACATATCCCCAGACTGGGTGTTCTATAGCTGTCACCATTGTAGCATATAGAGCTATAACTATACAGTCAAATTACTGGTAATCATTATTCATAGTTGCTAATAAATATGGTCTAGTCACATGACTCCTGTTTATTTTTTATCTCTTAGTCTAGCAGCTAGCTAATAGACATCAATCTACAAATTCTTCATAAGGCCACATCAAGTTTATCATCCCCTCCCTCTCCTAATTTTTGCTCTTCTGGACTTTTAATTTTATTTCTACTGAGCATGCGCATGGTGTGCTCTATTTGAAGTTCAGGTGTGATTTTCATGTGATTTTAGTTTTGGTGGCTATTAAATTATGGTTTGTTATTCTCAAATATAATAAAGTGTGCAGGAACTTCAGCTTCTTTTTTTAAAATTAAAATTCAGCTTTTTATGCATATTTCCATGATATCCATGTTTATACTCGTTTGCTTTTTAGATCCTGTATAAATAGTTGCCATGGAAACCAATAAAAAATAAAAATAAAAGCCTCCCCCCCTCTCCTATTTTTTGAAGAAATTAGGATGATAAACAAGTAATTAATTTGATGTGGCCTAAGCAACATATAATTTTGGTTGTTAGCTATATAGCTATCTTGACACTGACCAAAATTTTTTTGTAAAAATTATTGCCAAATGGTCATTATCATGTAAGTTTTAGCTAGCTAGAGCTATAGCTAGTTAAAGTCATACTCCTTTGTTATCAGTATCAGTGTGGCCATGCATGCTTGAATGGGGTGGCTATGATTGCTCAGCTCTGGTATAGCTATACGTAGCTATAACTTTAGAATCTCATAACATCATAGCTATATAGCTACTGCTATCTACAGACTACAACAATAACATGTACGTAGCTACAACAATAATGGGTTATCTAAGTCCATTTTTATAGATAGCTGTAGCTACAACTGAAATATAGAGAGTAGCTAACACTGAGGGGTGTATCCACAATTTTGAGTGGCTGTGCATACGTCCACTTTATCCTTCACCCATTATCAGAAGGAGTTTCACTATACTAATGTGATCATGATTCTTGAAGGTCATGGTCCTTCACTTAGCTAACTGCAAGCATGGGATAAAATTATGTTTATAAGTTGTCTGGTGAAGACCGGACCAACCGGAGTGGTGGATACACCCCTGGCTAGTGTAGCTAGCTATATAGCTATAGCTACATTGTTGAGGTTTTTTTATTGCAACTCATTTTCACAGAATGATGAGATCTAATACATATGATGTGTCACATTGCTCCTACATCTATTACACTCTCCAAAGTGACTATAAACTCCCATCTGCAAATTATGCACCATTGGAAGAGTGTTGGAGGTATCTACGAGGAGAAATCTATGGTGTCCATTATAGTGATAGTCGAGTGGTCATCTCCTTGTTACTGATACTGGCTGGTGATATTGAAGTCAATCCAGGACCTGGTGAGTATCATATGCATGACTACACAGTAAGTTGCAAGCATTTAGCTCTTTAGCTAGACTATAGTGCAATTGCTGTCATTAGCTAATCATCCAGAAATTATCATTCAAATTGTTTACAGTTTGGAATGTAGAGCAGCTTCCTTGAAATCAGAATAATTTTTTGCCTTCAGCACCGAAGCACTGAGGCGTGCACCGGGCATTCATGTACACCCACGTAATACTAGATCTAGTTCACTTTTTTTCTAGCTCTAAGTGCTTTAATGCACCTGCACTCAAATGATGCTATAATGCTCGAGGTGAATGTAATGCACGAGCCGAAGTCGGAGTGTAGTACGGCTATAGCTTGTACCTGGGGGGTCTGCAGTTCAATTTCAATCTGGTATGATCTAGGCAATGCCATGTACTAACTTATAAGTCATTATTAGACTATATACCTAGTCTGAATAGAGCAATTTGATTGGTCAGTTGCAAGTTTCTACATAAGTACTTAGATCACAAAACCACAAAATCCTAAGGCACTTTGCCATCCTTTCCCTCTTCACCTATCAGTCTCCTGTCTCCAGACACTGCAGGACCAAGACACTGATCAACATTGTATCAAAAGTAGCCCCAGCGCACATGAGGACTAGCAGTAAGCCCCCACCCATCAATTGCAAATATATGTGCGCGAAAATATTTGTGATGATGTAATCTGTGATGTAATGACACAACTCGTTTATGTTAGAGTTACCAGACCCTTTCCCTCCCCCACCCCCAAGAAAAAGGAGGTAAAGGGTCAGCGCCACCAGACTACTTGTATAGTTATTAATTAACATAATGAAAAAAGTAGCCTCGTATCCAGGCAATGGGATCAATCTAATCTGTATATCCAGCCAACAGTCCTTACATATACGTATTGAACCTTAAGTGACAGAAAATGCTTGATTTAACCACCAAGATGTTGTCAGACACAAAAAATTAAGGGGTATGGCCATTTCTAATACCTAATTTGCTTTTATTTCATCAGCATATAATTCAGTTTAACATTTTCATGTTGAATTAATTTCTTATCTATAACTTACTTGTAATTGACTTTAACACTAACACATTTCATTGTAAATAATTTTCGTCATTTGACATGATATGAAAATATTTGAACAACGAAAGGTATATAGTGTCAGCAAAGATTTGTATGCCCACTCAGTGACACTCACATTGATGAACAGATCTGGTAATCTCTAAAGCTACACTCAGACTAATTGAACTAAAGATGCTTCAGTGATTAATCCAAGGGTAACTTGCAGAGTAGCCCAGGACATAATTATAGCTCCATAATTTCATATGGTCTAAAACTTGAAATAGTAAAAATATAATAATCATATTATGTGACAGAACTGACTAAAAAAAGTCATACAATCTCAGATCACATCAAATCAGTTTACACTTTTGATTCACAAAGTCAATGCCAATCACGTGATCCTAATCACGAGTGAAGTGACCCCAAACTGGATAGTGGCGATATATATATTGGTACGTATGTATGTACATCAAGCCCTGAGGGTAAATACTGCACATGCACAAAATAGCTACGATTGCAGCCAGGGCTCGCAGTAACAGTCAGACATCAGACATTTTCCAGACAAATTATTGTTTTGTGTAACCCATAGAAACATTGATCAGAACAAATGACCTGACAAGTATGCACGATACAAAAAACATGATGTAATAATCAGAAAGTGCGGTAGCACTCTCTATGTAGACTTGACACACAAAACACCCACGCTCATTAATAATAATAATAATAAAATAATAATAATCTTCTTCTTGACAGCCATAACTCCGACTGCTTTATCCTATATCTACAATCTTGGTACCATATTGAAGCTCTAAACCTGATCTAAGGAATGGTATTGTTCAAATTGAAGTAAAGCTAAAGTCCTAACTGTCAATTGCTGTCCGAGTGCCTTCGTGGACGCTTGACAGCCATAACTCCCGACTGCTTCATCCTATATCTACGATCTTGGTACCATCTTGAAACTCTACACCTCAGGTAAGAAATGGTATTAGAACAGCTCAAGTCCTAACTGTCAATTGCCGTTTGAGTGCCTCTGTGGACGACTCAAATTCTCGAACGCTTTGTAGACAGCACAGTTAATTTATACACTTTGTAGATGCTACGTAGACAACACTAGAAAGCTAGAACGCTTTGTAGACACAGTAACTTAGTTTATACACTGAGAAAAAACTGTCTTGCTGGTGTAGTAAGATTATTTGGTAAAGGGTCACGTTCTTGACATCCTTAGCCACGCCCCTTGAAAAAAGTGTGCAGACAAGTGAGAGTAAAAACATTTCTTCTAAATGAAAGAGTGATGTAGGCTGGAGTATATGACTATAAAAAGTACAGAAACAAGGTGCTGTACTAGGGAGATACTTTATTTTCGAGGTTTTCGTGGATTTTACTCAAAGAACGAAAATTGTGCCCTCGAATAATTTTCCAAGTAGCTATGTCGTACATGCATGTGCAATGCGTAAACTGTAGTACAGTGCAGCTGTCATGACTCTCTGTCGTTATTTTGGCTCTAAAAATCCTTCAAAGCAACCTACAAATCTTCCACTACCAGATCCTAGTGGTACTATGTCACTGACAGTCCGTCCTCTTCTATTGAAGCAGCAAACTCGAAAGTCTCTACCGTTTTGAAGCAGGGATCTACCACCAGAGGGCCATACACTATAGATTTTTGTCAAATAAAAAGGCTAAAATAGGAATAAGAGCAGTAGAACCTCCACTACGCTGGCAAATTCTCGGAGTGAGACAGCAGAGGGGGAGCTACAAAAGCATTCAATTCTATGTGTGCACTATAATGATTATTATTATAAGGGAAAAAACATTTCGTGAAATGAAAAAAAGATGTAGGGATGACCACTGCTCAAAAAAGTAAGGATAGAAATGGGATCAATCTTTGTTCTGCATATCCAGCCAACAATCCCTACATATACGTACACTACTACACTATAATCTGAAGCTACCCGACGTATATGTAAGGATTGTTGGCTGGATATACAGAACAAAGATTGATCCCACTTCCATCCTTCTTGTTTCCTTACTTTTTTGAGCAGTGGTCATCCCTACATCTTTTTTCATTTCACGAAAATTAATGCTTTTCCCTTACTTGTTCCTGGTCTTTTTTCCTCTCTTTTATGGTTTTAGCTATGTATAGAGTTCATTCTTCTATGTAAATGCAGGGACAGATGAAAGAATAGTTCTCCAATAGCATACCAGCCCAATCATTTATCAACGAGTCAAGGTGTTGCGTTATTGTTGAGCTATACTTGGAGGTCGAAGGTACTGAAATAGCTGTAGATGGATTGGTGAATGTAAATCCCCGAGTTGATACAGTAGTCTATCATCATTATCTAGAGCTAGCTAGCTAGAGATAGCTGAGTAATATTATAATTTCGAATAATTGGATATCAAATACAAATATAGAGCAAGCAAGCTGACTCTCAGGTCATGACTCGTTCTATATATGTAATAGTTATAGCATAGGTGCCCCGAGTCCTGAGGGCAAGGGTTTAATTTATATTCCATAAACCCTGGCACTCATGCTATAACCATTACATATATCCTTCAATAGCTAGTAGACTAGGCTAGCTATTTACTTTCCTGCTTTAGCAACCATGCTTTCTTGTCGCCAACGGGTGATATACCGTCATTATTGATGACACATGCTGCGGCCCTTTGATCTCGCCCATGCATGGTATATATATATAAGGGAAAAAGCATTTCGTGAAATGAAAAAAAGATGTAGGGATGACCACTGCTCAAAAAAGTAAGGAAACAAGAAGGATGGAAATGAGATCAATCTTTGTTCTGTACATCCAGCCAACAATACGTACAATACTACATTATCTGAAGCTACCCAACGTATATGTAGGGAATGTTCCAGCAATCTGATCGGTCGATTGTCATTAAATAATTCTTCAACGCCTTATCTAAGCATATGCAGACTAGCCTAGTAATGTTTTTGGCTGACATTTCTGAAGATGATATATAGGCAAATTCAATTGGATTCTACAGCAGTTTGCATTGGCTTATCGTAGTTGTTTGAAGGTCGGGTGGGCTGATAGGCTTATCTAAGTGCTTCATGGTTAGTATTAGAGGATTAGAGGTTCACATTACAGCTTCCTACACCAGCATATGCAGCCGCTTGACTGGAACCACTATAGAATCCATTAAAATGCTTATTGCACACTCTTATGTTGAATGGCTTTGTGAAATATACCAAACAATGTAGCTACTGGGCATGTCCCATAGCTATAGAGAATAGTAGTATCAGAGAGTATGATAGTACTCTCTAAGTAGGGATGGCACGGATATTCCATTGGAGTAGTACTTAATATTTTCTTTCATAACTTCAGAATACTTACCACCTGCAGTCAGCAACTCCTATTTTGAAGACAAAACACCTTCAATGTGCTAGGACTCAAGAAGATAAAGCAGTGTAGCGACTTCTAAAATTGCCATTTTCATCTGGTCCTTCATCATCATCATCATCATCATCATCATCATCATCAAACAACTTATTTCAGAATGGTTCATTCAAATGCTATAACTCTTATACCAATCTACTCAGAAATGACTGCGCTGTAATCCTTTACCTTTAAATCGACATGTTCAAAAATAGTGCATCATTTTCCAACTTGCTAGCTTTCAACCTACAACGCAGCAGATATTTTTGCCTCGGCACCAGAGTGCCGAGGCACAGTGCCAAAGGCGACTATCTATTTAGCTATGATGGTACATATTAATAGCGTGTGCAATGATGCGCAGTGATGCGTATTGAGCACGTGCATTATTAGCATTGCTAGCTCTCTAGCTACTAGCTAGCTACGCCAACACAACTTCAAGCTCTACTAAAGACAAACAGACAGGCTCGGGCTCAGGCTCACAGTCACTACGCAGTAATGCTATATCGTGAAGAGAGTGCTGATGCTTCTTGGCTGTCTTTGCCAACAAATCAAGCCCATGCAGAGAACTGACTAAAAGACAGCAATGAATAGAGATTGCAATGTACACGAACTAGGTGATCGTTTGACATGCCAAAAGAGAGCCATGTTGAAGGAGAATCTAATGGAGGAATCCAGTACACACAAGCTATGCATGAGGATCATTCAAAACGGCAGTTTGAAAGCATTGAACAGCAAGAATACTAGCTGTATAAATACCAACCTTACTACAATAAGCCATGTTGCTCAGTGCACATTATTTATAAAGTTTAATAATAATAAAGGTTGCACTGAAGTCGTGCCGAGGCATTCCTAGTCTTTTTAAAAGACTAACTTGTTATGCCCTGCCCCATACACGTGATTCTTGAACCTTGACCTCATAACTGACTAGCGAATCTGTCATTGGCTTTCTCTCATGATGTTGGTCTCTCAATGCTCAGAGCAGTCTGGTTATGAATCAAGCTTTGATCAATAAAGGCCTTAAAAATTATGTACAAAATTAGGTCAATGGCAATCTTTATTTAAAACTATATAGTTATCATTAGTCCTTCCAAATCAGATTCATTTCAGCTCAGACAATATTACGATGAAACCTCCAACATAGCTATAATACGTGAACTTTAACTTGGATAGCAGGATCACAGCATCCAGTTGTCTATAATAGAATAATAGAGCATTAGATCAAAAAAGACGATGAATAAGTAAAGGGGAAAATATTTATTCTAATAAAAAAAGAGAAGTAGAGATAGCTGTGTGCAGTTCAAAAAAGTTCAGCAACAAGAGTGAACTTCAGTCAAGTAACCTCTTACCCATCACCAACTACGAGGTAATTATTCCTACTTCTCTCCCTTTATATCTCATCATGGGAGTGAAGTAGGAATAGTTGGCTCGTAGTTGGTGATGGGTAAGGGTTACTTGACCTAAGTTCAATTTCTTGTTGCTAAACTTTTTTGAACTGCACACAGCCATCCCTACTTTTCTTTTTTATTTAGAATAAATTTTTTTCCTTTATCACAACTAGGATGATATTTTACCATATCACGTGGTATGTCCCCCTAGGCAATCTTTGCATAATGATTTACTTTATACCCATAATAAGATCAGAAGTGTGGTAGCACTCTCTATGTAGGGTTAGTATGGAATGGGCGTGGGTTCTAGACTCTCTGTACCTCTTCTATTCTTGCTACAGGCTCAACTTAACTGCTTACATCTGAAAAACAATATGTCCACTCAAACTCCTCCAGAACAGCATCAACAATCCCGTATAAATATAAAATTTTTAATGATTCAGTAAACATCAGATTCATCTTCTTAGCAGGCTGTAACTTCATGATCCTTTCACTTGCAACAATAAAATTCATATCAACTTATACAGTTACAAGTAAGGGAAAAAGCATTTCGTGAAATGAAAAAAAGATGTAGGGATGACCACTGCTCAAAAAAGTAAGGAAACAAGAAGGATGGAAATGGGATCAATCTTTGTTCTGTATATCCAGCCAACAATCCCTACATATACGTACATTACTACACTATAATCTGAAGTTACCCGACGTATATGTAGGGATTGTTGGCTGGATATACAGAACAAAGATTGATCCCATTTCCATCCTTCTTGTTTCCTTACTTTTTTGAGCAGTGGTCATCCCTACATCTTTTTTTCATTTCACGAAATGCTTTTTCCCTTATCAGAGAGTGCGGTAGCACTCTCTATGTAGGGATGACTCGGACGGCCGCGCGCGCCGCCTATAGACTAATACTAAAGTGAAATTCTAGTTCTCCCACTTAGACCTAACAAAAGCTACTGTGAATGATTATCTAGCCTACTAGAGCCTACTACAATGTGCAGACCAAGTTTCAGGACCAGGGAGCTTACCGTTTCAGAAATACGGCAAGCAGGTAAATCGCTATATTCTTCTTCTTCTCTATTATTATCAGAGAGTGCGGTAGCACTCTCTATGTAGGGATGACTCGGACGGCCGCGCACGCCGCCTATAGACTAATACAAAAGTGAAATTCCAGTTCCCCCACTTAGACCTAACAAAAGCTACTGTGAATGATTATCCAGCCTACTAGAGCCTACTACAATGTGCAGACCAAGTTTCAGGACCAGGGAGCTTACCGTTTCAGAAATACGGCAAGCAGGTAAATCGCTATATTCTTCTTCTTCTCTATTATTATTATTATTATTATTATTCTTCTTCTTATTATTATTATTCTTCTTAGACAACCATATCTCTCGAACCACTCAAGCTACAGCTATGATTTCTGGACAAATCCACTCCAAATTCTACGAACTACGATCTTTTCTACTCGTTGATCCTCGAAAGAGTCGATGAAAAAGGAGACACTATGGAGCACAGCACTCGACTAATTCAATTAGGAAGCCATCTTTTCTATAATACGCATGCGCATGTATTTCAATATCCAATTATTCGAAATCATAATATTACTCAGCTGTCTCTAGCTAGCTAGCTAGCTAGCTCTAGCTCTGGATAATGATGATGATAGGCTACTGTATCGATTCGAGGATTTAGATTCACCACGGTAGACTCTATTTCAGCATCTTCGACCTCCAAGTACGGCTCAACAACACAACACCTTGACTCGATAAATGATTGGGCTGGTATGCTATTGGAGAACTTCTTTCATCTGTCCCTGCATACACATAGAAGAATGAACTCTAATCATAGCTAAAACCATAAAGAGAGGAAAAAAGACCAGGAACAAGTAAGGGAAAAAGCATTTCGTGAAATGAAAAAAAGATGTAGGGATGACCACTGCTCAAAAAAGTAAGGAAACAAGAAGGATGGAAATGGGATCAATCTTTGTTCTGTATATCCAGCCAACAATCCCTACATATACGTCAGGTAACTTCAGATTATAGTGTAGTAATGTGTGTATATGTAGGGATTGTTGGCTGGATATACAGAACAAAGATTGATCCCATTTCCATCCTTCTTGTTTCCTTACTTTTTTGAGCAGTGGTCATCCCTACATCTTTTTTTCATTTCACGAAATGCTTTTTCCCTTACTTGTAATAATAATAATAATAATAATAATAATAATAATAATAGAGAAGAAGAAGAATATAGCGATTTACCTGCTTGCCGTATTTCTGAAACGGTAAGCTCCCTGGTCCTGAAACTTGGTCTGCACATTGTAGTAGGCTCTAGTAGGCTGGATAATCATTCACAGTAGCTTTTGTTAGGTCTAAGTGGGAGAACTAGGATTTCACTTTAGTATTAGTCTATAGGCGGCGCGCGCGGCCGTCTGAGTCATCCCTACCGCACTCTCTGATAACGTGCTTTTACCATTGTTATCCTCCAAAAAATCACTTGTATTAAACAACTTTTCATTATAAACTATATACTATGTCAGCCATTTTAAACATCATTTGTGTGCGCATCTATCAAGATCACGTGCGAGTACAAGCCATATCACCAGTACCCAAAGCTAAAACGATACAGTATAGTACGAAAACTATAATAAAATATCAACTAAACATGAGTTGATACAGTAAATAAAGGTCATATAAAAAGGTTATATAAAAGGTAAACAAACAAGTGAAAGGAAAAAAATTATGCTAAATAAAAAGGCCATGTAGGATTAGTCTGTACTTTGCAGTTTCTGAGAGCGAACATCAAAATTATGCTGCCTTCAATAATGATCCCTACATCACTGCCTAAACCAAGCAGAACACGTTTACACTGACATGAACGATTCATGCAGCTTAGTGGGAGGCAGTGATGTAGGGATTATTATTGAAGGCAGCGTAATTTGATGTTTGTTCACAGAAACTGCTATAGGTAAAGGTACAGACTAAGCCTTTTTTATTTAGTACAAAAATTTCCCCCTTCATATAATTATACAGGTGTGCCATCAGTACTGGATCAAAAACTACTAGTTTGTGCATTGAAAGATGGAGATTATGACACTATCAAAGAAGAAATCAAAAAAGGAATTGATGTAAATATTATTTTGAGAGATGAAGATGGGCATGAAAAATGTGCTTTGATGATTGCAAGCCTGAATGGGAGATTTGAAGTGGCTGAATTATTGTTAGAAAATGGTGCTCAAGTAGATCTGCAAGATGACAATGGATGGTCATCTTTAATGAGTGCAAGTTTTAATGGACATACCGAAGTGGTCAAGTTACTACTTGAAAATGGAGCCCAAGTAGATCTGCAAAACAACAAAGAATGGTCATCTTTAATGAGTGCAAGTAAGAGCGGACATACCGAAGTGGTCAAATTACTACTTGAACATGGAGCCCAAGTAGATCTGCAAAACAACATTGGATGGTCATCTTTAATTAGTGCAAGTAAGAGCGGATATTCTGTAGTGGTCAAGTTACTACTTGAATATGGTGCAAAAGTTGACCTGCAGACCAATAAAAGATGGTCTGCTTTGATGAGTGCAAGTGAGAGTGGACACACTGAAGTGGCTAAGTTACTACTTCAAAATGATGCCCAAGTAGATCTGCAAAACAACGAAGGATGGTCATCTTTAATGAGTGCAAGTAAGAGCGGACATACCGAAGTGGTCAAATTACTACTTGAAAATGGAGCCCAAGTAGATCTGCAAAACAACATTGGATGGTCATCTTTAATGAGTGCAAGTAAGAGCGGATATTCTGTAGTGGTCAAGTTACTACTTGAAAATGGTGCAAAAGTTGACCTGCAGACCAACAAAAGATGGTCTGCTTTGATGAGTGCAAGTGAGAGTGGACACACTGAAGTGGCTAAGTTACTACTTCAAAATGATGCCCAAGTAGATCTGCAAAACAACGAAGGATGGTCATCTTTAATGAGTGCAAGTAAGAACGGATATTCTGAAGTGGTCAAGTTACTACTTGAAAATGGTGCAAGAGTTGACCTGCAAAACTACAGAGGATGGTCTGCTTTGATGAGTGCAAGTGAGAGTGGACACACTGAAGTGGCTAAGTTACTACTTCAAAATGGTGCCCAAGTAGATCTGCAAAACAACAAAGGATGGTCATCTTTAATGAGTGCAAGTAAGAGCGGATATTCTGAAGTGGTCAAGTTACTACTTGAAAATGGTGCTCAAGTAGATCTGCAAAACAAGAATGGAGAATCTGCTTTATACCTTGCAAGACACGAAGACCACACTGAAGTGGTCCATTTATTACTCAACGAAGGTAATTTTTATTGTTTGCTGTAGGTTCCCAACCCATAATGAGTGTACTCTGGTATACTGTATATAGTTACTTGCTATTCTCAAGGGCTGTTTTTATAGTGTCAAACTCTCAGAACTTTCAATGCGTTTCATTGTGGTTTTAAAAGAATGCCTGTATATGAATATGATTATATTTGCATTGCTTTAAACTTTACTAATAAATAGTGGTATCAAAAACTACTACTTGAATTGCTTGAAAAGTATTTAAAAAAGTGTAGAAAAGTGTAGAATGAAAATAAAAATTAATCATATTCATGATCACTAATTACATTGTGTAGAAACCCAACAAGACTGCTGAATGTTTGACAGTATAAAAGGGACTCATAGTCTTGGTCACCATATAATATAACCTATACTTAATTCTTCAATAATAGTTATGTTCTTATGAAGTGGTCAACCTACTGATTCATGATAGTTACACATCTACTCTTATATTATGCACATTAGATGGAATAACCTCAATTCATTGACACTTGTGTTAGTTTTCAGCAATTGTTAGGGATGGTAGAGATACAATAGATCCTATCTAAAGAAAGGATCAACTATATATACTGCATATAGCAAGAGGTTATGGTTATTAGTGAACATGTGCACATGCACTCTTGCCTGCAATGCAGCTGCAAAAGTTATTTCTGTGAAATTTGACTGATCTGCAAAAGTTGAGCTCCTTGAAATTAAAGAGTGATTACTACAAATTGAGATATCTTACTAATAGTATTAATTTCTCTCCTTGATTTTTAAGGTATTTTGTATTGGTGTGGCCATGAGAACATCTGACTTCTCCCTCCAGTAGCTTCTCCTCTGTAACTAGTTCCTGCCTCACCACTGTCCTAGAGCATCCGGTGTCCAGTACAATGTCAGGTACTGCTGTCCCCTTAATCACTCCACTCTGTGTAGACCAATCTTCAGCTCTGCTACTGCATTACTAGGGCAATTTGTAGCAATATGACCAGTCTCCTCCTTCTTTGTAATAACTGATTCCTTTAGATGGTTCTCCTTTGGTTGGCTCTCCCCATCTTTCCTGAGCCAAATGTCTTCTCATCCACAGGTGTGACACCTCCTTGTCTCACTCCTGGTAGTGTCCTTCTTGGGATCCCTTCTCTGAATTCCCTCCTTGGAGTTGCCTGAGTCTACTAACAGTGTTGACTTTTTGGCTTATTCGTTCTGAGCTGCCAGCTCTCCAGCATCCAATGAATGTTGTCACTGGTTTCCTTTCTCAAATCGATACATGAAGATCTGGGGTTAATGAGTTGAGAAACTGCTCCATGACAAAGACCACCAATCTGCTCCACTGTTGAGTACTTTTGCATCTCATTTCTGCCATAAGACTTGTAGCCTCACCACCAGTTCTCAGTGTGACTTGTTCTTCTCTCTGGTGATGCTGACGATATACTATGTCATAATGCTTTATCGCCTTCAATTGTTCATAGTCATTGGCTTTGTTGCATAAGCTTTCTGTGCTGGATCTGATAGTTGCCCATTTTCTCCTTTCCATGCTATAAGCTTCCATCACCCTTTCAAATGTAGTTAAATAGGCCTCTATCATCCTGATCAGTCAGCTTAGCGATTTTCACTTTTTCTGTCACTAGCTGGAGGTGCATTTTAATGTTGCCCAACAGTAGCTAGTGTTATCAATCATTGCATCTGTTTTTCCCGTCATCAGCCATGAGTACCCTAACTATATATCTCCACCAAATCACCATGGATTCCTGATTCTGTCATAGTGATATTCTTGGGACTTGGCTTCCTGTACTTTAGTCCAGATCTTGTAGTCATAAACGTGTGTCCTATCTTCAAATAAGAGACAGCTGTATTCCACTGCTGCCACCAAATGTAGGATAGGACCCGGAACGGGATTGAAAATATATTAAATTGGCAGAATAACTGACAATAGAATCTCAACACTAGAGTGTATTAAATTAATATACTTTGCTCTATTGTATATAGGTGTTGAACCACCAAGTGATGTTGAACCACCAAGTGATACTCAGCACAGGGAAGCTTATTATAAAGCCATCAAAGAGAAGATTTCAGTGAGAATAAAGATGGCTAGGCTTGTTCATGCTGGCATTCCTCGATCAGGAAAGTCATCCACAATAAAGCGTTTGATGGGAGAGATTAAGAATCTCCTGGAGGAGGAAGAAAAGGGAAATATTTCACCTAGTACAGGAGTTGCTGAATATACAGGGCAGATTATCATCAAACATAGTGACACAAGGAATGTAAGTTGTGATATAACAACAATCTCATCAAGTGATTCAGGTTCATCCGAGTGGTCCAAACTTAAAGGCTTCATCAAAGAAGACAAGATGCTTAGCCGACTATTGAGCAAATTAGTCCAAAAGAATTCAGCAAGTGAATCTTCAGAACCTGCATCTTCACTGGAGAAAGATTCTGAACCAGCTCCTTTACTAACAGAATATTCTGAACCAGCTCCTTTACTAGCAGAAGATTCTGAACCAGCTCCTTTGCAACATACTGTAGCTGTAAAACAAGAGGAAATCAAAAAAATGTTTGCAGATTCCAGAATGAGTCAGGATCTTGAAGAGATCCAAATTCTACTGAAGGATCTTAAACACCTTATCCTTCTGATCAATACCGACACTGGTGGCCAGCCTGAATTTCTCGATATGCTATCTGCCCTGATCATGGGTCCTTCCCTTTATCTTCTCTACCACCGACTAATTGATTCACTGAATAAACCTTTCAAGATAAGTTACACCCATTCTGATGGTGAGTGTACTGATGAATATGAGTCTACCATTACTGTGGAGGAAATCCTGTTTCAAATTCTTGCTAGTATTGCTTGCTTCAGCAACCCTAAACAAGATAAATCGACTGAAAGCAACAGTTCAGAGAGATCAATTCATGAAAGGATGTCTGAGAATTATCCTATTCATTCAAGAGCCCTCATTGTAGGGACCTACCTGGATGAGATAAAAAGTGAAGAATTATCAGAAAAACAAGAATCTTTCCAAGACAGAGTTAAGAACACTAGTTTTAATGAAGGCATACTACTGTCTGCTCAAACTCGCAAGCCAATTTTAACGGTGGATAATTACAAAGGTGATGATAATGACAGAAAAGAGACACAAAAGGTCTTGGAAGAAGTAATCAGAAAAAACTTTAAAGAAATTGAGATCCCAGCAGCCTGGCTGATATTGAGTCTGTACATGCGCAAGGATATTGACAGTAACCCAAGAAAGTGTATTATGTCTCTAAATGATTGTGAGAAGCAAGCAATGAAGCTTGGAATTGACAAGGAAGAATTAAAGGATGCTCTTTGGTTCCTGCATCACTGCATGGGGCTAGTCTTGTATTATCCTGAAGTGAAAGAAATTAAAAACAAAGTTTTTTGTGATGTGCAGATCATATTTGACAGTATCTCACAGCTGATTGTGCACACTTTCACTGACACACAAAAATTTAGTCAAGGCATAACAGATAAATTCAAGGAAAAAGGAATGTTTTCAAATGAAGACCTTCGTCGTGCCATACAATTTAGCAAAGATGATGAATCGAATCAACTCCCTGTGGATGAATTAGTGAAGCTCCTTGAACACCTCAAGATTTTGACAGTGATCTCTGATTCTACCAATAAAACCTACTTCATGCCCTGCATCCTGAAAAGTGCTGCAGCTGATGAACTGAATAAGGATTGTATTCAAAACCCAGCACCTTTGATGTTGCAATACAATTGTGGTTTTGTGCCTGTGGGTATATTTTCCCACATGATCGCTGACATTGCCTCTCAATGGAAATTGTCTAAAAGTAAAACCTGGAAGAATAAGATCAAATTTTTAGTGCAAGATACTAAAGTTATTCTGGTATCACGTCCGACACACATTACAATTGCATTTTCACAAAGTTCTCATTCATCATGTATCAAAAAATGTCCTGCCATAGTCGAGAAGATTAAGTCTTCCTTGAATAAAGTAACTAAACTTATGCCTTACAAGTCTAATGCACAGTATAAGTTTGGATTTGAGTGCAAGCATACCACTAGCCCTGCTAATTCTCCAGTAAAGGATAATCTAGTGAAGGACCATCTGCGTCTGCTAGAGGGGGAAGATTTCATGAGATGTCAGTTGGATGAACATGTAGTTTATTTAAAAGATGAGCCCTCTCAAGGTGTTTGGTTTTCAAAGGTTAGCCACATTATTAATGATAATAATGACACCTTTTACAATAATTTTCCTATATAATAGAGTGCCTGCTTAATTACTGGCAAACAGAGTGAGGATAATCCCTTTAGTGATGGTAAGTAGCAATTTACTTAGCTAATAATTATGGCGTATCTGGAAATGATTATATCAACCTCTCAAAAGGCTCATCCCCATCCATGGGTGGTTATTATTTCTATTTATTTATGTGAAGGCCATCATACTTCATTTTCCCAAATTCCTCAGTCAGAAAAATCTCATCTAGGAGACTATATTCCCATCAGTAAGTATTATTATTATCACTGTTATTGTAGTTGTTGTTGTTGTTGTTGTTGTTGTTACAAGTGAGTACATAATTATCATTTCTAGGTTACTGCATAATAGCTATAACATACATCACTTGCCGAGTTGTATTATTGTTGTTATTTTTTGTTGTGTTTTGTTTTTGTTAATAATAAAGGTCGTCATGATGTGAGGCTAGCACTGCAGGGCATAACGAAGGAATGGGATGACCTTGCAGAGGCCCTTGGATTGCCTGACTCAGACATTGATGCCATAAAGATAAACAATCCTTCTGACGTGAAGCAGTGTGTGAAGGAAGTTGTAGATCAATGGCTCAAGGGGAAAGGGAGTGAGTCACCATCATGGACTAACCTCTGCACGGCCCTGAAAGACCCTTTGGTCAACCGCAAAGACCTTGCATCAAACATTGAAAAAAATATGAATCACTAGACCTTCAGTAGGAATAAAGAATAATGTCAGCTTGCACATTCATTGCCCATTTCTTTTTGTATCATTAATAATATTTTATGAAAACTCTATAATTATAGCTGTTATACTTGAGGAATGTTCATTATCATTACATCTAACTCTTAATTCAATCACCTGCACTTAACATTATTCTCATAATCTTTTATCAGATTATTCAACTGTGTAGCATTTCAGAATGCAAGGTGTACACATCAGTCCTGCACATATCAGTGATCTTCTCCTGAACCTCAGGCTCTGACAGTCCTATATACTTAATTGTGGTGTAAATACTTTTAGCATGTTAGTAGCCTCCCATAATCTATACTGGTCATCTCTGGTTATCCCTGCATGTTCATACATGTGAGTTAGTATGTGGAATGTTCCCTGTAAGAACAACAATATCTAGCTAGAAGACTTTTTCCTGTACAAAACTCATCTTTCTGCCCTTCATTAAAAATAACCTCTACATTTTCTACAAGGTCATTATGATATGAAGATAGCATTGCAGGGCATAACTAAGGAATGGGATGACCTTGCAGAGGTAGCTCTTCTATGTGAATTATAGCTAGCTATAATGTTAAGATGTTAGAAGATTCTTTTATATAATTATACAGATAGATAGGTAGCTAGGTAGGTATAACAACATTGTCATGTTGACTTCTCCTTTAATCCATGGTAATTTAGTCACCCCCAATAATTATTGATTAATATGTGTGGGTGTCATAGCTAGCTATGTAGAATGAGCAGATTTTGGCAATCTAGCTACTGACATTTACTTAATTAACACGAGGCTAAATCACTTGTCCTTTTAGTACATAGCAGGAAATTTTTTTGTAGGATAAATAGAAAAAAAAAAGAAAAAAAAAAGCTAGCTAATGCAGCATAACCAGTTGATCACAAAATTGACCCCATAGCTAGCTACATGTAAGTTATTACCACAATCATGCATGTAATCTAGCTAGCTATCACTTTAACATCGAAGTGGAGTCCCAGATAGAAATCCGGCTTATTCCTCCAATCAGATGAAACTTTGGTGTATAATAGGAGTTTCGATTTTTTTTGTGGTGATCACCTGTACATACCTACCTGAGAGACTGTCACGTTCTGACCACCTCTCTAATGGGGACGTTACTGTCTGTCTGGTTATCACATACTATAATGCCCACTAGCTACACGGTTTATTGAGAATATAGGCACCTATGTATATTCATTTTGACAGCTTAGGTTCTGGACTCACATATGATTTGAATTGGCTGTGCAGTCAGTAGTTATCAGGCACCTATAGCTACTTATAGGTGCAGGATTTGGATTGTGCAGGCACCTAATGATGATTTGGATGAGTTAGCCATCAGGCACTTACGTAGAGGTAATTGAAATTGATACATTCATTCCTTGAGACATCATAACTTTTTCAACAACAAAATTCAGCAGTTATAGTGCTAGCTAGAAGTAAAGTGGGTAGCTATACTGCTTCAGTACCTTAATGACGTGTCAACAATTTCCTGAGACTGGAACCAAGTTTCTTTTATAACAGTGTGGATGCCAATGTGCATGCTCAGCCAGTTGGAGATATGAGTTAAGTAGCCTGACATAGACCGAGACTATCATGGAGAAAAGCAGAGAGGAAAAGGTATGTACCTTAAACTAATGTGTGGATTGGTACCCTTTTATCCATTCACTTGATTGTGAGGCCTGGAGATTTCTAAGTGCATATATTGTGTAGCAACAATTATTATAGCTATATATTTTGGGTCTTAGATCATGTTTGTCAGTTACCTAGCACTGCCTTATCCAGTTAAGTTTAAGTTCCTTCATACCTTGAGTAATATTCATCCCCTTGGGGTTGCATTGTGGGTGTGAAGCTTCATGATATTGAAAGTTTCCCTAGACAAAAACCACATAAAGTACTTCTAGAAATGTAATTATTAGGAGCAAGGCACCTAATTAGTCATCTTAGAGTCACCATTATGTTGTAACTATACTGACAGCATTTATCTGGTTATCAAAATTATTATGGTGCATGTTAGCTAGCTATAAATTATGTCATAGTTATACATGTATTTTTGTGTTGTGGTTTCCATCTTTATTTGCTTGCTTCACTGCATAGCCAGAGGAAGTGTGACATGCATCATAGCTCATCACAGAGCTGCATGAAAGTTTGAACTGACTGGTTCTAATGGCATAATTCTTTCTTTACATTCACAGATTCAGAAGCATAAGAAGCCTTAAGTGAAGGGATATAATGCATGGCCATCCAAAAATTTCCACGCACAAGCACACCAGACCACTCAAAATTCTGTGGATACACCCCTGCATTAGTTTTCTACCTATGTATGCAGCTGCATACCCGCCACATACAAAATCTTCTGAGTTGAAAGGAATATACTTGCTCGCTCGCTCGCTGTGACTCAAGTGTTGTACATTGCCCTAGTATATATATATATCTAGGTCTACACTCCAAAATCCAGGCGTACATACGTATGTGTCCCAAATTAGTAGCGCTATGCGTGTGCATAATGTGCATGCTCCAATTGTAATCAAGCTATATTCTAGATTGTTTTCTACAGCCTTTTGTCAAATTATAAACTCAACAGCAAATCTGTTGCAGCACTAAACTTGCTTGCTCACTCGCTGTCAAAATTAATGCCCTAGTTAATCTGTCAAAAGTAAGTGTGATTACTATATTCTATGGTCCTAAGTTGTGACAAGTTATCACACCACATACAATTTGTGACTGTACACTCCATGACCCTGGTAGTCTGGCATAGCAGCGACCCTTACCAACCCAAGGGAAGGAAAAGGGTCTGGGGACATTAGCATCAACGACTTGTCTCACGTCAAGATTTTGACGTGACCAATCAGATCGCTTGATGGATAATTATTGTATTTTGTGACGTACACGTAACGTATAATAATGAACGTGCAGCCTTTAAGCTTTTCAATGCTTAAGACTGACTGCAGAGACATGGATTGTATAGGCTGCGGTGAGCTCACGCAGAAGGGATCTAGAAGAATCATATCTGACTCCACAGACATTCTTTCTTTGTGGGAGGAAGCATTGAAGAAAATTTGGAAGAGACAAGGGCCAAGAAGATGATCGATTTATGTAGAAAATGCTTTAATAGCTATGCCAAAGTTAAGAAAGAAGTAGAGGTATCTAGTCAAGTTTTTATATAGCTATCTAGCAACTTTAGGTCATCCACCAGAATTTGAGCAAGGCTCTTGATGCGCACAAAATTATGATTATACCGTGCACGTGATAATCTTGTTGTAAGCTGGAATTCCAAAGTGACAAGTTGTTGATGCTTTCCCTTGGGTTGGTAAGGGTCGCCGCTACGCCAGACTATGACCCTGGCCCCTTATGACCACACCTACTTTATACTCCATGACCATACTCACTACACTTAGTGACCACAAGGTGTCTGTCAGAGGAGCAACAGCGTATACCAAAGAGCATGGTACATGATCACTCCAGCTTAAAGGTCAAGCAAGTTTCACGCCCTAAACCATCTCCTGTGACAGTGTTAACAATAGAAGAAGAGACTGAATCATGTTATCTTTCTATTATGATTATCATTATCACTTCTTACAATAATAAGCACATGTGCAGCCATTTTACATTCATTTTAATAGCTGTCCGCCAACTGCCTCTATTGTCCGCTAACTGCCTCCAGTAGGCGCCTACTCTAAATCTCTCAGCATAATAGGACTTGCTTAGCTTCCTGCCTGGATAGAGCGAGGTAGTCCCATAGCCATCCAAAGCCCCCCTGCAATCTTCCTTGCACTCGCTAACCCGCCGGGAAAAACCACAACGTATATCTATGCCACAACTTTGTTAACTGTCCGTTTACTACCTCCGTTACTCTAGTTGATGCATGCTAGAGCCCCCAGACCACTTTTCTTCCCCCTCCCCCCAAAAAGAAGAAAAGCTGGGCTGGCGACGCCAGACTATTTTGGATGAGAGCTATTCTTAGAGATCAAAGATTGGGGCGCACGTAAAAGAGATGTCGACACTTTTAAAAGAGGTTGGTATACTAAAGATTAATGGTTTTCTAGTTCACATGCGCAAGTAGGCGCGCGACTAAAAGGCAGCTGTATTTCATTTTATGACCATTTAATTGTACATAATTATGTTGTTGTACATTGTGCATGTGTTACTATACTTTATTTAGTCCTAGTCTCGCGGGCCGACCCTTTACCAACCCAAGGGAACGTCTGGTCACGTTTTGTTCTGCACACTCAGCAGTTTTGGGTTGATTGCTCCTACCGCCACTAACTGTTCTTTTTCCAAGTTGCGGTTTCATCAAATGTTTCACTTTGTCGACAAAGTCCTGAATTCTTATTTTGTGTCCAGGAGGAAATTTCTTGCTTCTCATGTACTCCGGGTTATTTGGATATTCATCAGATATGAATTGTTCAAGCAGTTCAATTGAATTTCCAGGTTTATTACTGATGTCCATTTTAGTGATTACTTCAAGGGTATCAAATCCTGCAGCTATAAAGCATTTAACAACATAGGGGTTACTTGACTGAAGTTCACTCTCTTGTTGCTGAACTTTTTTGAACCGCACACAGCCATCCCTACTTCTCTTTTTTATTTAGAATAAATATTTTTTCCTTTACTTGTTCATCATCTTTTTTGATGTAATGCTCCATTGCAGATTTCATCATAATATTGTATGAGCCTGATCTGGAAGATCTACAGTTTATAATAAGATTGCCATTGACCTAATTTTGTATATATAATTTTTAAGGCCTTTACTGATATGTACCTGATATACTGTTGAATCAAGGCTTGATTCATAAGCAGTAGGGTTTATGCTCTGAGCATCGAGAGACCGAGACAGCTAATGACAGATTCACTAGTCAGTTGCGAGGTCAAGGTCCAAGAATCACATGTACGGGGCGGGGCATAAAAATGTCTGCCTCGTTGTAGGTTGAAAGCTAACAAGTTGGAAAATGACGTGCTATTCTTGAACATGTCGATTTAAAGGTAAAGGATTATAGCGCAGTCATTTCTGAGTAGATTGGTATGAGAATTATAGCATTTAAATGAACCATTTCTGAAATAAGTTGTTTGATGATGATGATGATGATGATGATGATGAGGATGATGAACGACCAGATGAAAACGGTGATTTTTGAAGTCGCTGTAAAATGATACTGCTTTATTCTCTGCTCTTCATATTTGAGTCCTAGCATGTTGAAGGTGTTCTGTCTTCAGGTTAGGAGTTACGGACTGCAGGAGGTAAGTATTCTGGAGTTATGAAAGAAAATATTAAGTACTACTCCAATGGAGCATCCGTGCCATCCCTACTTAGAGAGTACTATCGTACTCTCTGATACCAACACAAATTTGCTGGAATCAATCTGGCACAGTTACTAGAGAGACACAGGAGCTGCAATGCTGGAACAATTTTTAGGGTCAATGTTGCAGTCTATAAATGATATTGACACTATTGACATCATTAATTTTAATACTGGCATAAACTGTAGAGTGACCAGGATATCTGGAATGGAGTGCAGCAGTGGACCATTACTTTCTTGTACATAGCCGATGCTTCCTTCCTCCCATGAGTGCTCTAAGTAATTGGTTTATATTTTTAACATTAATGCAGTAACATGCATCTAATACCACTCATTCTATAAAAGAAGGATGACTCTACTTACTCACAAAACTAGATAATAAGCACAAAACTAAGTCATGAAGACTACCATTCCCCCAACAAATTTTCTTCTAATTTTCTAGATTGCTAAAGTGTGGAATTTAGCCATTTCTCGTTTGGTGTACTGTTAGTTCAGAATTACACGACAGTATCTTAACCCCAGTGACAACTTAGAGGTCATTGATGATCCTCAAGACCCTCTAGGAGTTGTTTACAAACCAGTTCCAGAAATGGAGAGAAGGAAAGATCATATTTCGCTGATAAGTGAACACTCTCTCATGCCAATCATTACTAAATAGGAATAAATGAAATTGTGCGTGCAAATTATAAATACTAACCACCGCTTGCAGTTTCCCTGTGAAAGAGCAGCTACACGCGTCCAGTTGCTACCCACGTAACTAGGTTAGTTTCTTGGTCTCAAACCATAACATGGAGTGCTCACAGAATTTTCAATTAGCCTATGCTGCCGTTTCCAATCCCTGAAGTAATTATACTATCTATGACTGAATTAATTATCGGTCCAAGAAATTCCTGGACCAGTATATAGAACAAAACGCTCATGCAAGTTTGACCAGACCCTTTCCCTTCCCTTGGGTCGGCCCGCAAGACTACTTTAGTCCCAGGTCTCTCTCTGTAGCTAGGCTACTAGCTTAGTCCATTGCTATTCAAACATGGCTGTCGTGACTCGGTTTGTTTCCTCACATACAGGAGCTCCAGACGTTTACTATTGAGCAGTTAGAGGAGGTGAGTTGTTATGAAATACGTAGCTGCTGTGTTGTTGTGTTGATCCAGTATCTCCAACAAGACCCTCTAGACTGTCACTGCCAGCACCTTAGTCCCATAGCAACAGTAGGCCATTACATAGCAACAGTGCATAAAGAATGGGTTGTTTGTTGGAATGCTGGACTACTCACCTTCAAAGCAGCATAATATGCCCCATTGTTATCAGGATAAAATGATTTGCTAGGAGGTAGCTAGACTAGAGCACAGAATCAATAAAAGGCACAAAAATCAGGGCGTACAGTATTATGTAAGAGATTGTTCGAGAAGGTTAGTACAGTACAAATCGACAAGTGTTAATGTTATCCAATACATGTTTCATGGGCATACCTCATGCTCATCTGGCATATCTGCTACTATGACAATATGCTGACTCAGCAAAATTCCTTGACAAGGGAAGTGTGTGAGGTCTATCAACTCATGCACCTGTAGACTCTATTAAGCATTAAAAATAATGAAGATTCTCCACCTTTAGTTCAAATGGCTTGCATACTAGACCCCTGCTCAATTTTTTTCAGGCCATTGTACTCTCTCAAAAGTCTGCCGAGGGAAGTGGGTGTGGCATAGCGACTCATGGACCCCTTGATTTTATAGAGCATAATTTACTCTACACGTTCTCTAAGTTTGGAAGCCGTAGCTCACATAGTGTGTGTGTGTGTGTGTGTTTGTGGTGCATGATGGCTGTCTTCATGTGTGTGTTGTATGGTTGTCTCACCTTCTCTCTCTCGCTCACTCCTCACAGTTGAAAGCATACAATCAGAGGATGATAACGCACTGGAAACAGGTGAGTGATGAGTGTTACTGTAGCAGTGGTATGATGAGGGTGTGGCATGTGGGCCAGTCCATACCTGATGTGTGTTCCATGTGTGCAGGAGATAGCTAAGATGAAGAGGGTGTCTTCTTCAGATAGCCTGAAGTGGGAAGTTCAGTGGAGGGAGACATGGATCAATAACAACGTACTAGACATTCTTGCTATCAACGAAGAATTAGACAAGCGAAAGAAACTTGATTGTAAGTATAGAGATGTTCAACCACTTAGCACTAATTTGGCAAGCGAAGCGAGCCACTCTCTGGTCATGTCAACGGGAGCTCGAAATATATATTTATTTATTCTTACAGACCACGCCCACTAGTACATTTTCCCCATAGACGAGCTGTTGAATAAATCCCCATATTCAACGGCTATATTCAACGGTATATGCATGGGCAGACTAGCCTAGTAACCTTTTTGGCCGACATTTCTGAAGATGATAGGCAAGCTTAATTGAATCTTACAGCGGTTTGTCAAGGTGCATTAGTTATTTGTAGGGCCTGGTAGGCTGCTAGGCTTATCTAAAGTGCTTGTGGTGATATTACAGGTTCTCATAACAGCTTCCTACAGACGTATGTTTATATGACAGGCTATAAACACTCCTTAGACTTGTTAGTTGTGACATATGTAGTGCACTGTAAGAATAAATCACTTATTACACTCGTCAGCTGTGAGATATGGCGAGATATTTCACTCGGCTTGTGAAATATCTCCCCCATATCTGACTCGTGTAATAAGTCTTATTGGCTAGCGAAGCGAGCCACTCTCTGGTCATGTCAACGGGAGCTAGCTCGAGATATATATTTATATTTATAGCCTGTTGCCATGGCAACAGATCGATTTACATGGATTTATAAATGTGATACAGTGCATGTAATTATAGCCTGGGGTGGTGTTTACAGGGAAAAGTTAGATATAGATTCTGCAAAATTGATATTGCACTTTGCACTTTAAGGAGTTGTGACCAGAGTATGTGACAGTATAGAGTTCTGTCCTTATACTAACTACTCTCAGAAAAGCTTGTCATGGAATTTTAATATTATTCATTGAACACGTTGCGCACGCTATAATGATAATGATATTCATTGACCACATTCCACATTTCAAACCCAACAAGCTTTTCAGAGAGTAGCCAGCATAAAAGGCAGAACTTGCGAGCTGTGTAACAGCGTGGCTGCACTAGCTGCCCTACTTGCCATTCAGCGTCCAACCATAATTATGACGTTGTGCCCCTACCGTACGTGAGCAAGTTAAAGCACAGTGAGTGGGCGGGTTATAGACTGAAAGATAGTTCGGTATCTTGGGATGGCCATGTTCTTGTAAGCAGCCAAAAAAAGTAGCTACATCGCTATAGAGACAGAAGCACTGAGCATGCGTAGTACACTCGCGCGGGCTATATGTAACGTACGTCACTCAAATTGCGCTTACGCATGCGCATGAAATAGCTACTAAGCAACGTCATAATAAGCAATCATTTTCGTTAAGCTTGAAGTTGAAACACTATTGTAGCGAGTATTATGGAACTCAGAGAACCAGAAAACAAGCGAAGGAGGGCCCCAGAACACCCTCTAGAAACTGACCAGCAAAGAAGAGCGAGACCTCATGAAAGAAATGAAAGAGACAGAGCTAGAAGGAGAACAGAGTCAAAGGAACAGAGAAAAACAAGACTAGCAAAGAAATACGACAGATGCTACGACAGATGCTAAGTGCTAAGTGGATTGTAGGCGCTTGGCTTTCTAAGTGCTTGTGGTAAGCATTATACAGCCTCCTATGTATGCAGCTGCAATATCTTAGTAAGTCAAAGTACAAATGACTTTCACCAACTGCTTCGCTCGCTGATTGAATATGTTACACGAACATACCCTAGTAACTATTACTTATATATACGTAGGTCAATAGCTAGCGGGCATAATTAATAATAGCATGCGCACGTTTGTTTGACCTTTGACCCCACAAATGAAACGTGCCCATAGCATAGATATACTAGACTACGTACGTACACAGTACAGGATTGGAAACAGGTCGCGTGCGCCCATAACGACAATACTGACAATCCGTGTAGGCAGCTATTCGTGCTAAATTGCCCCAAACAAACAGGGGAGGAGAAGTAGTGTGCCAAATTTCTGCTAAACTATAGCCAATTGGTAAGTTCAAAAAATGCAAAGAGTGGGCTAGTATAGTGCTAAACAAGCATAGTTCTTAAAAAGGCTGGTTTCTCAAGTATAATTGCGAGTAACAATGGTAGTTCGACTTTGTGGACCTCTGGAGCTTGGATGTTAAAAGTATAGTCTCTTTTTCCCCACTAATCTGTTAGGTAGTGATCATTTATATGTACATATGTACTTTTTAAAGGTGCCTGTAAAAAAATCATGTCGATGTTACTGTTTCTTCAGATTACCCATGGCTGGCTGTCAAGAAAAGCTATAGTAAAGAAGGATACTATAATGTAACAACTAATACTGTCACTTTACACATATTTCCTTTCATATTATGATAAAAAAATGATAATAACAAGTACTGATAGTGCACTGCTGAACATCCAATTCATCGAGAGATTTGTTGTGATATACTTGTTTTGAGGGATCAAGATGAAGAGTAAAGCTGCCCCAGTGTATCCTTTCCTGCCCCTGATACAAGAAGGTATCTCATCTCCTCATATAAGAACAACAACATAGTGAAATGGCTTCTTAAACCATCAATGGCAAATGGCATGTCATCTCCAGCCCTGCACAAAATTAAAACTACTTGAGTACATATGGTCAACTAGTAGCTATCTTTCATTTTATACCAAAAGTAAGACAGCTAGACTTTTATTTTAGTAGTAGGAGTGCCACAAAACTTTTCAGTCACCTGTTTCCACGTTTTTCTTCCATAGCAACAGTAAATAGACTAAACTGACATGATAAACTACTACAGCTATAGGTCATTGAGCCTTTTCACTTATAATCATAATTATTGCTGCGCTAAATACCTTGCCTTTCATCCTCTTTCTTATTTTGTGTAAGATTTCTCTGTTCGCCAGGTACCTACACGGATGGTCTATAAATTCTACGTGCGCATGCCCTGTTTCCAATCCTGTGTACGTAGTCTAGTATATCTATGCCCATAGCATGCACTTAGAACAGTTTGAGCTTATTGTTTTCTACAGCATTTTGTCATAGAGGTGCTAAGTGGATTGTAGGCGCTTGGCTTTCTAAGTGCTTGTGGTAAGCATTATACAGCCTCCTATGTATGCAGCTGCAATATCTTAGTAGGTCAAAGTACAAATGACTTTCACAGGGATGGAGACAGCTGATTAATAATGGGGGGGCTAAAGACAAACTAAGGCTAACCTAAAAGGATGTACAGATACCCTCCCAGGAAAATTTGCAACTTTGAAACTAGAGAGCATAGCAATGCATGGTAAAGTGCATTCATAAGAAACAAAATTTAGTTAAAAGTGGGGGGGCTGGAGCCCCCCTGCCCCCCTGTTTTCTCCCTGTTTCACCAACTGCTTCGCTCACCGATTGAATATGTTACACGAACATACCCTAGTATATATATTTATATATATATATATATATATGCTAGCAGGCATAATTAATAATACGCATGCTCACGTTCGTTTGACCTTTGACCCCACAAATGAAACATGCCCATAGCACTTAGAACAAACAGCTTGAGCTTATTGTTTTCTACAGCATTTTGTCATAGAGGTGCTAAGTGGATTGTAGGCGCTTGGCTTTCTAAGTGCTTGTGGTAAGCATTATACAGCCTCCTATGTATGCAGCTGCAATATCTTAGTAAGTCAAAGTACAAATGACTTTCACCAACTGCTTCACTCACCGATTGAATATGTTACACGAACATACCCTAGTTAGATGATGTAGCAGTACATGTTCTAAATAATAGCCCATAGCTAAAATAACGGTGTTCGCTCAGTAGCGATATAATTAATAGCCCTTAGGGGTCATTCCATATCATTTCAATAAAAATTTGCAAGTGACCGACTCAGATTTTTTCCAAATTTGGTGTGGTGATAGTATTGGATGAAAACACGATTTGTTAAATTTTAAGCGTTTTTGGAGACACCGGCTTGTCTCCGTGGTCACCTGAAGAGTGCCATTGACACGTCTTCACTACTTGAAAGCCCATTTATAACTCAACAAGTTTTGGAGGAAAGTGCACAAAAAATATACCTACTCAGAGCTCTTTCAACGCCTTTTCAGGTGGTGCTAAGGATCTTTCAATTTTGAAAATGAAAGTTAAATTGCTGCTAAATGCAACTTTGAATTTGTGATTGCTCCAAAAGCGCTGTTTTAATTTCGCTGTAAATCACCCACAAATATAGAGTCCACCAACCTCTGTAATTTCTCCAAGTTTCAATCTGGGGCTCACGTGGGTTCGCTAGATATCGGCTGGATTGTGCATTTGTGGAAGCATTTTGGGATGCAGTGACTTCAATTTTTGTCAGAACCCTACAATATTATAAGTATCAAATTGAAGCCCTTCTGGCACTCTTTCACATGGCACCACAGTCGATGGTATATTAAAAGCGAAAGTAGTCTGTAGGGGCACTAGGGCATAGTTTCACTTTCAATATGACTTCTAATGTGACACTATGTGAAAGAGTATCCAAAGAGCTTCAATTCAATACCCATATTGTAGGGTTTCAACAAAAAATGAGGTCACCACAACGTAGATTTGACTGCACTTTTTAACATTTTGGATGTCTATAGTTGTGCTCAGGTTGTGGTGACTTCAATTTTTGTTAAAACCCTACAATATGGGTATCAAATTAAAGCTCTTTGGATACTCTTTCACATGGTGTCACATTTGAAGTCATATTGAAAGTGAAAGAGAAATGATGCCCTAGTGCCCCTACAGACTACTTTCGCTTTCAATATACCATCGACTGTGGTACCATGTGATAGAGTGCCAGAAGGGCTTCAATTTGATACCTATATTGTAGGGTTCTGACAAAAATTGAAGTCACTGCATCCCAAAATGCTTCCACAAATGCACATTCCAGCCGATATCTAGCGAACCCACATGAGCCCCAGATTGAAACTTGGAGAAGTTACAGAGGTTGGTGGACGTGGGTGATTTACAGCAAAATTAAAACAGTGTTTATGGAGCAATCACAAATTCAAAGTTGCATTTAACGGCAATTTAACTTTCACTTTCAAAATTGAAAGAAAAAATGTCACTCTTCAGGTGACCATGGAGACAAGACGGTGTCTCCAAAAACGTTAAAATTTAACAAATCGTGTGTTTTCATCCAATACTATCACCACACCAAATTTGGAAAAAATCTGAGTCGGTCACTCGCAAATTTTTGTTGAAATGATATGGAATGACCCTTAGGAAGTAATTAGGTAATAGGTATAGCACAGCACTGAGGAAATTATGGCTGTGAACAGCCTGAGTCCGAGGGCACAGCCCGAGGACAAAGCCATTCACAGCCATAATTTCCAAGGCAACCGTACTATTATATCCCACCTGATTGGGTAGAATCCTACCGCAGTTACCATAGACACCTAGCTAGCCATAGCAACAATCACGGCAGAATCCACTTCTACCTCTGAGTATCCTTGCATGCCCATACGAAAGGTACTGCCTAGCGCCTAGGCATGTGCAAGTGGACTGGCCAGCTGTCTCGCGGCTTTTGGCGAGTCTCCACCCACATCTGCAGTCATTATACAACCACTTACTGACTCGAAGGTTGACGCCCTCCTTGGTGAGCGTGCGCATGCTGCTAGCAACGAGCTCCTCAGCTCCCCAGCCCCAAGTCCACAGCTACAGCTGAGTTAGAAACGGAAAATGCACTACGTTTTGAATGTGCCTCTGAGAAAGAGCTAGCAAAGCTAGCTGAGGGGATAGTTCCACAGAACTAGATTTTGCCATACTGGGAGCTCCATCACTATCATGCTCTCTTTATTATTTCAAAGAATAACTAGCTATAGAAAAGACAATTTTTAGAAAAGAGGCCATTATAGATGGCATGGGGGAGGACAGTAATACAGTTTCATCTGGGAGAGGCCGGTATTACAGTTAATGTCCAGCCCTCCTATAGGAATAAATGTACTAGGTGGGATTTAAAATGGGAAGGGAAGGTGTTGTAGTTCTAAAGTAAGGACCATTCTTCTCAGAAAAATTTACTTTCTCTGTGAGACAGTTAACATTGTCTAAGGAGTGTGCCAGGTGTGTATAACCATTTTAACCAAACTCTAAAGCCATTTTGTCCATTCTTGAGCATTGTTGGCATTGAAATGAGTTAATACTTCAAGTTAGAACTGAATATGGTACTAGTGGTGGAGGGAAAGAGTCATGGCTGCTGAATGGTGTTTTATTCTTCGTCTTTGTATACATTTCCTTTAGCTACTCCCCCTGAACCTTCCTCTCCTCTTTCTGCCTCCTCCAGCCCTCCTCCTTCTGGTGACAGTGGTAAGTTGTGGGTATTATGTGCTCTTGGTGGTTTAGGTTCATGGGTGGGTGCTGCAGCAAACACCACGATCAGCACCTGGGACATACCCAATATAACCTCAATACACACACACACACACACACACACACACACGCACGATGTGCTGAGTTTATACTCCATAACAGGCAATAGACTTCCATTGATATCGGTAATGTTTCATTCCATTATGAGTTAATACTTCAAGTTAGAACTGAATATGGTACTAGTGGTAGAGGGAAAGAGTCATGGCTGCTGAATGGTGTTTTATTCTTCATCTTT